>UESW01003940.1:1431144-1505454 GCA_900491605.1 Calamus simplicifolius | reverse complement strand
GATCGCTATTTAACATAATTAATTTTTTTAAATACATTGCGACCCAAAGGGTTGCATCGTAATTTTTTAATATGATAATTATATTACATAAAAATTAATTTTAATTATAATAATTACGATGCAATAAGTTCGTCGCTATATTAAAATATAATTTTCTAATTAATTTTTTGGTTTATTGCATCGCTAATGCGTCGCTATTTAATATAATTTTTTAAAAACATTGCAACGCACTGTGTTACGTCGCAATTATTTTTTCTCATATTTATACTTTATAAAATTTAATTTTATTTAAAAGAATTGCGATGCATTTATTGCGTTGCTAAATTAAAAAATAAATTTTCTAATTTTTTGGTTTATTGCGCTCGCTATTTAAAATATTTAATTTTTTTTAAAACATTGCGACGCACTGAGTTGCATCGCAATATTTTTTTCTAATATTTCTACTTTAAAAAATTTAATTTTATTTAAATTATTTGCGACGCAATTGGTGCGTCACTAAATTAAAAATAATTTTTTTAATTTTCTAGTTTATTACATCGCTAATGCGTCGCTATTTAATATATTTAATTCTTTTAAAAATTGCGATGCACTGTGTTGCATCGCAATATTTTTTTCCGATATTTAAATTTTATAAATTTATTTTTATTTAAATTATTTGCGACGCAATTGGTGCGTCGCTAAATTAAAAATAATTTTTCTAATTTTTTGGTTTATTGCGTCGCTAATGCGTCGCTATTTAACATATTTAATTCTTTTAAAAATATTGCGACGCAATGTGTTGCGTCGCAATATTTTTCTTTGATATTTATATTTAATAAAAAATTAATTTAAAAATATTGCGACGTATTATTTGCGTCGCAATATTAAAAAATTAAATTTTTTTGAGTTTCTGGTTAATTGAGTCGCTAATGCGTCGCTAATTGCGTCGCAATATTTTGTTGTCACAGAGGCGTCGCAAAGTGGTCGCAATTTAGCGACGCATAATTACGTCGCTAAATTTGCATCGCTATTTCAATATTTTCTTGTAGTGTAAATCAACATGAATGAGGATTGTGAGAAGGGATATGGAGAAACATGGAATAACATTAGAGGGGGTTTCAAATAGGAATACTTGACAAATGAGGATTCGTAAAGCCGACTGCAGATAGTTAAGAAAAGGCTGGGTGATTATGATTATAGTTATGTAGAGAAAATATCATATATATGGTATTTTTCCACTATTGTTTGACCCCTTCATATCATTGCTAAGTATCTCATCTATAGATAATTGAGACCGGTTCTCAACAAAAGATACAAAAATCAACAAAAAGATGAGTTATATGAATCTAGATAATATATATTATAATTAGGTGCTGCTTGAGTAAAACTAAAAATATGGCAACCAATAAGGGGCTGTTTGAAGTGGGTATTCCCACACCAATTTTTGGGTAAATTGCCTGGCATATGAAATTACTACATTTGAAGTATGATAAACTTTTTTCAAGAATCTCATTTGCACTCAATTTCAAGAATATGAGATTAACTATGGGAGGGGTGTTGATCTTTAATTCCAAGGAATCTTTTTTTTTTCCTAGGAATAAAGGATTACCATGGAAATTTGACTCCTCTGACTTCAAACAACCTCTAAAGGCTTTTCAAATGATGCATTCTTAGTGCAACTTGGAGTTGCTAAAGACCAGCCTAAGCACAAGGTCCTAGCAAGTCTTCTTCTCATTTTTGAAGTCTCATCTTTTTCCTTATCTCCTCTCTTCCTTCTCTTCTTTTCTATTTGGCCAGTTGTTGACCCATGTATTGATTTGATGAATAACAAAACCATATGAGTATATTTCTTATATTACTGATGATTTTGATTAAGTGTTTTATAGATTTAATTCATTAATCAGTCAAAATCACAAGTCCAACCAAGGAAAAATCAAGTTTGGACTTGAGTCAGGCTTTAAGTGTCATGTTCAGCACTTAGAATTCATACTGGCATGGTTTAATACTTTTGGCATGCTCTCGAGTCGACTCCCACAGTGGGCGAGCTGACTCACACAGGACAGAAAGATAACTTTTCAGCATCGAGCTCGAGTCGACTCCCATGGTGCTTGAGTTGACTCACATAGTTTTACAGAAAGAAGGAAAACTAGCGTCCAACTCGAGTTGACTTCCGAAGCAGCTTGAGTCGACTCATGGTGAACTCGAGTTGACTCCCAAAAAGTAAGAGTCGACCTCTCAATGGGTAGAAAAATCACTTTTTGAACATCTCGAGCTCGAGCCGACTCGTGACCTACTTGAGTCGACTCGACCATGTCAGGAGTTGACTTCAAACTATCAGAGATGATTCTAGAAACTGACAACTTCAATGGCTCTTATCCATCCAACATTTTTTCCAACGGATAGTTTCCACATAAAAATGGATTCTAAGTGGATTTGGAAGATGCTTATAAATAAGAGCCAGGATTAATTCAAAAAAAAGAGAGAAAAATAGAGAACAAGGGAGAAATCAACAAGAAAGAGGGAAAGTTCAAGTTTCAAAAGCCCTGGAGAGAAAACAGAGCTCAAGAAAAATCCCAAGAATCCAAAGCAAATCTTGAAGGGTTTTTATCAAATTAAAAGGGAGAAAGAGAAGAGAAGAGAGCCCTAGCTTCTGATTCAAGCTTTAAGTCAAAAAGATCCTCCAAAAGTTTCAAGTTCTATCTTGAGGGAGATCAAAAGAAGAAAAGCTCAACTTCAAAAATCTTCAAACCAGGCTCCTATTTCTACTTGTTTATATTATTTTATTTGCTCATTTTGGAGCTTTATTCTTATTGTATCCCAACATTTTACAATCTTTGTAAATTGATTCAGTTAGGTGATTGAATCAAGGGGTAGTTAGGCTCTGTGTGAGCCAAGTTGGCTTGAGGAAGGTTTTTGTGCTAGTGATTTTGTGAAAATCAGCTGGGTTCGTTGTGATCCCGGAAAAATAACAAGTTTGGGTTGTAAGCTTGTAAAACAACTCCACTCTAATCAGGGAGATTATAGTGATTACTCAAGAGGTCCTTGGGGAGTGGACGTAGGTGTAGTTAATACTGAACCACTATAAATCCTTGTGTTTGCGTATGATTGTCGTTTATCTCTCCTCTCTAACTCTTATATCTTGCTTGGTTTATTTCGTATTGCACTTATATTTTTCCTAGCATTGCATCTGAGCATTATTTGGCAAAATAGGCTTAAATTTTTAAAGAACCCAATTCACCTCCCCTCTTGGGTTGCTATCTGGGCTAACACCAGTGGCAGATAATGATAATATCAACTAACTGATCTGTACAGGTCTGAAATCAATTTAGGCTGCATTAATTCTGATACAATCAACACACTGAATTCATGTTGTGGTTCATTATTGGAATAGTGAACAGACTTGAAGTTGCTATTTTCTAGAGGGTTGATTAGGAAGAAAACCAACAATACCATTTTACAGTTCTTCAGCATTCTAGAACAAAAACCTTTTTCTGTAATCCCTTCACTGTTGCACTTATATATTCAATTTGGCCTCTTTAATGTATTGATTCTGTTTATATCATATATATTCACATTTTTATGTTTTGCTTGTGTCATATCTGTTGCCTATCATGCAGGTTAAAGCAAAGGAATTGACATATTTTGAAAAGAAACTACTTGAAATTTTCTTTTGATATAAAAATTTATTAAAAGAAACTATGTTTTTTTGCAAGTTACTAGTACATTTATCTTTGCCAGGTTGGGAATGATGTCAGGTCTTTGTTTGAGATTCATGGGAATCAATCATCTGATGGATCAAGCAATCTCTCCCAAATGGCCAAGCACAAGAATAGCTATTCTTGAAGTTTCTACTTTGAACCTTGAGGTATATTGTATTTTCAGTCCTCAACACCTCACTAACTTATTATGTTCACAATCAGGGAGAACCACCAAGATTTGGATTCTTTTCTATCTTTCACAGTTCCAGGTTGCAGTTTGTTTAGCCACATGCTCATGAGCATGAAATTATTTGTTATGGTTTCTCAGAAACTGCTACATATTAATATATCACAACCTCAAGAGAGAGGGAATCTTCTTTTAGTGATGGGATCACCTTTTGGGATCTTGTCAACGTTGCATTTTTTAAATAGGTATGGTCTTATACAACTTTTATATTCCATCATTTTTGTATTTGTCTTTCTGTTTTTGTAGGCTACAATGTCCTATCTTTCGCTTTTCTGTTGTGAAGATCATAGACTTCAGGTGTTTTCTTGTTCTAATATGTATAATCTGGTTTTTCATGTTGTCATCTTCTTGATGCAACAGAAAGAAATTCAAAAAATAATGTAGAATCATTTCTGATGTTACTTTATATACCACAAACACAGGCGTCAACGTGCATAGGATAGAGATTATTTGTGTGGATTCAAGTAGACTCTCAGAGAAGAAAGTTATTAGATTGAGTTGGACTGCAAAATCGAAAAGAATGCTCTGATGCAGTGCAACAAAACCAACTGGCTCCCTTAATTTCTGCTCATATGTTCACAGAGATCAGATTGAATCCTTATGTTTTGCAGCCAAACATTGATTTTATCTTGTATAACAGAATCAATTTAAGAACTTAGACCATAGGAACAGGAGAGAGAGAGAGAGGAGAAATATTTTTAGCTTGACTGAAAACATAGAACACACCAACTTGGAAGGCTGAAAACTGGTGATTGAATTATTGAATCCTGATGCTCTCAAGAATAACTTTCCTTGGACAACGACTTTGCTTTCTGCTTGCTATAGATGTCTGTCATGAAGTATCAGGCAAAGGTTGAAGTATTGGTAGGGTGCCCATGCTAATACCTTACCAGTACGTTTGGTGTGGTATGCCTCTGGTGACAGCATTGTACGTATGATGTAATGTACCATTCCTCTGGTGCCAGCATGGTACTGGTACCCCTGTGCACACTGGTGCACATTGAATGGTGATACAATCATCTAACCATAAGGTAAAGTGGTCAACAATGCACCTACTGCACTCCTCAAGACTCATTCTAATAATTGTGTGACTCTAGCTCAAATTAACGTTGGTTGTGCAATGATGTTCCATTTTTTCTCTATAAATATCAGCATGTCTCTCACTCCCTTCCCATCTGTGGCAAGTTATTAAAAGAAATAATAATCAAGTTCCTGGTCGACCAGATGTGCTTGGTCTCAAACTGTCAAATTATTCCAAAAATTTACAAAATTTCCCAAACAGTATGTTATTAGCTTTAATGATCATGATAATTTAAATGCTTTGCTGCAGAAGATTCCCTACAATCAAACCTTGGCATGGACATAGTTCCCGCTTTCAAGTGGTTCTTTTCTCCTAGTTCAATATAAATGGATATGCTTATTTGATTTCTCTGTTCTCTTTGTAAATTCATCATTTGCAATACCTTTTAGCATGGCAGAGAACAGATTGTTTTTCCTAGTTGAATTTTGCCCCTCTTTTTTTCTTCCAGCATATCCTATGGAGAGCTGTATCAAATTGTTGCCCTTCAAATTCTCATCAAAGCTCGCTGTTGATGGCTGATGTTCATTGTCTTCCTGGTACAGGAAATAGAGTACTGTTTTGTACCATCGTAACTGCCATACTGTTATTAACATTCAAGTTTGATAATGAACCAGGAATGGAAGGTGGGCCTGTTTTTGATGAGCATGCTTGCCTCACTGGTATCCTAATGTTGCCGCCGAAATCCGTCCTCCGACTCGGGCGCGGTCGATCTCTGGTAAGAGGGGGGTGCGGCGGACCTGCAAAAAGAAGTCCACACGCGGAGGGACGCTGGGGTGGTCCTCCGCGGAAGACCCTCCGACGCTCAAGTCAGTGGGGAAGGGATCGGCGATCAACCAGATAATGAAGAGGTGGATCTCTCTGGGAGACCTCTCCGGGGGCGGCCAATCGGAGGCTCCAGAGGGCAGGAGAGTGAGAGTGGAGGTGTGCGTACAGAGTCGCGTGCGTACCTGAGGGAGTCTGTTAATCTGATACTTATAGACTATCACCTGGGGGACTTGAGCGTCTTCTGGAAGGTTCTGAGGTTGTTACGATACGGGGATAGATAGAATCAGGCCGTTGTGGGGCCGTTAGAATCCACGCCTTGTCTGTTAAGGGATCGATGGCTGGGAGAGCTCTTCGATGTCTTGGGATCTGGGTGAGTAGACCTGGGGCGGTTACAATAGGTCTTAGGCCACGTCTTGATATGATTCCTTGCCTAAGGAGCTGCTCGGGTAAGCTTAAGCTCTCCCGCGTCAGGTTCCGCGGAGGTAGACGTCGGGGCGTGGATCACTGGGTATAAGCGAGCTACGAAAGCCCGGAGGAGGCCGAGCCACGGAAGCCCGAAGGAGGCCGAGCTAGGGAAGCCCGGAAGAGGCCGAGCTACGGAAGCCCGGAGTAGGCCGAGCTACGGAAGCCCGGAGGAGGCCGAGCCACGGAAGCCCGGGGGAGGCCGAGCTAGGGAAGCCCGGAGGAGGCCGAGCTACGGAAGCCCGGAGGAGGCCGAGCTAGGGAAGCCCGGAAGAGGCCGAGCTACGGAAGCCCGGAAGAGGCCGAGCTACGGAAGCCCGGGGGAGGCCGAGCTACGGAAGCCCGGAGGAGGCCGGGCCACGGAAGCCCGGGGGAGGCCGAGCTAGGGAAGCCCGGAAGAGGCCGAGCTACGGAAGCCCGGGGGAGGCCGAGCTACGGAAGCCCGGAGGAGGCCGAGCCACGGAAGCCCGGGGGAGGCCGAGCTAGGGAAGCCCGGAAGAGGCCGAGCTACGGAAGCCCGGAGGAGGCCGAGCTACGGAAGCCCGGGGGAGGCCGAGCTACGGAAGCCCGGAGGAGGCCGAGCCGCGGAAGCCCGGATGAAGCCGAGCTAGGGAAGCCCGGAGGAGGTCAGCCTTAGCCGCCTCGCACGGATATCAATGCAATGACGATTTCACCCCCCAACACATGCCTTCCACTCCCTAGTTCGAAGCGTAGGTTCGGGCGTAGGGAGTATAAGCTCAAGTGGCGCGCTCTGGATGGGACATTTTGGCTTAAACAATCCTGGCAATGATGCCCTAATTAATGCGACAGGGCCATTGTACCTTCGGAGGTAAGGCTCCTCCACTATCGACGGTTGAGATCGCGCCGCGCCTCGAATTCCGATCGATCGTGTGTTTGTCGAGGCGGTTCCGGACGCTTTGAATGAGACGCCCCGCTCCCCAGGGCGGTTCCTTAGCGGAGAAGCGAAGTGACGGCCGCCCCATATATATATATGCGTATTGTGCATGCGCGCTTGGGGTTTTCTCGCTTTGCTTTCAAGTGGGTTTTGGTCTTTCATCTTCTCCGACACTCATCGCTTTCGTTTGGTACTTCTTTCAATGGCGATGAGCCCAGACGACGTAGCCTCCGTGGTCGCTGCTGAGGACTTGGGGAGGATTCATCAACGGTATGGCTTGCCCTTGGATATCGTCCTTCGGGTGCCGGAACCCGAAGACAGGGTTACTCGAGATTTGGAGTCCGGGGTTTTCATCTACGAAGACAGCCTGAAGGTGGGTCTTCGTTTCCCTCTCCATCCCCTGGTTAAGGAGATCATGACCCATTACAACATCAGCCCGTCGATGGTGGCTCCAAACAGTTGGTGGAACATCGTCGAATTCATTTCGATGTGTCATCAGATTCAAATCGTTGCGACTCTCCCCCTTTTCCGCACCTGTTATCACTTGACTCCCGGAGGAAATCGGAATGGACCTCCATCGGGCCCCGGAGATCTTTTAACATCATCGCGGACAAGCCCTCTTCCATTAAGGGGTGGAAGAGTCGATTCATGATTGCGGAGGAAACATCGGTTCTGATTTCCCTCGGCGATGGGGGGAAGTTGCGAGGGATGCGGAGACGCACCCAGCCTTATCGGCGCAGGAGGAGAGGGACCTGGATGTCCTTCGCAATGGGCAGGTCTTTTCGGCTAACGACCTGCTATCGGAGGGGGCCCTCTTCGCAGCCGGGCTCAGCCCCTTGGACCCGCAAGGTGAGTCTCTTTCGCGTTGTGTATCTTTTTCGATTAGCGTGCTTGATTCTGAGCATGTGTGCTTTAATGTGGCAGCCGCAAGGTCGGCATTGTCGAGCCTCTCCAAGAGGAAGAGAGGGAAGCGCCCAGGGGAAGGTAGCGCGGACAGCGGCCGGCCCGTAAAAAGGGCTCATGCTTCCGCGAGGAGTCCGCCGGATGTCGGGGCAGTTATAGCAGAAGCGCCGGGGGCGATTGAGCCCCCGGGGAGGGAGGTCATGGCCCCCGAGCCTCTCGTGTTGGAGATATCGGACAGCTCAGACGAGGCTCCGCTGGCTCGTCCGATCGCGTCCCCCTTGAAAGAGGAAGCTGCGACGGGTCCAGTAGAGGCGGCCGTAGCAGAGGGGCCCATTGTTCCTGCGGGATTACCACTGGCTCCAGCGGAAGAGGGGGAGGAGATAGCCGCAGCGGAGGAAGTTCAGGGGGAGCCCCCGCTTGGTCCATCCGCTGGGGAGTCTGGCAGCAGCGAGGTCGGGCCGCCTTCGATGGGTCAAGAGGCGGTTCAGACCGAGACCTCGGGGGAGCCTGCGGAGGGGGCGCAGGTGGTGGCGATCGGAGAGGACGCATCGGTGGAGGGAGCACAACAAAGTGGGGGTCCCACGATCGGGGCCCCCTCGAAGAAGATTTTGGGGAGGCTGGCGCTTGGGCTGGCCGAGCTATCTGAAGAGGCCCAAGCCAGGGCCTTGACGGAGGAGGCTGAGAGATTGAAGGCTTCTCAGCTGGGGGTTTCCAGGCCGGTCCCTCAGGCGGGGCCGGTCAACCCAGTAGTTCGGAGGCTAACATTGATGAGGCGTTTTCCGCCATGATGAGGTCGGTTCTGCATCCGGGTGCGGATCCATTGACGGACAAGTTCGCCGACCTGGGATTGGTCGATGCTGCGTTCGGGCAGCAAGGTGTAGCTGAGGGTATTCATCTCCTTCCCGCCATAGATAACACGACTTTGATGAAGATGACCCGGGACTACGCCTCGAAGGTGAGCCATTTTTCTTGTGCGATAGATGTTTCTCGGTTGACCCCGTCGTGGGCGCTTATTCGGTTTTTTTCCTTGCAGAGCGTTTTGCTTTCTCGGGCGATTTGCTGGCGTCTGAGTTTGGCGACAGGGGCCAGTGTCCAGGCCCGGAGGGAGAATGTCGAGCTCCAGTCGCGGCTGAAGGCGTCTGAGCAATTCGGAGAGCTCATGGACACGATGGATAGGAGCTCGAGGGCGGCAAGGGCGGCACACCAGCTGCCGTGGACGAGGTGTCCAAGCTGAAGCGTAGGGTGGAGGAGTTACAGGGACTCCTGGCGAAGAACGATGACGCATGCCGGGAGCTGGCCAGGATCGAATCAAAACACTCTGCGGAGGTGGCGGCGATGCGATGGGAACACGGCGAGAGTTTGAGCGGTTGAGGAGAGAGGCCGACGATGAAAGAAGGCGCCTGGCGAGAATGCTGGACGAAGTGGAGGGGAAATTGAAACGGCGCGATGACGAAATCGCCGATTTGAAGGAGAGTGCCAGGTGGCATCAAGGGATGATGTCTCGGGTGAATAACGAGCTGTCGCAAGCTCGTGGGGAGATTGAAACCGGACGATCGAAGATCAGTACCCTACAAGAGAGGTCGAGCTGGTCGGCGCTGACAGGACAAGGGCTCGGAGTGAAGCCGAAGAGCTAGCCAAAAGGTTGGCCAGGCGAGAGGGGGAGGTATGCTCTCATTTCATCCTCTTTATTTTTCCATTGGCTCCTTGTGATGCCGATTGATTTTAGCTTTTTCCAGATGGCGAAGATGGGATCGGAGATTCGGGCTCTCCAAGGTGCGCTCGCGTCCGCTCGCAGCAAGAGCTCGGAACTCGAGACACGGTCCAGCGGGCTTGAGGAACAAAATGCCATTTCGAAGGCTCAAGCGATCGAGGCTGAGAAACGGGCCGCTGGGGCCGACATGCAGCTCGCCATACTTAAGGGGCGGCAAGACGCTATGAGCGTAGACGCGTTCCGTCACGGGATGGAAGAGTGCAAGCAGAGGATTCTTAGCGAGCGTCCGGAGTGGGACCTCTCTTTTCTGAGTGTTGAAGATTCCGAAGGGGACGAAGATGAGGAAGAAGAGGACGAAGACGAACGTGTCGATGTTTCCGACGGCGAACCTGGCGCAGCCCCTAGTCCCAGCGAAGCTGCAGCTTCTGAGGGACGATCGCAAACTGCCGCTGAGGGGCGAGAATATCAGAGAAGGGCGAGCCTAGCCGTGCACCTGCAGACGTGGTTGAGGGTAGTCCCGAAGCCGGTGGGGCTCCTGGCTCTTAGGAGCCGCTCTTGTATCTCGCCCTTTTAGACATTTGTTTGACGTTTCATAGCAAAGGGATTTCTATTTTTATCTAAGTGTTTTTTCTGCGTGACTCCGCTGCTGCTTAGCCTTGCCTCGATGATGAGTGGCCCATGGCTTGCCGATATCCTCGGGCCACCTTTAATTCGAGACCAAAAAGTGTATTGGCTCAGGCCGATAGGCAAAATAGGTCGGTTTAGACCGACGAACAAAATGGATCGGCTAGGGCCGATGGGCGAAATAGATCGGCTGGGGCCGACGGATAAAATAGGTCGGCTGGAGCCGACAGACAAAAATGGGTCGGCTAGGTCCGACAGGCGAAATAGGTTGGCTAGGGCCGACGGATATAAGTAGGTCGGCTGGGGCCGACAGACGAAGCAGGTCGGCGTGATTTCTGCCATCCTGCCAGTGTCCTGCTGTCCTGCAGGCGATTCGGTTTTTTCTTTACTAGAAACGGTGATACGGGTTAGTGGGGGGCATAAAGCTGCATCAGAGCTTTCCGGAAGGTGCTCTTTTCCCACGCAGGTCGCCTAGTTGTGACGTGCACGCAACCGTCTACTATTGGACAGTACTTTTTCAAAGGACGATTTTCTGAGCCCGCCGATTTTCGAAGCGTCAGCGGACGATTTCCTGCATTTAGTGACTGTGATTCGAGATCAGGAGGGGATCTTCGTACACGTCCTGGTTCGGGCGGTGGTTTTGGCGCGCAGTGGGGCGCCAATCTTGGGAGACCACGTGGAAGTACTATTTGGAAATTTGAATCTCGGGACACGTAGCCTGGGTGGCTTTTCCCAGTCCATTTCCGCCTATAAAAAGGGAACGGGGGGTCTCATTTGGTTATCCCCAAGGTTTCTTTTCTCGCCAGAGCTTTTATTATGCTCATTTCTCTGTTGCTACGAGTGGAAGGATCGACTTTTCTTTTCATGGGCTCCTTGCCGCCGGATAGCTGGGGCGACCGGGGAGCAGCTGGAGGATGGCTCGCCCTTAGGGGACGAGTCTCGGAGATCATATGGAGAGCGCACATGGAGGGGGCAGAGATCATACGGAGAGCGCACATATGCGCTTCCTGCGTGATCTCTGCGACTCCTGCTCGGAGACGCAAGGTCGGAAGTGCATGCGGGCCTCCCATGGTTTGTGTGTATTTCACCTCCTTCCCTGGTTCGGACTCCCGGGATCAGCCGCTTGGGGATGGGGTGAGAGCGCCTCGCCCGCCGACTCCTTGTCATTGAGCCATGGCATGGAGCGACAGTACGCCCTCGGTTGGGTGGTCTGGGATTGCCGTCTGAATATTCCGGTTGGGCCACCGAGATATCGTCCCGACTTGGAGCCAGTTGCAACTATTGGTCCGTGTCGATGGGCGATTATCGGCCCGAACCGACCGGATGAAGCTCGTCTGGCTCGAGGATCGGGCGCTGGAGCATCGCAGATTGGAGCGGTCACTGGAGCTTCAAATCTGCCTTTATTTTATGTATTTCAATGCTCTTGTAACGCCTGTGAGGCATTTGTAATTGATCATGACCGGCAATAAAGAGAGTTACATTCGATGTTTCGATCTCTATCTTTTCTTGTGCCGAACCCATTGCTATTTGTCGTTTGTGGGCATAAAAATGTCTCGCTCGCCCTTAGACGAGGGTCCTACGTTGCCCGAACTAATCGAGGTTCGTATGCGACGGTGCAGAGATTGTTCGGCGAAATATGCTCCTTGCTTAGGTCAGGAGTCTGGCACTTTTGTGCTCCGCTCTCATTGGAGCTTGGTTTACCGTAGGTCGGTTCTGGCCAAAGCTTAGGGAATCCGCACTCCTTCTTGTCATAGTGCAAGGGCCAGCTACTTGGGATAGTCAAGTTTCGAGTTCCGGGGAACGTCTTACTTGGTCCGGCCAAGGTTCGGAGAACATTTTATAGCTCGGCCCTGCCGAGGTTTGAAGAATTTTATAGCTCGGCCTACCGAGGTTTGGAGAGCTGGTAGCTCGGCCCTGCCGAGGTTTGGAGAACTTTTATAGCTCGGCCCTGCCGAGGTTTGAAGAATTTTGTGGCTCGGCCCTGCCGAGGTTTGGAGAATTTTGTAGCTCGGCCCTGCCGAGGTTTGGAGAACTTTTATAGCTCGGCCCTGCCGAGGTTCGGAGAACTCTGTAGCTCGGCCCTGCCGAGGTTCGGAGAATTGGTAGCTCGGCCCTGCCGAGGTTCGGAGAACTGATAGCTCGGCCCTGCCGAGGTTCGGAGAATTGGTAGCTCGGAGGGAGCGAATCGGTCGCCATGTTAGGCCCACGTGGCGCTTGATAAAAAAAGGGGGTGCCCGAGCGGAACGGGCGGCGCGTTGTCGCGTCTTTACTGGCGATGCTGCTCTTTCCGAGGGGGTAATTTATCGCCCGAGCGACGGACTTCCACATTTTCCGAGAAAGGGGGGCATATTAAATAGCCTGGGGAAGCGCTAAATGCATTTAATGCAGGGGGCGACAGATCGGAAAGTATTCGCCTGGGGAACTCCGAACAATCTGTTCGCGCTTATCGATCTTACTCGGGATTAGGGCGTGACTCTTTGGATTCCTCACGCATCAGAATGTCGACACGTGGCAAACTCTCGTGGGTCGGTGCTCGCAGCGCGGCCGATCGAGATACCTGCCTGGCGGGTATAAATATGACCGAGGGGGATTGGTTTTGGCCATCCCTCGGTCTGAGCTCTAAAAAATGGACTCTCCAGCGCGGTCGTCGACTGACTCGCGTTCCTCGGTTAGCAACCCGTCGTACTCGGAGGAGAGGGGACCTCCGTGATTGTCGATGGGCTGACCCTTGCGTCGGGCCTTGCGATCAATGAGCGGCTCGCTAGGACCGCCGAGGAGTTCCTGGATGTCTCGGTTCGGGAGGTGGAGGCCTCACGTCGGGTGATGGGTCGGCAGGAGGAGGAGATTCAGCTGCTTCGTCAGCAGGTGGCTGACTTGACTGCACTCCTGGAGAAGTTGCTGGGCTCTGGGGGCAACTGACCCCAGGGCCTCTGCCCGCCCCTGTTTTTGTCTTTTTGTGTCTCTTTGGGCCTTGTAATGGCTCCTCATGGAAAATAGACTCGTTTTTAAGAATTTCTTTCTTCTTTGAGAATGATTATCTTGATACGCTCGACGGACTTGGGTGTCGGTCTAGTCTCATTGTCCCGCGCATTAATCGTAGATACGTCGTGACAGGTTGCAGGGGGGCCTCTCAAAGGCTCTCTACCGCTAGGGAGAGTTTCCTGGCCCAGCCTGGGGCCATCGGCTGGTTATGCGAGACCTTATAGCCTCTTAGGGGAATTCTGCCCATGGTGGCATTTTTTCGCATGCCGATGGTTTCGTTTATCACCTGTTTTCGAACCGGGTGAAGTCCTTCGGGACTGTTTGAGGGCCGTTCGGCTTTGGTCGAGGCTTGTAGACCTTTCGCTGGGGTCTTAGCCCGAGTGGTTTTACCTAGCCTGTCATGGCTCGGTGAAACATTTCACTTGGCCCCGCCAAGGTTCGGGGACTTCGTTTTACTTGGCCCTGCCAAGGTTCGGGGATTTGTTGCTCGGCCCTGCCGAGGTTCGGAGACTTTGTTTTACTTGGCCCTGCCAAGGTTCGGAGACTTGTTTTACTTGGCCCGGCCAAGGTTCGAAGATTTGTTGCTCGGCCCTGCCGAGGTTCGGAGACTTTGTTTTACTTGGCCCGCCAAGGTTCGGAGATTTTGTTTTACTTGGCCCTGCCAAGGTTCGGAGATTTGTTGCTCGGCCCTGCCGAGGTTCGGAGACTTTGTTTTACTTGGCCCTGCCAAGGTTCGGAGATTTGTTGCTCGGCCCTGCCGAGGTTCGGAGATTTGTTGCTCGGCCCAGGTTCGGAGACTTTGTTTTACTTGGCCCCGCCAAGGTTCGGAGATTTTGTTTTACTTGGCCCTGCCAAGGTTCGGAGATTTGTTGCTCGGCCCTGCTGAGGTTCGGAGACTTGTTTTACTTGGCCCTGCCAAGGTTCGGAGATTTGTTGCTCGGCCCTGCCGAGGTTCGGAGATTTGTAAGACTTTGTTTTACTTGGCCCTGCCAAGGTTCGGAGATTTTGCTTTTCGGAGACTTTGTTTTACTTGGCCCTGCCAAGGTTCGGAGATTTGTTGCTTGGCCCTGCCGAGGTTCGGAGACTTTGTTTTACTTGGCCCTGCCAAGGTTCGGAGATTTGTTGCTCGGCCCTGCCGAGGTTCGGAGACTTTGTTTACTTGGCCCTGCCAAGGTTCGGAGATTTGTTGCTCGGCCCTGCCGAGGTTCGGAGACTTTGTTTTACTTGGCCCTGCCAAGGTTCGGAGATTTGTTTTACTTGGCCCTGCCAAGGTTCGGAGATTTGTTGCTCGGCCCTGCCGAGGTTCGGAGACTTTGTTTTACTTGGGCCCTGCCAAGGTTCGGAGATTTGTTGCTCGGCCCTGCCGAGGTTCGGAGACTTTGTTTTACTTGGCCCTGCCAAGGTTCGGAGATTTGTTCGCTCGGCCCTGCCGGCCCTGCCAAGGTTCGGAGATTTTGCTTGCTTCGGCTTTACTTGGCCCTGCCAAGTTCGGAGATTTGTTGCGGAGGTTCGGAGACTTTGTTTTACTTGGCCCTGCCAAGGTTCGGATTTGTTGCTCGGCCCGCCGAGGTTCGGAGACTTTGTTTTACTTGGCCCTGCCAAGGTTCGGAGAGGTTCGGAGACTTTGTTTTACTTGGCCCTGCCAAGGTTCGGAGATTTGTTGCTCGGCCCTGCCGAGGTTCGGAGACTTTGTTTTACTTGGCCCTGCCAAGGTTCGGAGATTTGTTGCTCGGCCCTGCCGAGGTTCGGAGACTTTGTTTTACTTGGCCCTGCCAAGGTTCGGAGATTTGTTTTACTTGGCCCTGCCAAGGTTCGGAGATTTCTTGGCCCTGCCAAGGTTCGGAGATACTTGGCCCTGCCAAGGTTCGGAGACTTTGTTTTACTTGGCCCTGCCAAGGTTCGGAGATTTCAAGGAGATAGGCACTCGGTTGTACCGAGGATTGGTAAGCAGCATCTATTTCCTTTTATGATTTATGGCAATATGGTGCATAATCGATTCATACAGTAAGTTGCGGGAAAATAGATAACTGGCGAAGCATAAAGGACATACCCTATTGATAGTATTTGCGGAGGTTGTCCGAGTTCCACGTTCGGGGGACGGATTTCCCATCGAGATCCTGCAGCTTGTAGGTTCCTGGCCCAATGATCTCCGTGATTTGGTACGGGCCTTCCCAGTTCGGCGCCAGCTTTCCTTGCTCCAGCGGTTTGGATACAGAAGCTTTTCGGAGGACGAGGTCGCCGGGTAGGAAGGTTTTCCCCTTGACCCTGGAGGCATGGTACCGAGCCACCCTCTGTTGATAGGCGGCCGTCCTGATTCGGGCTTTCTCTCTGACTTCCTCTACCAAGTCGAGGTTGGTGCGGAGTTGCTCGTTGCTGGCTTCCTCTGAATAACTCTCCACCCGCAAAGATGGGAGGCCTATTTCCACAGGGATGACGGCCTCCGTGCCAAAAGCCATTCGAATGGAGTCTCGCCCGTCGGGATTCTCGGAGTGGTGCGATAGGCCCACAAGACATGGTGCAGCTCATCCGCCCACCTGCCTTGGGCTCTAGAGAGGCGAGCTTTGATTCCTTGGAGGAGAGTCCTGTTGGTCACCTCGGCCGCTCCGTTGGCTTGTGGGTGCCCGACCGAAGTAAGGTGGTGACGGATTCCGTGTTCCTCGCAGAATTGGCGGAACTTGGAATTGTCGAACTGCTTACCGTTATCGGTGATTATGGTGTGGGGGAGGCCGAACCGGCAGACGATGGACCTCCATACAAAGTCTCTGGCCCGTGCTTCGGTGATTTGCGCAACTGCTTCCGCTTCAACCCACTTGGTGAAGTAGTCGATGGCGACAAATAAGAATTTCCGCTGTCCCGTCGCCAGCGGGAATGGGCCGAGGATGTCCATCCCCCACTTGGCAAAGGGCCAGGCGGAGGATATAGAAACTAGCTCGGCGGAAGGGAGCCTCTGGATGCTTGAATGTCTCTGGCAGGCGTCACAGGCTCGGACTAGGTCGTCCGCGTCTTTCTGCATGGTCGGCCAGTAATAGCCTTGCCGTAGCACCTTGTGGCATAGGGACCGGCTCCCCAGATGGTTGCCGCAAATCCCTTCATGTACCTCTCGTAGAGCATAGTTCGCCTCGGATGGGCGGAGGCATCTGAGCAGCGGCATAGAAAAAGACCGCTTGTAAAGCTGGTTGTCAATCAATACATAGTGGGTCGCCTGCAGCTTCAATTTCCTGGCCTCTCTTCGGTCGGATGGGAGCGACCCTTCTTTGAGATAGTTGAGGATGGGGTCGAACCAGGATGGTTCGGTCTCGATTTGCATCACCCGATCGGCTTCCATGATACTCGGCTTCTCCAGAGTCTCCAGATGGAATTTTTGTTCAGCATCCATCGTCTCCGCGGTTGCCAATCGGGAGAGTAGGTCGGCACGGGCGTTTTCCGATCTAGGAATTTGAACAATTTCAAACTCGGCAAAATGGGGAAGTAGGCCGCGCACCTCTTGGAGATATCGGATCATGTTGGGTTCTCGGGCTTCAAACTCTCCCCGCACATGGCCGGCCACCAGCTGAGAGTCGGTGAAGGCGTTAAGCTTTTCCACCTTCAGGTTGCGGGCGATCCGGAGACCAGCTAACAGGGCCTCGTACTCGGCTTCGTTGTTGGAAGCCGGGAAGGAGAATCGGACGCCATATTCGAAGATCATTCCCTCTGGGCTGGTGAGAACTAGACCCGCACCGGAGTGATGGGCGTTGGACGACCCATCGACGTGAAGGAGCCACCGAGCTTCAGGCTTTGGTCCTTCGGGATTTTCCGGGGTAGAGCCGTCCTCTGGGATGGTACACTCGAGGAGGAAATCGGCCAGCACTTGGGCTTTGATGGCCGGGCGAGGTTGAAAATGTATGTCATGCTCGCTTAGTTCGACGGCCCATTTGGTCATCCTCCCCGATGTTTCTGGACGGTGGACCACCGCCTTGATGGGTTGATCGGTGAGGACCGTCACTGAATGTGCTTGAAAATAAGGCCGTAGCTTCCGGACCGAGGTGATCAAAGCCAGCACTATCTTCTCGATCCTGGTGTACCTCGTCTCCGCATCGCGGAGCAGCCTACTCACATAGTAGATCGGCCTCTGGACTTTGCTTTCTTCTTTGACTAGCACTGAGCAAACTGCGCCCTCCGAGACGGCCAGGTACAGAAATAGAGTCTCTCCTGGGATCGGACTACTGAGAAGCGGAGGCGAGCCGAGGTACTTCTTGAGATCTTGAAATGATTTCTGGCACTCAGGAGTCCATTGGAAATTTTTGGCCGATCGGAGAGTTTTGAAGAAGGGGAGGCATCTCTCGGCTGACCGAGCCACGAAGCGGTTAAGGGCCGCTATCCTCCCGGTTAAGCGCTGGACCTCCTTAATAGACGCTGGGGGCGCCATTTGTTGGAGAGCTTGAATCTTCTGAGGGTTAGCCTCGATACCCCGCTGGGAGACCATGAAGCCGAGGAACTTCCCGGAATTGACGCCGAAAGCACACTTGGTTGGGTTGAGCTTCATTCCATATTTGCGCAGCGTGGCAAAGCTCTCCGCGAGGTCCTCAACATGCCGCAGCGCTTCCTTGCTTTTGACCAGCATATCATCTACGTACACCTCCATGTTCCGGCCGATTTGCTCCTTGAACACCTTGTTGACCAGCCGCTGGTAGGTCGCTCCTGCATTTTTAAGACCGAAAGGCATAACTCGGTAACAGTAGGTACCTCGGTCGGTTATGAAGGCGGTCTTTTCTTCATCTTCGGGGGCCATCCGGATCTGATTGTAGCCCGAATAGGCATCCATGAATGATAGCATTTGGTGGCCCGAGGTGGCGTCCACGAGCTGGTCGATCCGAGGGAGGGGGAAGCTATCCTTTGGGCATGCCTTGTTGAGGTCGGTGAAGTCGATGCAGATCCTCCATTTGCCATTCGACTTCTTCACCATGACGACATTTGACAACCAACTTGGATAATTCACCTCTCGGACAAAATTGGCTTTGATGAGTTTGTCGACCTCCTCTTCAATGGCTTTTTGCCGTTCTGGGGCGAAGCTTCTCTTCTTCTGCTTAACAGGCCTGTGCATCTCGTCCACATTGAGGCGATGGACGAGGACTCGGGTCAATCCCTGGCATGTCAGAGGCGGTCCAGGCGAAGATGTCCGCATTGCTTTGGAGGAATCTGATCAGCTCGCGACGAGGCTCTCCTTCGAGTAGCGACCCGATCCTTATGGTTCGGTCGGGCCGAGCTTCGTCTAGCGGTACTTCTTCCAGTTCTTCCGCCGGTTCTCCTCGTTGTTCGGCGAAGTCCTCACGAGCGTCTAGCCCGTCGACTTCGGGCATTCTGGACTGAAGGCTCGTGACGAAACATTGCCGAGCCATGGCTTGATTTCCCCGAACCACGCCAACTCCTTGCTCGGTAGGGAACTTCATGGATAGATGCGGGATGGAGACTACCGCCTTGAGGGACATTAGACCCGGCCTGCCGAATATGGCGTTGTATGGGGACCTGAGGTCGGTCACTAAGAAGTCGGTCTGTACAACGGTTACGAGGGGCCAGGTTCCTGCGCGGACCGTCAGGGTGACGATTCCTTCTGGGACGATGACGTCGCCGGTGAATCCCATCAGGGTGGAATCCACGGCTCGAAGGTTTTCCATGAGCAATTTCATCCTGGCAAACACACCGAGGTACAAAACGTTTACCGAGCTTCCACTATCGACCAGGATTCGGCTTACATCATAATTGTTCAAGTTAAGGGATACAACAAGTGCGTCATCATGGGGAAGCTGTATCCCAAGAAGATCATCATCAGAAAAGGAAAGTTCGCCTGTGCGCGCCTTCTTCGGCACCGGTGCATCACCGTCGCCCCTGGAGCTCGATCCGCCGGCCTCTTCAATCATGTTGATACGGCCAACCACGGGCGGATTTGGTGGAGGAGGGAGTTGTGGGAGCTCGGGCTGGCGATCACCTCCTTGTGGCGGCTCAGGTGCTCTTCTGAACTGGTCCAACCGTCCCCGCCGAATCAGTCTCTCGATCTCGTTCTTCAGCTGCCAGCATTCTTCGGTGTCATGACCATGCTCCCTGTGGTAGCGGCAGTACTTGGCGGGATCTCTTCGGGTTGGGTTCCCTCGGAGAGGTACTGGTCGGGGAAGCTGGCGCTCTATCTCCATGAGGATCTGCGCCCGGGGCACAGTCAGCGGAGTATAGCGATCGAATCGCCTGGGAGGACTCCGGGAGCGATTCCTTGGCGGCAGCGGAGGGACTCTTGGACGGCGGGGCGGACTTGGCCGACGGCAGGGCGGTGTCTGTCGGGAGCTTTGGGCTCCTGCTTCTTCCTTGCTTGCTCAGCGCGGGCCACTCTCCGCGACTCCTCGACCCTGGCGTACTTGTCCGCAAGGGCCATCATATCAGACAAACATGGGGGGTAGCTGACTTCCATTGCCAAATAGAAGTCGCTCTCCTTTGAAACTCCCCCCGCTAGGGCGGACATAGCCACCTCATGATTAAGGTGGTCCACCTCCAACATGGCCTTGTTGAAACGGCCAAGATAATTTCTCAAGGACTCCCCCTCTCTTTGCTTGACTTCGGAGAGGGAGTCGGATCTCCGTCGGTGGCGGCGGCTGCTGACGAACTGGCCAATAAAAAGGTGGCTCAGCTCGTCGAATGAATCAATGGAACCCGGTTTCAAGGCGTTGAACCAGGTTCGGGCGGATCCTCTGAGGGTGGATGGGAAGGCTCGGCAGAGGATCGCATCAGATGCTCCGTGGAACATCATTATTGACCGGAAGCTGCTGAGATGGTCGTCTGGATCAGTGGAGCCGTGATAGGGCTCGACGGTTGGCAGCTTAACGTGGGAGGGAATCACTTCCTCCATGATTCCCTTAGAGAAAGGGATGCCCTGCTCTGCTTTGGGCTGAGGCAGATGGATCTGCTTGGCGGCGTCCAGCTCCTGACGCATTTCTTGGATCTGACGGCGGATCTCCTCCTCACCGGCTAGAGGAGGAGCTGGGCGCGAGAACCGCAAGGACGGCGTCGAATCATGGTGAGACGTTGCCGGAGAGAGGGAGCGGGCTCGCCGAGATCTGGGAGGATCTCTATCGTAACCGGTTCGAGGGACCGGTTTGTCCCCCTTGGGGCGATGTGGGGGATCCGCTGATTCATGCGGATCAGAGGAGGAGGTTGCCGGCGAAGAAGAAGTCGCCGCTTCTTTCTGGGGATGTGAAGCAGGAGGAGCCGTAAGACGCTCCTGGACCAGGTGGGTGAGAGCCTGGACTTGCTGGACCAGCGTAGCAAACTGGTCCTGGGTCACCGGAATGGCAGGCGGCGACGGAGTCTCGACAGGCGGGGGTTGTGGCGCTGTGGCGCCGTCGGATCAGGCCTCTGGGAGGCGACCTGATCTTGAGCATCAGAGGTTGCTCTCTTCCGGTTGGCCATCAGAGAGGTTCTTCTCCGGATTAAGATCCTTGTCTCCTTTCTTCAAGTTTTGATGGGACTTGAGGCCCTTCCTCTAGCGCCAATCTGTTGCCGCCGGGATCCGTCCTCCGACTCGGGCGCGGTCGATCTCCGGGAAGAGGGGGGTGCGGCGGACCTGCAAAAGAAGCCCACACGCGGAGGGACGCTGGGGGTGGTCCTCCGCGGAAGACCCTCCGACGCTCAAGTCAGTGGGGAAGGAATCGGCGATCAACCAGATAATGAGGAGGTGGATCTCTCCGGGAGACCTCTCCGGGGGCGGCCAATCGGAGGCTCCAAGGGCAGGAGAGTGAGAGTGGAGGTGTGCGTACAGAGTCGCGTGCGTACCTGAGGGAATCTGTTAATCTGATACTTATAGACTGTCACCTGGGGACTTGAGCATCTTCTGGAAGGTTCTGAGGTTGTTACGATACGGGGGTAGACAGAATCAGGCCGTTGTGGGGCCGTTAGAATCCACGCCTTGTCTGTTAAGGGATCGACGGCTGGGAGAGCTCTTCGATGTCTTGGGATCTGGGTGAGTAGACCTGGGGCGGTTACAATAGGTCTTAGGCCACGTCTCATATGATTCCTTGCCTAAGGAGCTGCTCGGGTAAGCTTAAGCTCTCCCGCGTCAGGTTCCGCGGAGGTAGACGTCGGGGCGTGGATCGCTGGGTATAAGCGAGCTACGAAAGCCCGGAGGAGGCCGAGCGGAAGCCCGGAGGAGGCCGAGCTAGGGAAGCCCGGAGAGGCCGAGCTACGGAAGCCCGGAGAGGCCGAGCTACGGAAGCCCGGAGGAGGCCGAGCGGAAGCCCGGAGGCCGAGCTAGGGAAGCCCGGAGAGGCCGAGCTACGGAAGCCCGGAGGAGGCCGAGCTACGGAAGCCCGGAGGAGGCCGAGGAAGCCCGAGGCCGAGCTAGGGAAGCCCGGAAGAGGCCGAGCTACGGAAGCCCGGAGGCCGAGCTACGGAAGCCCGGAGGAGGCCGAGCTACGGAAGCCCGGAGGAGGCCGAGCCCGAGGCCGAGCTAGGGAAGCCCCGAGCTACGGAAGCCCGGGGAGGCCGAGCTACGGAAGCCCGGAGGAGGCCGAGCTACGGAAGCCCGGAAGCCCGGAGGCCGAGCTACGGAAGCCCGGAGGCCGAGCTACGGAAGCCCGGAGGAGGCCGAGCTTCAGCCTTAGCCGCCTCGCACGGATATCAATGCAATGACGATTTTACCCCCCAACACCTAACAAGTCCGCTAAGACAAAAGGACAGCAGTGCAGAAATGCAGGTAACATAAACAGTTCTAATATAGTTCAGTTTTCTTTTGTATCAAGACTATAGTATACACTGTCAATCTTTTGTCTACAGCTGGTTATCACTTGGGATGCAATAGCAACTGCATGGGTTAATAGGCTGCAGAAGGAACCTAAGAGAGCCCAGAAAGAACACACTGGCAGACAAATCAATAGTGTAAGGAGTGATTGTTTCCAAGTTGCAATAGGTGCATGAGTTCTGGAAAATGTTTGCATCCTAATTTTTCTTACTCCTTGCAGTATCCATTGAAAAAGGCTCTCTCTTCAATTGTTCTTGTTACATTAGGCAGTGGAGCTTGGGCTTCAGGGATTATAGTCAACAAAGATGGCCTCATCCTCACAAATGCACACATTGTGGAACCATGGAGATTTCGAAGAACTTCTTTACTGGGTCTGAGAGACAAAAATACCATATCATCTCTTCGGCACAATATACCTCTTTCTTGGCAAGAAGGAAATGCTGGTGAACAGGAGAAACAAGTCGTGCTTCCCTCGCTGCTGGGAGGTTCCGCTACTTTTGGGGTTGGGGAGCATGATGCACTGCTGTTAAATTTTAGTTACAACAGATATGGGAACATATCAGTTCGCTTGTATCACATGGAGTGTCCAATATGATGTAATGCGTGAGTGGTTTATGTTTCAAAGGGGCCCCTCGATGTCGCATTGCTTCAACTTGAATCTGTTCCAAAACAACTCCATGCAATCAACCCAAAATTCGAATGCCCACCTTCAGGCCTGTCTGTGCACGTTATTGGACATGGTCTTCTTGGGCCCCAATCTGGTAAGAAGCATCAGATTACTGTTGTCTCTGAAATGGATATACTTAAATGTTTCAGCTTGTCTCTATCTATTATTGTGCTGTTTCATTAAGCCTCATCTTCTTTCTGTCTCTTTTAATAATTTTCTTCTTGATATAGATCTCTGCCCATCTTCTTCTTCTGGAGTCGTAGCAAATGTTGTCAAGATTCCACAGCCCCTCTACCTCCATGGGTCTAGAAAAATGGAGGATGAGAGATAGAAAGTATACCAGTCATGCTCCAAACAACAGCTGCTGTTCATCCAGGAGCAAGTGGTGGTGCTGTGGTCAATTCAGATGGTCATATGATTGGCCTTGTCACAAGGTAATTCATTCTCCAGTGTCATTGATTTGTACACATGCATAGGAGCACAAGGAGAGTAGGGACTTTTAAATGATGAGAACAAATAGCAATGATGTTAATATAAATTATGATTGTTGAATAGTAATAGTTTTACAATTAATGATCATAGGGATGTGTTATGTTCTATGGGCGGTATGCTGGTCCTCAATGATGTAGAATGCTCATCAATATTCATTGAACATGTAATGTTTCATGAGCTTCCTTCATAGTCTTGAAAATTCCATCAGGGATATCCATCAAGTATTCTTTCCTTAATAGGGCCTCACCCTTGTAAGATTCTTTTGTAAGGTAAACACATTGAGCTGCCTTTTATTAAAATTATGACTTGCACCAAGTATTCTTATTTCAACCTGGCATGTAGTTTCTAGTTTGCCTTTACAAAGAATCATATTTAGAGCCTGTTTGGATTAGTTCTTGGCCAACAGCGGCTTAAAGGCATCCGAACAGTCAATTCAAATAGAGTTTTAGTCGGCAAATATTTTCACAGCTGAGTTAGAACACTTTTTTTTTCTCACAGAGAGCTGGGCTTCTGTTGCATCATTAGTACTTCCTGATAACGCTAATTGAGTGAATTATTCAAATTTTCCATTGGAGTCTGATTTAGCAGGACCAATTGTATGAATTCTAAATTCAGTTTTGTTTGATGCATTCAATTTTTTAAAGTTTCCATGCTTGTTAGTGCCACTTGTGAACTAATACTTTGTATCATGATCTACATGTCCACTGATGATATAATAGCATAGTGGAATTTTACATTATAGTCTTGCTCCTGGTCTTCTCTACTTTCCATGGAATTGTAGGAGTTGCATTGTCTTTGCAATTATTTACCTTCATGCTGTATTCCTGGAAAGCTGTTATCAAATTCTAGAATTGTGTATTTTAACCCTAACCCAATGAAAAGCAAATAAGGTGAAGAGTTCCTGTTTCGACAGAGATTTGATGCAGCACGAAGAGTCCATAGCTATTTGATAGCTGGGAGTTAAGTTTAGAGATCAAACATAAATTGAAGGCAAACTGGATTGAAGAACTCTTCGATAGATGAAGTTCTCCCTGAAAATTATTTTATTAATATATGAAAAGCCGCCTTCATATAATATATGAGAAATGTGTTATACTAGATGTAGAAATCAATAATAAGAAAATATACTAGAATTACTGAAATATAAATATAGAAAGTTGATCAAAATTTGATACCATCTCTAATGAAAAATTTATAGAAAAATCAGATAAAAACCTTGCAATCCTAAATTGAATGTTGCTTATTGAAGTCTTCACTTGTGGATCTTTTAACTCTTACAAAGTTTGGCATCATTTAGCTGGTCACTATGCTTGCTGTCTGCACCCTGTATTGCATTAGGTCTTACAGAAAATTGCTTGTTCAAGTGAGTGATTGAAATGTTGCGTAGCTTCGACATGTAGTAAATTAACTAGCATATGTACTTATTTTCTACTTAGCATCATGGATGTTTCCAATGCTCATGTTATCTACTTGTTGATTTTGTCACTTCACAATGCCGATCATAATATCTCGTCTTTTCAGCTGAACATATAAACTTTAAACTTGATTCTTAATTAAACCAATGTGGCTTATGCTGTCAAGCAAATATTTTATTTTAACTTCACCTTTGCAAGGGGGAAGCACCTTTACTTGGTCTCAATTGATCATGTAGAAACAATCATGCGAGCTACAGAAGCTATGTCATTGTTGTGAGTGCTTATTTCTGTTTATCAATTGGAAATTATATGATGGTTTATCCGTATCTAAATGGATTTTTTTTTTATTGATCCCGTTGTGCCTTGCCAGTACAACTCTAGCATCTTTAGCATCTTAAACATCATTCATAAGTGTTCACTATCTTGTGGTGGAACCATATGATGGATTATCCATACTTAGATGAAGATTTTCTTGGTTGATCCTGTAGTGGCTTGTAGGTACAACTCTAGCATCTTTAGCACTGAACTTTGACATTATGCATTAGTGTTCGTGATCTTGTAGCAAACAACAGTCCTCTTGTGGACTCGTAATAAATATAAGTTGTAGTTATTAGTTTCATGGATATCCATCAGGAATCATGCTAATACTCTTTCCTCTTCCAGCAATGCTAGGCATGGTGGAGGGAGAATCATACCACATTTGAATTTCAGCATACCTTGTGCAGCTCTGGAGCCTATTTTCAAGTTTTCAGGTGGTTTTTATACTTGCTCACACTTTTTTAGCAATTAAAGAGTTTGTTTGCTTACCATGGCTCTCCACCTTAAAAGCAATTCAACTCATTTGTGTTTTGTGTGGTATCCTTGACAGAGAAACAGGAGCTCTCATTATTGCAAGTTCTAGACAAACCAAATGAACTCCTCTCCTCGGTCTGGGCATCGACTTCCCCACCATCTTCAAAGTCGGATTCTCCATTAGAAAAGAGTAATAAAGAAGGAAAAGGATCTTGCTTTTCCAAATTTCTTGCTGAGAAGCAATCAGAGTTCGCTCCTCACAGGGATTCGGAAGTGCTTAATAAAGAGAAGTTCCGTAGCAAGATATGAGCAAGAAAAACAGTGTTGAGATGTAGAGAAAGATGTCATATTTTTGTAATTTAAAACAAGGAATAAATGTCATTTCAATAATAATGATTAACTGTATCCTTTTTTCATAGCCTTCAGTTTTTTTGTTTGAATATATTTCTGTGGTTGTGTTTTTGTGGGGATGATAGTCCTTAACTAGTTTAGAATTAAGGTGGTATTGCTGTTATTGTTTTTTTTATGGGAATGGTGGTAATGCTAGACATGAAATAGTTCATTCCATATTATGGCACATATATGAAAAATAAAATAGGCTAAAATATGCTTTTCGGCCCTTAAACTTTTACTCAAAATTTATTTTGATCTTCGAACTTTCAGTTATAATATGATTCATATGTTTTAAGATTATTGCATTTTTCACATTTTATATTTCATTCCATGGCAATGAAATAGTTGATGTATTATTCAATCATGAATATGTAGATTGATTGATAATATGGCATATCAGTTATTCCGTAACTTTAGATGATTGATGCGATTGCTTAAATCATGAGTGTCTAACCTGTAATAATTAAAATTTTAAGGATCAAAATGAATTTTGAACAAAAGTTAAGGATAAAAACTATATTTTTATCATTAAATTATGCATGTTAGATTTATACTTGCATTTTTAGATAAAAAATTTTTATTCAATTATGCTTTAGAAGATTTGTTTTGTTTGTCCTTAACATTTTTAACTCAACTCATCTAAGTCTTTTTTCAACTACATGAGTTAGCTATATGAATCTGCTTCCTTCACTCTGCTTTATTTATGATTAAATTGATATTCAAATTATAAATAATTATATTATTTTAATTATTTTTATCTATATTAGTTTAGGTCTATCTTTACCTCTATCCTTATCATAGATTGTTAAAAAATCACTCTTTCTAACTAAAGCATTTAAAGGTTTTTGTTATATATTCAAACTATCGTAATCGATTTTCTCTTATTTTACATAGAAAAGTATAATAATAGATTTTTGCGCTTTTTCATAATTCAAAGTGGCTTATATTGTACGGATGCATCTTGGCTTTGCTTGTTCTTCGGGGCTGCGTATAGGTGCTTCATCCATAGTGTTTTATCGAGCAGCATTAGGAAAGCACTCCCTTGGAAGGATAGAATGATAAATTTCTCCAGATGGGTCCTTAGATCGGTTTGCAATGAGAAGGGACATAGGGGTGGCGAAGGAACCATGCCAAAATGCACCGGCAGGTAAAAATCAGTTATTGACTCATTTCTCTACTTTGCCACATTTCCTTACGGCAGGTAAAAATAAGTGGTAAATTCTTTCCCCTTCATTTCCTTGTGAAAGGGAGTAGAAGAAGGAAGCGATGCAGCATAATGAAAAAGTTTGAGGTTGCTAATTTTAAGGACACATGTTTGTTCAAGCCAATATCCTCGATTATTTAAGATTAGAAATAGGATTTTGAAGGAGGCATAGGGATGTCCATACATTTCAACCATGAATGCAACCACATTACGACAAAAAAACACCATCATCTTGAACAATACTATAAAGCATTAAAAATTATTAATTCATAGAGGTTTATACTTTCTTGGACTAATTGTTGATAGTCCATTAATAAACTATAGGATAATGTACAAATAACTAAATCATACATGTAAATATATTTTGGCAAAAAAAAATTAAGGATTCATTGACTAAGCGCCAAATAGAAAGTTTCAACAATGTGAATATTATTTCTATGACTGTGAAAGAAAAACACTTCACTATAGTACTCTCATCTTTGTTCGAGTCCTCGTGTGTAGTGTTCTTAACGGGGTAATACAAGAGGCTTATCTATCATGTGACCTCCATGTACCATACCGACCCCTATGATTGTCATAGAAGAGTGGTGGCCTTAGCCGGGAATGAAGCGGTATTAGGAAGCTACCCTCTTAATAAAATCATGATCACTTGTTAATACTCTTCCCTATTGGCAACTCGTAGCCAAAGCATACACCTAACATCAAATTTGGTAGAGATTACTAAATATAAACCTTTTTAAAATCCTTTTAAGTGTTGACGCCAAGCCACCTTCCTCCAATGCCGGGAACGGAGATTCTCCTTCGCGGCGAACTCCTGCAAGAAAGTCCCCGGAGACCGGTTGCTCCGGTGGGGATCCTCCGATGCTCAAGTCAGCGACTTGGGAACAGACAAGAGTTAACTAGCAGAAAAGAGCTAGAGAACTAGAGTTCAGAATCCTTCCCTCGTCGTGAGTGTGTGCCCTTATACCTGTCCGAAGGTCCTTTTTTTCGTTTCAGAAGGTTGCTGATTTTGAGGTGCCACAGTCTGGTTGCGAACGGAAGGCAAGGCTGACAGTGATGGGTTGCAACCGACACTGGGCATGTCAGAGGTGTCTTGCCCCGCCCGACACCTGCCAAGCGCGGTGCTACGGGCGACAGGCGGACCTAGTTGTGTCAGGCACGCGCGGCTGTGGAGCGCGGCCACACGCTGTTGCAGACGAGTGGTGGACCACGTGGTCGTTGCAGGCGGTTGGTGGGCCACATGGTCGTGTCAGGCAGCCCGAGGCAGACGCTCGAGGCCGAGGTCGAGGCCGAGGCTGACGCTTGAGGCCGAGGGGGCCTCGGGGGCCGAGGCTATCCCACGGGGCCGAGGGAGGGCTCCGTCAGTTGCCTTCACCATTTACTTTGACAACGCTGGATCAGCCACATCAGATGCCCCCTTGCCCCTGAGACGAAGCGGGCCGACCTCTGTAAGGCGAAAGGGGTGTCATCCCAAGTGGCTGATCCCCATCTGCTGCTAACCGCCCTCGGACACGTGTCTTCGGGCGCTGTGACAACTTAGCGTGGGTGATCTGGGGGATGTGATCGGGCAGTCGCTGCCGTTCGTCCAATCTGCAGTGATCGTCCTCGAGGCAAGGTTGTCCTCTCGAAATCCACAGAAAGCGGCCATCATCATTGCCATCATGATGCTGACGTCAGCGGTGTCCCGTCATTGGCTGGAGGCGGATCGTCTCACGCGCCGGGCGCCTGCTGAGGTGACCTAGCTTATAGTGGGAGTCTGCGTGGCTGAGAAGATGAGGTAGGAAAATTTAAAACTGTTTTAAGCCTGGCGCAGAGCTGGTTTCCGTCACTTTGCTTCAGTTGTCTTCATCTTCCTCTGGCCTTCAACCTCTCCTGCGAGCCGAGAACCAGGTCTGCCATTTTCTTCCACAAGTCAGCCTCTTGTCTTTCCCTCATCCACTCGAAGCTGTTGACCTTGTGCAATGCCTTGAAGAAAGGTAGACACCTTTCTGCCAACTTGGATAAGAAATAGCTCAAAGCTGCCATCCTCCCCGTCAGGCGCTGCACCTCCTTTTTGTTAGCCGAGGGCCTCATATCCAAGATGGCTCAGATCTTGTCGGGGTTAGCTTCGATTCCTCGCTGCGTCACCATGAAGCCCAGAAACTTGCCTGCTGTAACCCCGAAGGCACACTTGCGGGGGTTCAGCCGCATTTGGTATCGATGGAGGTTGCTGAAAGTCTCTGCAAGGTCGGCAACATGGTCGGCAGCATGGATGCTCTTGGTCAGCATGTCATCCACGTACACCTTCATATTACGCCCGATCTGATCCTCAAAGACCTTGTTCATTAACCTCTGATAGGTGGCTCCCGCATTCTTCAACCCGAACGACATCACCCTATAGCAATATATCCCCTTCTCAGTTACAAAGGAGGTCGCCTCTTCATCAGCCGGGTCCATCCTGATCTGGTTGTACCCAGAGAATGCGTCCATGAAGCCGAGGGTCTCGTGGCCGGACGTAGCGTCTACCAACTGGTCGATCCGAGGCAGTGGGAAGCTATTCTTGGGGCACGCTTTATTGAGGTCGGTGAAGTCCACGCACATCCTCCGACTCCCACTGGCTTTGCGGACCATCATGACATTTGCCAGCCAATCGGGATAGTGCAGTTCGCGAATGTGGCCGGCTACCACCAACTAACGCACCTCCTCATTTATGGCCTTTTGCCTGTCTGGGGCAACGCTCCTCTTCTTTTGCCGAACGGGTCGGCACTCATGCTTGATGTTGATTTGGTGGATAATTACCTCCTCTGGGATGCCTGGCATGTCAGATGCCGACCAGGCAAAGATATCAGCATTGACTTGCAGGAAAGCGAGGAGCTGGTTGCGGGCTTCCTCCGAAAGCAGGGCCCCGACCTGGATGGTCTGCGTCGAATCCTCCCCCAAGGGGAAGGCTAGCAGGTGCTCGGCTAGTTCCCCCCTCCTCTTCGAGTCCCGGGAGTCCAATACCTCTGGTGCAGGTGCAGATATCGCTCCTTGAGGACTGAGAGCCATGTGGTAGCAAAGCGATGGCGGGTTCTGCTCCCCCCACATCTCCCCGACCCCCTCGCTGGTAGGGAACCTTACTAGGAACCTTTTGTTGGAGATAACAGCATCCAGGAGGTTAAGTCTGGGCCTTCCGAGTATGACGTTGTAGGTAAGGGGCACCCGGACCACCAAGAAGCTCATGAAAACTGTGCTTTGATGCGGAGGCATTTCGGCCGTGACAGGGAGAGTAATCTCTCCCTCGACCTTTACGGAATCTCCACTGAACCCCATCAAGGGCGTGGTGATGGGTCGGAGTAGGTCGGAAGATAGGTTTATACGAATAAAAGCATTGTAACTCAAAATGTCCACCGAGCTTCCATATCAACCAGAATTCTTTTTACAGGATGCTTAGCGATCGTCATAGACATGATGACGCTGTCATCATTTTTGTTGACCACCCTCTCTAGGTCCCTTTTAGAAAAGGAAATTACAGACTCTAACCCCTCCTCCCCCCTCGGCCTCTTGGAGGGGCCGCCTGCCCCCAGGAAATCATTGCCACCGTCTTCTCGGTTGGAGCATTATCGATCATCGGTGGCGGAGGTGCTGACGGGCTAGGAGCACTCGGGTTGTTCCTATGGACGAACTTCCCTAGATGGCCTTGCTGGATGAGGTCCTCTATCACCTTCTTCAACTGGCAATAGTTGTCGGTGTCATGGCCGTGGTCTCGATGGTAGCGGCAGTACAAGTTCTTGTTGCAGGGGGTCTTTGGGTTCAGCGAAGGAGGGCATGGTAGGTACGACTCGCCCTCAATCTCAAGCAAGATATGAGAGATAGGAGCAAGCAAAGGGGTGAACGAGCCGTCCCTCGGCGCTGGAGCCCGAGAACGGTTGTCTGATCGGCGAAGAGGCTCGGGCCTCCTAGGATGAACCTCTACGGGCTCAGGACGAGCCGGCTTCTTGATGGTGTTTCCGTTAGCCTCGCGCCGTGAGGAGTCTGCCTCGTCGGCACGGATGTACTTTTGGGTCCAACTCAAGAGCTCGGCATAGGAGCCGGACGACTTTTTATCGAGGGAGTATGCAAAGCGGGAGGGACGGAGCCCTCGCTTCAAGGCCAGGGTGGCCACGGAGTCTTTGAGGTTGTAGACCTTCAGGGCTACTTCTTTGAACCGGGCAATGTAGTCCTGCAGGGACTCGCCACCCTTTTGCTGGACGGAGAAGAGACTATCCGTCACCCTGGGTATCTTCTGGCAGGCATCAAAATGGGCTAAAAAGGCCATTTCCAGCTGGCGGAAAGAATTGATACTCCGCGGCGGCAGGCGGGAGTACCAGGCTCGAGCAGCCTTCCTCAAAGTGGCGGGGAAGGCAATGCAGAGAAGTGAATCAGTTGCCTCCTGGACCTGCATGAGGACCTTGTAGCTTTCCAAATGGTCCAGGGGATCAATGGTCCCGTCGTACGGGTCCAGCTGAGAAAGACAAAATTGGGTTGATATTGGTTCCTCCATGATGCGGCGGGACAGCGGCGACCGGCTGTCATAGTCCGCCTCTGGTGGGTTGGTGATTCGGCGGCTGAGTTCCTCCAGCCGCTGGTTGTACTCGTCAAGCCAGCGCTCAGCCCAACGGGCTATTCGGCCATCGAAGGACCCCTCCATCGAGGATTCTGAGGAGGGGGAAGAATGGCGGCGATGCTGACAGGGGTGCTCCGCCTCCCTCCCGTGCCGCCGCCTAGGAGAAGCACTGGCATGGCGAGAGGGCGACCGGGGCCTCTTGGATGGCTCCCGACGGTGAGGCCTGGGCGAAGTACGGCGGTGGCGAGCTTCTCGGGCGTGAGACCTCCCCCGAGAAGAATGTTGGCTGAGTTGGACCACTCCTGGAACTGACGAGAGTGGCTCCAACTGCTGCGCGGCCCCTGGTTGCTGCTGCAGGACTTGGACCGCCGTATAGTCCTCAAGGGAGAAATTCTCGGAGGTCATATGGAGAGTGCACAGAAGGCCCGCAGAGGTCATATGGGGAGTGCACGTATGCTCTTCCTGTGTGTCCTTTGTTGCTTGTCATGGGGATCACAGGAAATGCACGACATACGTGCCCCCCATGACTAGCATGAATTTCACCTCCTCCCTCAGCTTGAATCCCTTAGTTCACCTGCCTGAGGAATCTTTTGCCATGTGAAGAGGGAGGAGAGCTGTGTGGGTCTGCTGGTTCCCTGTTTATGTTGTTGTGCAGTGACTGGCAGTCCAGCACTCTGCTTGGGGGATGCTCCGTTGGCATAAGCATCCACAGGCCCTTGGCCCGGTCATGACCCCTCCACGTATTCATCCGAGGGATTCGTGGATGGCTTGCTTCATTCTTTGGGATTAACTAGTGGCTTGACAAGCCTGTCTGGTTTCTCTGATTCATGGGTCGGATATAAAGACATCGTTTATCGACCGAAGCCGCTCAACCGAGTCTTTTATTTTACTTGTATTTCCTGTGCTTTGACGCACTTGTAATGCCTCTCAAGAGGTTGTAATTTTTTCATCAATAAAGAAAGTTTTTACTCTTTCTTCTTGTGACATCTGTTTCTTTTTCTAATGCAATTATGTTGAGAGTTGTCGCTCTCATTTTATGGTTTTTGATCTGTAGCATAATCTATAAGTTTAACAGCGTTTCTGTCACTTTATTTTTGTGAACATGTTGCTCAGTCCTCTGTGGAGGAGGTATTTATCTCTGTTTTGGGTCAGAGAAAGGCCTGGGCGGCCGCGTGAGTTCATGTAGTATGCATGGCCCTGTTTGAGGGATGAAGCGTGCATTTCTCTTAAAAGAAATAACTTGTGCAATCTTGCTGGTAAGCGAAGAAAGGTTACCAACCTCTGCCGAAGCATAACAGGACATCTCAGTCATGTTGGAGTGTTCAAAAAATCACCCGGATAGGCCGAGGCTTCAGAGCTATATCACTCGGTTTTGCCGAGGTTTCGAATAATATATCACTCGGTGTTGCCGAGCCTTTAAATAATATATCACTCAGTGTTGCCGAGGTTTCGAATAATATATCGCTCGGTGTTGCCAAGCCTTCAAATAATATATCACTCGGTGTTATCGAGTCTTCAAATAATATATCACTCGGTGTTGCCGAGCCTTCAGATAATGCATCACTCGGTGTTGTCGAGCCTTCAAATAATATATCACTCGGTGTTGCTGAGCCTTCAAATAATATGTCACTCGGTGTTGCCGAGCCTTCAGATAATGCATCACTCGGTGTTGCCGAGCATTCAAATAATATATCACTCAATGTTGCCGAGCCTTCAAATAATATGTCACTTGGTGTTGCCGAGGTTTCGAATAATATATCACTCAGTGTTGCCGAGCCTTCAAATAATATATCACTCGGTGTTGCTGAGCCTTCAGATAATGTGTCACTCGGTGTTGCCGAGCCTTCAGATAATATATCACTCGGTGTTGTCGAGCGTTCAAGAGTATATTTTACTTGGCACTGCTAAGGTACGAAGATTGCTCGGCCCAGCCGAGGATTATAAAGATTATATTTTACTTGGCGCTGCCAAGGTTAGGAGATTGCTCGGCCCGACCGAGGATTTATAAAAGATTATATTTTACTTGGCACTGCCAAGGTTCGAAGATCGCTCGGCCCAACTGATGATTTATAAAAGATTATATTTTACTTGGCGCTGCGAAGGTTCGGAGATCGCTCGGCTTGGCCGAGGATTTATAAAAGATTATATTTTACTTGGCGCTACAAGGTTCGGAGATCGCTCGGTCCAGCCGATGATTTATAAAAGATTATATTTTACTTGGCGCTGCCAAGGTTCGGAGATCGCTTGGCTCGGCCAAGGATTAATAAAAGATCATATTTTACTTGGCGCTGCCAAGGTTCGCTCGGTCCGGCCGAGGATTTATAAAATATTATATTTTACTTGGCGCTGCCAAGGTTCGGAGATCACTCGGCCTGGCCGAGGATTTATAAACCTGTTTCTCATTGCAGCTATTAAAGAGAGCAGTAAAGGTAGAAGTTTTACGAAATTTTGAAAATTTTAATTCAATGGACATAGCAAATTTGAGAGGAAGAGCATACTCTTATTGATGATACACGCGGAGATTATCTGAGTTCCACATCGAGGGAATGGATTTCCCATTTAGATCTTGGAGCTTGTAGGTACCGGGTCTGATTACTTCTGTAATTTGATTAAGGACCCTTCTAATTTGGGGACAGCTTTCCTTGCTCCAGAGGTTTCGAGACAGATGCCTTCCGAAGTACCAGATCGTCTGGGAAGAAGAGCTTTCCTTTAACTCTGGTAGAATGATAGCGGGCGACTCTTTGTTGGTAGGCCGCCATACGGATCCGGGCTTTCTCCCTGACTTCTTCTATCAAGTCAAGATCAGTTCAGAGTTGTTCATCGTTAGATTCTTCCGAGTAACCCTCAATGCGAGGAGAGGGGAGCCTGACCTCCACGGGAATAACCGCTTCTATGCCAAAAGCCATCTTGAAGGGAGTCTGGCCCGTGGGAGTCCTCTCAGTGGTTTGGTATGCCCACAGCACATGATGGAGCTCCTCTGCCCATCTGCCTTGTGCTTGGTTGAGCCGAGCTTTAATTCCCTGCAAGAGAGTTCAGTTAGTTACCTCGGCTTCTCCATTAGCTTGAGGATGCCCGATCGAAGTTAGGCGATGGAGAATGCCATGATCCTAACAGAACTCCCGGAACTTGGGATTGTCAAACTATTTCCCGTTGCCGGTGATGATAGTGTGGGGAAGGCCGAAGCGGCTAATGATGGACCTCCATACGAAATCCTTAGCTCGAGCCTCTGTTATCTGGGCGACTGCTTCGGCTTCAACCCACTTAGTAAAATAATCAATTGCAACAAATAAAAACTTCCTTTGTCTCGTTGCAAGGGGGAAAGGACCAAGAATATCCATTCCCCATTTAGCAAAAGGCCAGGGGGATGATATGGAAGTCAGGTGGGCAGAGGGGAGCCTCTGGATATTTGAGTGTCGTTGGCATGCATCATAGGCTCGGACGAGGTCATCTGCGTCCTTCTGCATCGTTGGCCAATAATATCCTTGGCGTAGCACTTTGTAGCACAAGGCACGACTGTCGAGGTGGTTGACACAAATGCCTTCATGAACCTTCCGAAGAGTATAATTGGCTTCTGATGGATGGAGGCATTTGAGCAATGGCATGGAGAAGGATCGCTTATACAGCCGATCATCGATCAGGACATAGTGAGATGACTGCATCTTTAGCCTCCTCGCTTCTCTTCTATCAATGGGTAGCAGCCAGCCTTTCTCTGAGATACTTGTATAGGGGGTCTATCCAGGATGGTTCGGTGTCAATTTGCATCATTTGGTTAGCGTCGGTGATGCTGGACTTCTCCAGGATTTTTAAGTGGAAACTCCGTTCAAGGTCCATTAAGTCTGTCACCGTCAGACGAAATAAAAAGTCGGTGCGCGCATTTTCAGCCTTTGGGATCTAGATGATCTTAAATTCATTGAAACAAGAAGATAGATCGCGCACCTTCTGGAGATACCGAATCATGTTTGGTTCTCGAGCTTCGAATTCGCCTCTTACCTGGCCCGCCACTAATTAAGAGTCAGTGTAGGCATTCAGTTTTTCAACTTTGAGCTCGCGGGCGATGCGGAGTCCGACGAGCAGGGCCTTATATTCTGCTTCATTATTTGAGGCTGGGAAGGAGAAGCGGATGCCATATTCAAAAGTAGCACCCTTCGGGCTGGTGAGGACCAGACCGGCACCGAACAGCTTGCGCTGGAGGATCTGTCGCGTGAAGTAACCACGGAGCACAGGGCTTTGGTTGCCCAGGGGTGTCCGGAGCAAAACCATCTTTGGGCATGATGCATTCGAGGAGGAAATCCGTCAGGACCTGGGCTTTGATGGCCGGACGAGGCTGGTACTGAATGTCATGCTCGCTTAGTTTGACAGCCCACTTAGTCATTCTCCTTGATGCTTTCAGACGATGGATGATTGCCTTGATGGGTTGGTCAGTTAGGACGGTGATGGTGTGCGCTTGAAAATATGGTCGTAGCTTCCGGACCGATATCACTATGACCAGAACCATCTTCTCTACTCGAGTGTACCTCGTCTTAGCATCTTTGAGCAATTTGCTGACATAATAAATAGGCTTTTGAATTCTGCCCTCTTCTCTAATTAGCACCAAGCTAACAACATTCTCAGAGACCGCGAGGTACATGCTCAGCGTTTCACCTGGGTTTGGGCTACTGAGGAGAGGAGGTGAGCCAAGGTATTTCTTGAGGTCTTCAAAGGATTTCTGGCAATCTGAGGTCCATTTGAAGTTTTTAGCTGACCGAAGAGCTTTGAAGAAGGGGAGGCACTTCTCGACTGATCGAGCAATGAAGCGATTAAGGGCCGCTATCCTTCCGGTGAGGCGTTGCACGTCCTTGTCAAACCAGGAGGGGCCATCTGCCGCAAGGCTTGGATCTTTTGGGGATTTACTTCGATGCCCCGCTGAGAGACCATGAAGCCGAGGAATTTCCCAGAGTTGACTCTAAAAGCGCATTTGGTAGGGTTGAGCTTCATTTGATACTTTCGAAGCGTCTTAAAGCTTTCCGCAATGTCCTCGATATGTTGGGATGCTTCCTTGCTCTTCACCAACATATCGTCAACATAAACCTCCATATTCCGACCAATTTGCTCTTTGAAAACTCTATGACCAGCCTTTGGTAGGTGGCACCTACATTTTTCAAACCAAAAGGCATAACTCGGTAGCAATAGATACCTTGGTCGGTGATGAAGGCAGTCTTTTCCTAATATTCGGGCACCATCCGGATTTGGTTGTAGCCTGAATAGGCATCCATAAAGGTCAGCATCTGGTGGCCTGAAGTTGAGTCCACAAGTTGGTCGATTCGGGGAAGGGGAAGTTGTTTTTCGAAAAGGCTTTATTGAGGTCGGTGAAGTCGATGCAGATCCTCCATTTGCCATTTGACTTGTTCACCATAACCACATTTGCCAGCCAATTGGGATAATTGACTTCTTGGATGAAATTGGCTTTGATAAGTTTATCCACCTCCTCTTCGATGGCTCTCTGGCGCTCGGGGGCGAAGCTTTTTTTCTTTTGCTTGATTGGCCAAACTATCTCGTCCACGCTGAGGCGGTGAACCAGGACATCTGGCTGATTCCAGGCATTTTTGATGTGGACGAGGCGAAGACATCGGCATTTCTCCGAAGGAATTTGATTAACTCCTGCCGAGGCATTTCTTCCAGCTGTGATCCAATCTATGGTTCGATCGGGCCGAGCTTCGCTGAGTGGTACCTCCTTCAATTCATCGGCTGGTTCTCCTTGTTGCTCGATGAAATCCTCTCGAGCATCCAGTCCGTCCACCTTGGGTTTTCTGGACTGAAGGTCGGCGACAAAGCAATGTCGAGCCATAATCTGACTTCCCCGAATAATCCCCACTCCCCATTCGGTAGGAACTTCATGGCAAGGTGGGTAATGGAAACGATAGCCTTGAGAGACATCTGTCCCGGCCTGCCAAGTATGGCATTGTAAGGAGACCGAAGCTTGATTAAAGGAAGTCCATAAGCTTAGTGGTCATACGAAGCCAGGTGCCAGCTCGGACCGTCAAAGTGATGACCCCTTCGGAGATTATGGAGTCACCGGTGAAGCCCACCAGTGTGGACTCCATGGTTCGAAGACTTTTCATCTAGAATTTTAACCTCTCAAAGGCATCAAAGTACAAAACATTAACGAAGCTTTCGTTATCACTAAGAACCCACTTACATCATAATTGTTTAGATTTAGAAATACAATTAGAGCGTCATCGTGGGGGTACTGTACCTCCTGAAGGTCTTCATCAAAGAATGTGAGTTCATCAAATCGAGCTTTCTTTGACGGGCCTTCATCATCGCCTGGCCAGGAAGACGGGGAATCGGCCGCAGCTATCACATTAACATGGCCGATAACTAGAGAGTTCGGCGGTGGGAGTTAGCGAGGTTCGGGCTGGTGATTCGCCTTATTGTTCGGCTCAGGAGGCCCTCTAACCGGTCCAGTTTGCCTCGTTGGATTCATTGCTCGATTTCATTCTTGAGCTGCCAACAGTCCTTAGTGTCATGCCCGTGATCCCGGTGAAAGTGGTAGTACTTGGCAGGATCTCTCCGAGCTCCGTTGCCTCGAAGAGGAGGGGGTTGAGGAATCTAGCGCTCGATCTCCATCAGAATCTGCGCCCTCAATGCGGTGAGGGGAGTGTAAAGATCGAACATTCGAGCTGGGCTCCAGGTTCGGTCTTGCGGCGGAGGCGGAAGAGCTCTCTGACGGCAAGGAGGGCTAATGTGGTGGTAAGCTCGCCGTTTGTCTGGGCCCTTCACCTCCTTCTTCTTCAGTTGTTCAGCTCGAGCTGACCTCCTCGATTCTTCAACCCTGGCGTACTTATCCGCTAGGGACATCATGTCCGAAAGGCTCTTCGGGTAGTTGACCTCCAGAGCTAGGTAAAAGTCTCCCTCCTTGGACACTCCCCCAGCCAAGGCGGACATGGCCTCCTCGTGGTTGAGGTGGTCGACTTCTAGGAGGGCCGTATTGAAGCGGCCGAGATAACTCTTCAGCGATTCCCCCTCTCTCTGCTTGACCTCGGAGAGAGAATCGGATCTCCGTCGTTGGCGGCAGCTACTGACGAACTGGCTGATAAGCAGACAGCCCAGCTCATCGAAAGAATCAATGGAACCTGGTTTCAAGCTGTTGAACTAGGTTCGGGCAGATCCCCTTAGAGTGGAGGGGAAGGCACGATAGAGGATCACATCTGACGCTCCATGGAACATGATGATGGACCTGAAGCTACTCAGATGATCATCGGGATCGATGGATCTGGTACGGCTCAATGGTGGGGAGTTTAACATGAGGGGAAATCACTTCCCTCATGATCCTCTTGGAGAAGGGGATGCCCTGCTCTGCCTTTGGCTGGGGTGGAGGAGCTTGCTTGGCGGCATCTAGCTCCCGATGCCATTCCTGACGCATCTCCTGCATCTGCTGCCTGATCCCTTCATTTAGAGTGGCAGGAGGGGTCGGGCGATGAGAAGACGACAGTGGTGTTGAATCCTGAGAGGATATTGGGGAGGGAGAGCGAACCCGCTTGGATCTAAGTGGGCTCTTCCCTCCAGCTCATTGCAGCGCTGGTCTCATCTTTGGAAGCCGGCGACCGCGATCCCGCCCCAGACGGATCGGAAGAGAAGATTGCAGGCGGAGCGGGGGCAGCAGCCTCCTCGTGAGGCTGGGAGGCAGGAATGGCAGGGCCTGGGATTGCTTGGAATCCCTGGATCATTGGGTCAATGCTTGAACCTGCTGAACCAGAGTGGCGAACTGGTCCAGGGTTACTGTCGTGGCCAGTGGGGAAGGAGTTTTAGCTGGTGGTGGTAGCGGAGGTGCTACATCACTAACTGGATCAAGCCTTTGAGACGCGGCCTGATCTTGAGCCTCAGAGGTGGCTCTCTTCCGATTGGCCATTAGAGGATGCTTCTTCTGATTTTTTAGTCTTGTCTCCTGAATTACAAGTTTATGGGACTTGAAGCCCTTCCTCTAGCGCCAATCTGTTGTCGCAGAAATCCGTTCTCCGACCCGGGTGCACTTCCGGCTCCGGGTCTGAACTCCGATTTCGACGTCTGGGATGGAACCTGCAAGACAGTCCGTGCTCACAAAGGATTTCCTTGGGGTTGTCCTCTGCGGGGGACCCTCCGACGCCCAAGTCAGTGGAGATTCACAGCAGGCAAATGTGAGGAGAAGACTTTTCACAAAAGAATCTTCCTCCAAGCTCCCAATCGGAGCTCTAATGGAGTGATTGATTCCCTAAAGTCAAGTGAATGTACAAGGCCTTTTTTTTGCGTACCTGAGAGGTTGATGACTGTCTTTTGATGGCTTGGATATAAAACTCAAATAAATATACTTTTGTACTTCATATTATCTTAACCAAGCTGGTTACACCGAGAAAGAAACTATTTAGCTATAATTACTAACAATATAAACCAAACAAACCCTTAAAGATTATTTGTTTCAAAAAGTTGATGATTTGGTAGATGCATGAAGTGGATAAAAATGGATAATTGCAATGATATAATAAATTGCTTGATTTGATTAATTATTTAGAATCATTGAAAACAATTAAAATATAGTTTGTTTGATAAGTAAAAAAAGAAATCAATAATACATTTCCTTCAATTATGTAGCCAATTGATAGAAGTAGGGGTGTTAACAAGTTAGGTTTCAATAAATTTTAAATATATCCATGTCAAGATATAAATTATTTGTATTAGATCCAATCAAAAACCCAATATTGGATTACAAAAGTTGAGTATCAAGACAGGTTATGAGTAATAATCTAATATTTAATAAGACTTCAACATCCCCTTTTGACAGGCTATGAGTACTAATCTAATATTTAATAAGACTTCCACATCCCCTTTTAACTATTTTTCCATTTTATTTGACATATCCAAAATTCCATCTCATATACCATGAACCATAAAAATAGATGATTTATAAAGTGGTAAAAGTTATTTGAAGTCACAAATTTTTTTTTCTTCTCTTCTAATAATTAAATTTGGTTTTAGACAGTCAAATAATAAGCTAATGTACACATACATATACAAAAACATATATGTATGCTATGTCAATATATATGTATATATGGATTGACATACATATGTATCGAGTTCGGTTTTTAGGTTCTTGGGTATAAATTTATTTAATTCCAGAACCAACTCAATGATAACTCTATTCCAATTTCAAGATATAGGATTTATCTCATATTTTATTTGGTTGTGTTCAAATCTAAACTCTACATTTTAGGTTGGTTTCAGATTAGGTTAGTGGGTTGTTAATATCCATCAACGCTTTAAGTAGAGATTATCAATTAGTTGAGCTCATAAAGTCTTCCCCGAATTTTGATTGGGCTTCGTCTTGTTCTAAATATATCGTAAAATAATATATAACATAGTTTAGCTTACTAATAATATTATTATCATTATTGGTTTTGTGTCTACTTAATGTGTAGCTAATGGATCTTCACAATGCTCAATATTTTATTTATAAGTAGTTAATGATATGAATTTTCATTTTAAAAGCATTATTTTACTTTTTCATTCAATAACATTTGAAGTATAGGTATTCATTGAATTATCCATGCAGCCTATAACATGTTTTGATACATTTGCGTGATTTTCAAACATTAGAGAATTAGCTAATGAAGGGGAATAGGTACAAAATGGCACAACCACTAACAATTGAGGATTGTTTGTCTCAAGATTTTCACATATATGATGGAATTTGTATAGTTAGAAACCTAAACTATATATAACAATGGTGAAATAGAGAAGGAAAGATGAAAGACAAAAATAAGTTAAGGAGAGAAGATCGAACAATTTTGAGAATAAGGAAACAATTTTCATGTGACTCACTAAATCTATAAAGATCAAGGTATAGTCACATGAAGTACCAGAGAAGACCTATTCAATCCATAAAAGCAACCCCAAAAATAACAAAACATTATTTATAAGCGCAACCCAAATGGCAAATAGAATATATCAAAGCAAATTCCAATCAAGCCCAATAATTCAATCAAATACCAGCTATCATGCCCTATTCCAATGCACCTCACTAGATCGGCATGTGAAATACCGAAAACTTTACAAGGCTTATGAATTAACTAAATACTTTGCTAGCTAGACAAAGATATGAAAAAGATTTAAATAATCTCTTAGACATAACTTGACTTTAAGTTTTGCAAGACTATTTAAATATTAAAATAATAAAACCAATATTTAACACAAACATAATAATACCAACATCAATATAAATTTAAGTTCAATTAATAGTTCTACATGAACATAATACCAATCAAATAAGTAAAATACAATGTTCCAACCAATAAGTTCTCAAATAAAAATCTCCAATTAGATTCCCAATCACTCTAGCTGTAATTTCGACACCATTACATCTTTCTGATTCATCTTATCTCAGAAAGTAAGAAAATGATAAGTTTAATAGCCTATAAATTCTCAACCTCACACACTTAGATTTAAAGAAAAACTTTTGAAAAAGAAAAAATCATCAGTACACTTTTCATTCCATTGAAATCACAAGATACAAAAACATGATAATATGCAAGTAATGATTATGAATATGATATGAAACTTATAAGTAACTAAATAGCCAAAATAATTTATAATTTTTAAATTCAGTAATGATTAAATAACACATCGCTATGAATAACTTATTTAACTTTTAGCTTAGTATCAAGATTTTTTCCATGGTAGTAGGCATCAATAAATGTCATGATTCATCCTATGGTAGGTATCATTTAATTACCAAGATTTGCCCAATGAAAAACATCAATTAGCCCATGACACGATTTAGTCAATTGTGATGATTTGCTCCATTGCAAATATCAACCTATTTTCATGATTTGCCCCATGACAATCATTGATTAGTGATCATGATTTACCATATGACATGATTTGATCAATAAAAAATATCACAAACATGCACTTCTAATAAAAATAATAACATTATTAAAAACTATCAAGAACTTCAATGCCAATCCCTTTTATAAATAACCAATCACATGCCATGCTAATTATACCATGAATCTACATACTAATGTGATGAATTTAACCACTTTAGTAAGACATGTAACTCCAAAAGAGCAGTCTCATAGGAAAAGAAAAACTTGAAATCTCTAGTAAATGAGAGAGTATCTGAGAAGAGAACTTACCATAGAAATGCTTGTCTACATCAAGCAAAAAGTATTTTGACACCTTAATTAATGTAAACAATGGTGCCAATAAACAATTAATCAAGTAAGATGAGAACTTATATGATGCAGAACCGATTCGCATGCAAATAAATTTTATATGATTAATGATTGTAGTTGATTAGTCTCCCGAAGTAATAGCCTAATAGGGATTCAGGAAAACTCATAGTAACTCCGCACGCGAAACAGTTCCATAGAAAGTAAAGAAGAAAGACCATCGAGGCTAAGAAGCCCCGGTAGGGCTTGCTTTCCTTCAATAAAGTTACTAGTAGATTAGAGGGGATATACCTGGCACGAGGGAAAGATCAAAGTGCTGAAAGGGTCGTTCTGCCTAATGAATGCATCCTAGATGACCAAGCCTTGAGCCCACGGATCTGCAGCCAAGTATCCGCTAATCTAGATGACGATCACCGTGAATTTGGATTCATGGTTACTGAGGGATTTGCAAGATCACCATACAAGGACTAATAAGAAAAGAGAAAAATCAGAATAAAGGTGAAGAGATGAAGAAGAAGTGAAGAAGGAGGTGGGGATGATCGAGGGTCCTTGGGCGTCCCCTGGATGGGGCAAGGCGGCGGCTAGGGCTCTTAAGCAGCTTCTTGGAGGGGTGCAAGGGGCGGCTAGGGTTTGGAGCATCCACTGGTGGAAGGAAAGAAGGCGGCTAGGGTTTAAGGTTGGGTGGCTTGGATATAGGCATACACAGGAGCAAGAATACAAGAACACCAAGAAAAATATGATTCAAAATAATTAATTGATTATATTGATTAATTAAAAGGTTCGATACTTTTTTCATACAAGAGGGTCTCTTTTATAGGATAAGAGACTTGGGGCCCAAGTAAATACAAATATGAAAATAAAAAGAGGCGTCCCTTTTCATGAAAGAAGATTCAAAATAATTCCAAATTGGTGCCCACTTTCTTCCTAAAATATGGATTAAGTGGCGCCCTTTGAATTTGAATACATGAAAGAAAATTCAAAATTTAGTAATTTGGAGTGGCTATATTGGGCATCCTTCACTTGCTTCTTTGGGCTAAATTCAGGGTTAAAATTTTTAAAAGAATTGGGCGGCAATATGGGCATCCTTCACTACTGCAATTCAGGGCTGAAAATTCAAATCTTGCGGCATGTATTTGGGCGTCCCTTCACTGCTTCTATGTGTAGGCCTTGTCTTCTTCTCCATACTAGTGTCTCTCTTGTAAGCTGAATAAACTTACTATAAGACTCACATTAAAATAAATTAAACTAGAGAGGATTCAAATTAAAATAAATTGAACTGGACGTGACTCAAATTAAAATAAACTAAACCTAACTTTCCAACTCAAGACTTGAATCAAAACTAATCAGATATCCACAGAGGGTTAAGAATCCTCTACTTAATCCTGGTGCCCGCACCAATTCTTTCAGGATGGGAAGAACTCGATCCCATCGAGTATGGGTCATTCTGGCTCTGGTGTCTCTCTAGTAGGTTTGGGTCGAGACGCTGCAAGTTCTCTCGAGTAATCCATGAATCGTTAAATTCAGAGCGACCCTACCATCAGACCAGTAGCGTTGATAATCGCGGTTCTGGGTCGTAATGGCTTGATCGTCTAGGATACGCTCGATCCGCTCTCCTCGCTCAAGCAAAATTAATGGTGGACACTCTTGGATAGGTTCGCTCATGAAAGGAGGGTCAGGTCCAAAGTAATCACTAGGAATCGCTGCTGATTCCCTATACTCTACTAGGTCTACAATATTGAAGGTTGAGCTAATGCCCCAATCTGAGGACAGATCTAGCACATAGGCATTGGGTCCTACCTTATCTATCACTTTAAAGGGGCCAGCTCTGCGAGCATAAAGTTTCTTAACAGTCCCTGGTGGGAACCGTTCAGGCCTAAGCCTAACCATGACAAAATTCCCTACACCGAACTCTTTGGCTTTCTTTGGGAGTTAGCCCGTCTTTTATAAGTTTCATTACTTAGATTTATTTTATGGCTAATGTCCTTATGTAAGTCTAGGTCTGTAATATTGAAGGTTGAGCTAATGCCCCAATCTGAGGGCAGATCTAGCACATAGGCATTGGGTCCTACCTTCTCTATCACTTTAAAGGGGCAGCTTTGCGAGCATGAAGTTTCTTAACGGTCTCTGGCGGGAACCGTTCAGGCCTAAGCCTAACCATGATAAAATCCCCTACACCGAACTCTTTGGCTCTTTTTTGGAAGTTAGCCAGTCTTTTATAAGTTTCATTACTTAGATTTATTTTATGGCTAATGTCCTTATGTAAGTCTCTGATATGCTGTGCAAATGCTTGTGCGGACTCTGAGACTCGTGTGTAGAGGGGTAAAGGAATTAAATCAAGTAGACGATTAGGCTTGTACCCATGAACTATCTCAAATGGACTCTTACCCGTAGAACTGTTCACTGAGCTATTGTAGGCGAACTTGCACGAGGTAGCAATAGATCCCGCACCCCTAGGTGTTCGCCTACAAGGCACCTAAAAAGGTTTCCTAGACTATGGTTCACCACTTCGGTTTGTCCATCCAATTTAGGGGTGAAAGGCTGTAGAAAAATTAAGTTTGGTCCCTAACAGATGCTATAGCATTTTTTAAAATAGCTGGTGAACCTAACATCCCTATCAGAAATAATGGTCTTGGGTAGGCCATGGAGCTTGACCACACTGTCTAAGAAAAGTCGGGCTACGGTAGATGCATCAAAGGTTTGTGAACAAGGAATGAAGTGTGCCATCTTAGAGAACCTATCGACCACTACAAAGATGGAGTCGTGCTTCTTCTGGGTCTTAGGTAATCCTAAAATGAAGTCCATACTGAGGTCTTGCCAAGGACGATCAGGCACTAGCAAAGGAGTATATAGATCAGTGTTCTGCTTTTGTTGTTTTGCAACGGTACAAGTTCGACATCGAGCTACTATCAGGGCAATAAGCCTTTTTAATTCTGACCAGTAAAATTGGTCTCTATCGCTAGGATAGTCTTAACTCTTCCAAAATAACCAGCTAATCTCCAGCATGCATTTTCCAGACTAGGAACTCTCTAAGTGACGTCCTAGGGATACAAATAGAGGTGGGCACTAGGCCTTTCCTGGCACGGCACGACCCAGGCCCATCGTGCCTTTAGAATTGTCGTGTCATGCCTAGCACGACCCATTAAGAAATGGGTCGTGCCAGGCACTGCATGAAAAAAAAATTCAGACCCGGCACGGCCGTGGCCCATTTTGGATCACAGGCCGTGCTGAGCCTGTGACAGGCCGTGCCACATGGCACGGCCACAAGGCAGGGCTCTGTAAAAAAAAAAGTCGTTGCATGGCTCTGTTAAAAAAAAGCTGGTGCCTAGGCACCAGCTGGGCAGGCTCTGTTAAAAAAAAAAAGAAAAGAAAAGTCATTGCATGGCTCTGTTAAAAAAAAAGCTGTTGCATGGCTCTGTTAAAAAAAAAGCCGTTGCATGGCTATGAGTTGTTGCCTGGCACGGCCACTTGGGCCATGCCGCCGTGCCGGCACGGCAGGCTGGCCCAGGCCCGTCATGGACAGTACCGGGTCGTGCCATGCCATGGGCGGCACGGCCCAGTGCCTACCTCTAGATACAAAGTCTATTGCCCCTAAAAAGGTAACCATCCTGGATGGTATAATCTCCACTGGTACTGGATGGTCCTAGCGAAGGGTCTTATGAATTTCACCAAAGTCAGGGTAGGTCATACTCATCTTTTATTCGGTTGAACCCTATAACTTTGGTGCTAACAGTACTCAACAATAAAGACTTACGGCTTAGGGCATCTGCTATCTTATTTTCTACCCGGCACGGTGTTTTAGGATAAAAGTGTATGCCTAAATGTATTCAACCCATTTGTCATGCCTAGAATTGAGCTTCTTTTGGGAGTTTAGAAATCGGAGTGCCTCATGATCAGAAAATAAAACAAACTCCTACGGCAGTAAGTAATGTCTCCAATACTTAAGGGCCTGTACTACCACATAGAATTCCTTATCATAGGTGAAATATTTAAGTTTAGCTTCATTTAGTTTTCCACTAAAGAAAGCTATGGGATGATTTTTTTGGCTTAACACTCCACCTATGCCTACTCTCGACGCGTCGCATGCAACCTCAAACACCTTAGAAAAGTCTGAAAGTCTAAGTACGGTGCATGAGTCATCCTATCCTTAAGCTCTAGGAAGGCCTTATTAGCTGACTTAATCCACTCAAAATTATCCTTCCTAATACAATCAGTGATGGGTGCGACGATGGTGCTAAATCTCCTAATGAATCTTCTGTAAAAGGTTGCTAGGCCATGGAAGCTGCGGACATCATGGACATTTATAGGTACTGGCCACTCTACGATCGACCTAACCTTTTTAGGATCCACTGAGACACCTTCTGGGGTTACCACAAAACCTAGAAAGATAACCCTATGCATCATGAAATCATACTTCATAAGGTTTGCATAAAGGCTATTCTCTCTAAGGGTCTGACAGATTAATCTGAGATGGTTAAGATGGTCCTCTTTGGTCTTGCTATAAATTAATATATCGTCAAAATAGACCACTAAGAATTTTTTCATGTACTCTTTCAGGACCTAGGTCATGATTCTCATGAATATACAAGGTGCGTTTGAAAGCCCAAAAGGCATCACGACCCATTCAAATAGATCATCTCTAGTCTTAAATGCAGTCTTCCACTCATCCTCTGGTCTAATTCTAACCTGATGGTAACCACTCTTAAGGTCTATCTTGGAAAAGATGATGGCACCCGCCATCATGTCTAACATGTCATATAATCTGGGGATAGGAAACCTATATTTGATAGTGATTTTGTTGATGGCCCTACTGTCCACGCACATTCTCCAGGTACCATTCTTCTTAGGGGTTAAGAGTGCAGGAACTGCACAAGGGCTTAAGCTCTCCCTAATGAATCCTTTCCTAAGTAATTCTTCCACTTGTTTTGTAGTTCTTGATGCTCAGTGGGGTTCATCCTATAATGGGAAAGGTTTGGAGGGTGGATCCTGGGATCAGGTCAATGGCGTGTTGGATGTCTTTCAGGGGTGGTAACTGATCAGGCAACTCTTTAGGGAAGACATCCTTAAATTCCTCTAAGGTCTCAACTACTTTAGTGGGTTGTTCCTTTTGGACTGATTCATGGATCTCTTTAGTTGTTAAAATCCAAATAGAGTTATCCTCAGTGATGTCCTTTTCTAATTCCTTAGCTTTAATCAGATTAACTCTTAGCTTGCTATCCTTAAGGCTACTAGATCCTTTCTTGATTGGGTCCCTAGGTGAAACTAGATGTATTACATACTTGTTTCCATTGTATTTAAAAGAGCAGATGTTGGATCGACCAAACAAGGTGACATCATGATCATAAAGCCAAGGTCGACCTAATATAATACTACTAACACCCATAGGAATTACATCACGCACGATCTTTTCTTCATAATTTTGCAATTTGATTAGTATTTGGCATCTAGACTCAACTGGGATAGAGGTAAAATCTATCCACGAGACCTTATAGGGACTAGGATGATGAACTGTGTCAATCCTAATGATTTAACTGTATTGGCAGAAATGGCATTGACACAACTCCCGCTATCTTGAGCACCTTATCCCCTATCTTAACAAAAGTCTGTAGGATCTAGTCCTACCAATCTTCCTGGTCCTTAGTTTGAGTCTGGGTCAAGATACATCTAACCACTCCTAGTAGATCTTCAAACTCAAATGTTTCCTCTCTCTATCGTACTCATCTATCAGATGGGTATCAGCTTCATAGACCTCTCCCTCAGGCTCAACTAGGGGCTCGAACTCAGTCTCAGGTAACTCATCTATATAAAGGAATCTGACTGGGCACTGGCTGATCATATGCCCTGGTTTGTTGCATCTAAAGCATTTGATCCGGGAGTTGAGATTTCTTTGGACCTCTACATATTTGCCCTTATTCTCTCTCTGGGGTATAGGGTACTATTTTGGGGTCGACTCAACTCGGTTCGGCTTGTACTAGGTCGGCTAGTGTTGGGTCAACTCGGGTAAGTCTGAGAGGGTCTGAGTACTGGGTAGGTCTGGGATGACTAGGATAGGCCTGGCTAGATCCTGGATATGGGCTAGGGCTTTTAGTAGTCTCTGACTACGATAGGGTGGCCCTCTCTGAAAACATTCATAATCCCTAGCAACTTAGTAAGCTTTTTCTAAATCGTGTACCCTTCTCAGGTAGAGTTCTCTTTAAATATCTTCTCTCAGGCCATACCTAAACTTGAATAGGGTGACTTCCTCAGACTGAACGATATTACACCTCATGGTATACTCTGGAATGTAGCAATGTATTTATTCACAGTTTTGCTACCCTGAATTAATCCTTACCACTAGTCCAATAGGCTCTGGTCATACGATGTGGGGACATAATTGGACCGAAGTCTAGCCTTCATGGAACGCCAGGTGACTATGGGGTCCCTACCCTCTAGTGCTTGCCTTTGCTCTATAGTGGCCCAGTAAAACCTAGCCTGTCGTACTAACTTGAGCTTGACAAATCTAAACTTACGCTCCTTAGACATATCATACCGGTCAAAGTGCTAGTCTATCTCTTCCTCCCAATCTAGATAGTCCTTAGGGTCCATAGAGCCATCGAAAGTAGGTGCTTCAAGTCTGACACTTCTAAAGGCTCTTTCTTCTTGGTCTACTACCTTATGATTGGGTCTCCTAGGGAGGACATCTAGGATTGGATCAGGTTGAGGTGGTTTCCTAGGCCCATCCCCAAAGTGAGGATCATAATGTGGAGGTCCTTAGGGTTTGATCTTATGTAGAGGTTAGGCTGTTGGGCTCTCCTAGGATGAGGTGTGGTCTCATGATCAGACTCAGTGTGGGCCTCACGGGCTTTTTCTAGGATGCCTAACCTAGTTTCAACTTGATCGAACCTGGACCCTAATCTAGCCTCAGATTGCTTGATGTCTTGGTTTATTCGGGCTAGTTGTTAGTGATGATCCTTAAGTGATCCTCAATGTTTTGATTAGCCATGGGTTCAGCCTGTAATGGAGGTGGTGACGGGCGAAAAGATGCTCCTGATCTAGTGCACATGCAAGCACAATCAAGCACACAAGACTCAGATTGACTCGGATTACGGTATGCTAGACCTAGTCATCCAGAGTAAAGGATTTGGCTTAATGCAAGCCAATCTAACAGTAACTCTTCAATTGGCCAGTTAGGACAGGTGGGAGGGGAAGGGGAGGCTCGTTCCATAAATTGCAGGTGCCTAATTAGAATAACCCAATACTCTGCTTAAGTCGTTTGACATTTGACCTCCCTTCTAGATATCAATTTCAGAGCACACGTCAGATTGATTTGTACTAGTCTCCTCCAGTACACTAGACGACTGTTGGTGTCCCTAGCCCTCTAGGACAAATGTTAATTAAGTTGCTACTTAGTTTTAGATTAGAGGCTTGGGATCGGAATGCACGGATGGTTATTTTGGCCCAAGGAATGAGTCTCAATCACTCTCTTATCTGACATCAATGAGAGCCCTTAAGAGTAATTTAATACAGATGAATGACATGCAAAACACAAACCCTAATCTAGAAATATATAAATAGCAATAAATCTTTTTTTTCATAGATTGAATTAAATCCTTAAAAATTAATGAAAATAACTTCAATTATATTGAATCCAAAGAAATAAATTTTGTAATTTTTTGATGTGTATACAGGCAAAAATAATTCGATTAATAAAATCTTAAAAATAATTCACAGATCAAATTAATTTTTTTAAAAAATAAAAAATTACTTTAAATTATAATAAATCCAGAGATATAAATTTTAAAATTTTTGATGTGTATGCAAGCATGTGTATGCAAGCAAAAATAATTCAATTAATAGAGGATATACTGATAATAATGTGATAGCCTAACCATGCTCTGATACCAAAATGATGCAAGACCGATTCGTATGCAAGTAAATTTTATATGATTAATAATTGCAGTTGATTAGTCTTCCAAAGTAATAGCCTAAGAGGGATTCAGAAAAATTCACGGTAACTCCGCACGTAAAATAGTTCCAAAGTAAAGAAGAAAGACCGCCGAGGCTAAGAAGCCCGGTAGGACTTGCTCTCCTTCAATAACTGACGAATGCGCCCTAGATGACCAAGCCTCGAGCCTACGAACGGTTAAGTATCCGCTAACCTGTATGATGATCATCGTGAATCCTAGATTCATGGTTACTGAGGGATCTGCAAGGTAAAGAGATGAGGAAGAAGTGGAGAAGAAGGTGGGGGCGGCCGAGGTCTTTGGGCATCCCCTGGATGGGGCAAGGCAGCGGCTAGGGCTTTTGAGCGGCTGCTTGGAGGGGTGTAAGGGGCGGCTAGGGTTTGGGGCATTCACTAGTAGATGGCAAGAAGGCGGCTAGGGTTTAAGGTTGGACGGCTTGGATGCAGGCATGCACAGGAGCAAGAACACAAGAACACCAAAAAAAATATGACTCAAAATAACTGATTGATTGTATTGATTAATTGAAAGGTTCGATACTTTTTTTTATACAAGAGGGTCTTTTTTATAGGATAAGAGACTTGGGCCCAAGTAAATACAAATATGAAAATAAAGAGAGGGATCCCTTTTCATGAAAGAAAATTTAAAATAATTTCAAAATTGGTGCCCACTTTATTCCTAAAATGTGGATTAAGTGGCACCCTTTGAATTTGAATACATAAAAAAAAAAATTTAAATTTAGTAATTTGGGGTGGCCATATTGGGCATCCTTCGCTTGCTTTTTTGGGCTAAATTCAGGGTGAAATTTTTTAAAAAAATTGGGTGGCAATATGGTCATCCTTCACTGCTGTAATTCAAGGCTAAAAATTTAAATATGGCGGCATGCACTTTGGCATCCCTTCACTACTTCTATGTATAGGCCTTATCTTCTTCTTCTATGCTGGTGTCTCCTCTTGTAAGCTAAATAAACTTACTACAGGACTCATATTAAAATAAATTGAACTGGACAGGGTTCAAATTAAAATAAACTAAACTGAACGTGACTAAACCATTATACGGATGCACATATAGTAAAATAGATGATGAAAATTCCATCTATAGTGCACTTGTAGATCTAGTAGAATAAGGATAAGCAAACAACATTATTAAAGTTACCATATCCGATCTATATTTCCATTAAACAATATCAAAATCTATTTAATCTGTTAATGTATAACATCTCAATTTGTTGATCTAGTTAATCTGTTAACGAATCAAATTATGTAGTCTAATACTTGAGCGGAAGTTAATTAAGCTATTCAGACTTTACTTTCTCCTCCGATGTGAAACTATTTTAGAATATTATAATCTTCTTCTTATAATGCGATATCTTTGTTGCATTCTACATGCTAGTTAGAATTTATTCCGAGTTCGATGGTTGGTGCGCAAGGGTCAGCTCTGATACAAATTATAATGTTCCAAGCATATTGCTAGTTCAATAAACCTATTACTGGATCAGATTCATTCGATATGGAACTATTTTAGGTATTACATTTGTAATGTTTCAAGTTTATCTATTGGTCCAATTAATTTTTTAGCGGTTCAAAATCATGTAACCCTAAAAACTTGAATAAAAGTTAATTAGTAGCCAAAAAAAAACTGAGTTATAAGTGTTTTTATTTATCTAAGATGAGATTATTTTTTTGGTATTACATTGTTGATGGTGTCTCTTGACGATTGTATTAAAAAATTTGAGCCAAAATCTTAGCTTCACTGGGCCTTAGCAGGCTAATAGGTCTCTGGACAGGCTGTGCTTGTTTGTTTGTATTTCCTCTTTTCTTTTTAATAATGGGCCATCATATAAGAACCTCTTTTTATTGACCAGATCATTTTTTTTTTTTTGTACAAAAACGGGCGATCACACTAACCTAGTGCGAGTCAGCCAGAAAGGTCCGAATACAAAATTTACTGTAAAATAGATGGACAGGGATCGCTCGGCTTCCAAAACCACGATCCATCATGCTGGGCCACAAAGGACGCTACCCAGTCCGCCACCGAATTGGCTTCACGATAAATATGGCGAATCCGGGTACAGTCGACCTTGGAAAAGATGGAACGAATGTGCGTCAGAATCGGGTTAGTAGGATCAGAATGGCAGTTCTCCTTCTGCAACCAGGAAATAACCGCCAGGGAATCACCCTCAATGACAATCCTTTGGGCCTGCAGAGTCCTGACAGCATAAGAAATGCCCGCCCAGGCCGCATAAAGCTCAGACATCAGGACGGAGGAGTCAATGGATCCAAAACCTTCCGCTCCCAGAAGCTCACCCTGAGGGTCACGGACAAGGAAACCAGAACCAGCCGCTCTGCCACGAACACTACCATCAAAATTGATTTTGACGAACCCTGGGGAGGGGGATCCCAGGAGATGAACATCGAATGGCGGTTCGCTGCCGAAGCAGCAGGGGATCCCCAGAGGCCAGAGACATCAGAACCAACCCGGGCACAGTCCATGACCAAAGAACTGATTTTTCTCATAATTCTGAAGGAAGATACAGAGTCGTCCGTAAAAGAATCTGGTTTCTCGATAACCATATATGATAAGCCGAGGCAATCCACAGCTGCACCTCTGCGGAGAAGCTCTACGAATATCCAGGAAGAACGAAGAGCGAGGAGAACCCTGATCGTCCCTCCTAACAGAATAACCAACCCTCTGCCATATCCAACTCACCCTGGGGCAGGTAAAGATAGCATGATCTGAGGATTCGTCCTCCTCCCTACATAACGGACAACACGGATGAATCACCAGACCTCTTCTAGAAAGAAGAAGACAAGTGGGAAGGCAATCCCACAGAAGCTTCCACATAAATAGCTGCACTCTGGGGAGGGTGGAAGCTTCCAAATCCAATCAGCATCCAACGAACGCTGGGACCCCGGCCTGAAAATCATCATCAAATCCTTGATTGGCGCCCTAGAGAGACAAGATTTCTGCCAAAGTCTGGAGTCAGATGAGCACCCTGGGATAATGGGCATCGAGAGAATACGTCTAGAAAGCTCCAACCCAAAAAAATGGGTCACAGAGGGGATATGCCAGGCAGGGGGATCAGAAGAAATCAAATCCTTAACCGAAGGTTATAAGGGATGTCAATACTTATAAAAGAGGGCCATCGTGAGAGAGGAATATCTGAAAACCAAATATCCTGAATAACATCTATAGATGATCCATCTCCCATCATACACGTAACATTACCCCTGATAGCCTGACCAAATCTGCAAACTTCCTTCCAAAAGGAGGAGCAACCACGTGGAGGCCTGATATAAGAATCCGGCACCCAGCCACCATACCTAGCACGCATAATAGTACTCCAGAGACAATGCGGCTTCAGAAGGAATCTAGATGCATGTCTGGCAAGGAGGGCATCCCTTCTAACAATCAGAGACTGGATCCCAAGACCGCCGTCTTGGATAGGCATGCAAACTGTTCCCAAGATAAAAGATGCATACCATGACCTTCTTGCGTAGAAGCCCACAGAAAATCACGGAAACTTCTCTCAATCCTCTTAAGACAAGTAATAGGAATAATAGAATTAGACAGAAGATACATGGGAAGGGAGGAGAGAACCGAGCGTATAATAATAATCCTGGCCATCATCGAAAGGCCAGTAACCTGCCACCCCTCCATACGCTGATGAATCCTCCTCTCAAGCTCGAAGAAATCAGAACAACGGGGACGTCTTCCTGTGATAGGAATCCCCAAATACATCAATCTGTCTGCCTGAGTAGAAACTCCCGATAAAGAAATAATAGCTTCCCTGATAGCTCTAGGAGTCTTTGGGCTGAAACATAAAGTGGATTTTTGAAAATTAACCTTCTGGCCTGAAGCCTGACAATATCTCTGGATAATAGAATAGAAAGACGACGCATTAACAATAGAAGCCTGGCCCAGGAGAATGCAGTCATCCGCAAACAGGAGATGGGACACCAAGGGCCCTCCGCACCAGCCAAATAAGGGACAATACTCCGATCTCTCTGCGCCTGATGGAAAGCCCGAGACAGATCATCCACAGCTAGAATAAACAACAAAGGGGACAAAGGGCAACCCTGTCGGATCCCCACAGTAGAGTGAAAGAATCTGGTCGGACTACCATTAATAATTATAGAAGGACGGCGTCTGAATGCATGCCATAACCCACTCAATGAACAAGTCATCAACTCCAAACTCTGTAAGAGAGCGACACAAAAAGGCCCAATTCAATCTGTCATAGGCTCTCTCCATATCAAGTTTAACAGCCATAAGACTTCTCGTGGCCGAAGCTCTCTGCAAATCAAACATAAATTCCTGGGCAATGAGAATATTATCTGAAATAGAACGCCCTCTAATAAACGCCCCTTGTTCAGCAGAAATTAGGCGAGGGATCACCAGAGCAAGCCTACGAGCCAAAAGCCGAGCACAGACCTTATAGAGCGTAGTGCATAGACTAATGGGCCGAAAATGCTGAGGAAGGGAGGCATTGGGACGCTTAGGCACCAGAGAAATAAAGGTCTGATTCCATTCCGCTGGAATTTGTTTAGCCAGGAAAACAGACTGAATTGCCAAACCACCTCCTGACCCACAATGTCCAATAATGACGATAAAAGAAAGGCGGAAACCCATCAGGCCCAGGGGCCTTATCCGGGCCAAGGTCCCAAAGGGCCGCCCTAATCTCGTCCGCAGAAATTGCTCTGGCCAACATACTGTTATCTACAGAAGAGACTTTCACAGAATCAAAAATCGGAGTAACTGGCCCTCCCGCACCAGAAGAATCAGTCCATCTAGACTGGAAAAAGTGAAGAATCATCTCCCTAATAGATTGGGTATCCTCCTGAGTATTCCCCTCATCATCAACTAATCTTCGAATCCTATTGGCAGCACGCCGCTTCAAGGTAGCCTGATGAAAAAATCTGGTATTACGATCGCCATCACAAATCCACTGAGCCCTATACAGTGGGGGTATTGAATCTTTTCTCACATCTCCTTATGTGGTCATTAGGAGCATACCGTGATGCTAAGTGGCTTCACCTAATTTTTCATTGAAGGTTTAATGTAACTCGGGTAAACATCGTTACCATCCATTACCTTGAATCCAACCCAGATCCATTTGTGTGAAAACAATTCAAGAAAAAGATTTGCTGTATTATTCTTTGATAGCAAATACATATTAATTATATAAATTAATCATTTATACATATCAATATATGGGTAATGCATGATAAAATTGATTAAATTATTATATGTGTATCGATATATGTGAGCAATCAATTTACATGATTAATATGCATTTATGGCATCAAAAATCAGTGTAATAAAACTTTTCGATGATCAAATTACTCCGTCAACAACTTTACAAAGATAATAATAATAAAAAAATTTGATTCCATCCACTTGCACGTTCATATATATATATATATATATATATATAGATAGATAGATAAAAAATTATAAGATGTCATTGGTGAGATCTCCACATGCTCCTACTGACGGCCACCAAGCAAAGACGAAGCAATTGAACTGCTAGATGGGACAAGCAATCGAGCTGCGGATGAGAGACGCTCAGGTCGCCAAAAAAAAGATAAGGACGGATTTGGACAGTGTCAGTGTGGCATCTAACTTTTATTCTTATTGTTTTTTTCCTCACCCCGGCCCCGGCGAAGCCAATCGCCGACCCGTGAACGGTGGGCAGCTCCTCTTGCGTTGCGATTCGATTCGATTCGATTCGATTCTATCGGTGCACAGCTTTCTTGGAACGCTCGACTTCGCTCCGCACCGCTCGCTGAAATAAAAAGTGGGGGCCGCACCGTCGGAGGTTGGTTGTGGAGTAATAAAATATATATTTTTGTTTTCTTTTCTTTCTTTAGCCGTTCGTCCGCTTCGTCCTGCGTTTCAATCTTCGTGGCACCAATAATACAGCCGGTATAAATATAAATCTAAGATCTATTTTCAAGCCTTATGGTTATTAGAAATTAGATGAATTTGTGCTTGGGAGGAAAAGGGTCGATGACTCTCATTATTGCTAGAGATTATTTTTCTTGGCGACGGAAGCATCGATAATTAACACTTCTTCACGTTCCATCTTATTACTAAAATAAGAAGCAATATTAATCAAAAGTTTAATTAAATAATTATTTAAAAATAAATATTATAAAATTATGATCATGATGTGATTCATAAATATGATGGCTTCAATTATCTAACTCTCGAGATTCAAGTTTTGAAGAATAATTTCGATGCGTAAAGTGGAAATCTATATTGCTATGCTTTATTAGTAATAAATTTTTTTAAAAAATAAAAATAAAATAAAAATATTTTATCCTTCTTAATAAAAATAAAATAAAAATAAAATAAAGTATATTAATCTATATCAAAGTAATGCATATCCTAATATTCTCATATTTATAAAATTATTTATATAATTTTTTATATATATGTTATTAAAAAAAGAATCTTAAATGCTTTCGTTAGAAAAAATGAACAGAAATAAAGATAGAAATAACTTAATATAACATGAATAAAAATAATTATAAAATATATAATTATTTATAATTTAAATATCGATTTAGTTCTCGATAGAGCAGAATGAAGGAAGCAGATTCATATAGCAAACTAAAAATTTATATGTTATTAAAGAAGCAGCTGAGATAAGAGCATAAAAATTTATCATTCTTCAAAGATTTAGATGAAATAATTTTTTTATATAGAAATAAATATTATTATATTTTTTAAAGAGAGCTAGAGATAACGATTGGAATCTTCTCTCCGACTTATTCTGCTGTGATTAACATTTTGGCAAGTATGAAATTGCTTTTTTTTTAAATATATATATATACCGTAAAGTGCAAATAATAAATAGTAAAAATAATCATCAATATTAATAAATTAATTTTACCACCCACTAGCTTCATCCTGACATCTAGTTACTTAAAACTCAATAAACCAATGAGATGCCACCATCCTTGTCACAAAAAAAAAAAAAAAAAAAAAAACAAAGCATTGACGCCGGCCATCCAACCAGCGCATCGATGCCATTCTTATCTCCACCACCTCTCAAGTCCAATTTCTAGAACCATGCTCGCTATTAAGTCTTGCCCTCTTTAATGCATTCTTTGGAAGCTACCACCCATCAACGTTCCTCACGCCACCCAAATACCAGGCCAAACTTAACACGAATCAACCAATTAAACAAAAAAAAAAAAAAACTGGGTTCTTTGAATCCCCACCACCCGATCCAGTAGACGAGAGGACTTTGGCCTGGTCACCCGTGGAAAGCTGGAAGTGTCTTCAAAAGAAGAAATTTCCACCCAAAAGAATCGTTGATCAAAGACTCAAGTATGCCTGCGGTCCTCCGAATTTTACTTAAAATTTATTTTATTTTTCAAACATTTAATCATTATAGTTTAATCTTTTCTAATGTTCTGTAAATGGTTAACGTGTCAATGTGGCCTTATATAATATTTTCAAAATATAAGGCACTAAATTGTAAGGATACAAAATTTATGTATAAAATTACATTTTAAGTTATAATTTGAGAGACCAAAGATAAATTTTCACCTGACTAGATAAATAAAGTCGTGGTTGAGTAGTTCAGCCAGGTACATAAGAATCAAGGGATCCAAGTTTTTCAAATGCCAAATAAATGCTTTTAAATTTTGTTTTATCTTTGCACCCGGCAAAGTGGATGATCTAATGCTCTAGCTGGTGGGACCACACGGCTTGGGAACTGGGGTCCACGAGACAAGGAAAGGGTGTACAACTGGGTGTCCAGGAGTTAGTGCATGAAAATTTTATCTTTTTTTTTTTTTTTTGGGCCTTCGCCGCGTCGACCCCGGGCACAGGTTGAGCCACGCACACGTGTCTCAACGTCACTGGATGTTTTCCATACGCACGCGGTTGACAAGGCTGAGTTGTCGACAGCGAAGTCGTGAAGTCGTGGCTCGAAGCCACTCGGAATTGAAACCTAATCAAATCCAATTTAATCAAATAGAGAGGGGACATAAGAGGAGGTGGAGGCAGGCAGGCGCCGAATTGAAGCGTAGGCTTAAAGAGGAGGAGGTGTGTGGGTTTGGGTTTGTCGAGATCCCGGAGTCGTCGTCGTCGTCGTCGTCTTCGCCGCCGTCGGAGGAGATGAAGCAAGCCGGGATCCTCGTCGCGTCTGTCGCCGCGGCCTCTTCCTTCGCGTTCGCTGCCAGCCCTCACCGACGAGTCGAACCTTCCTCCTCCCCCAACGAGGTACTCTCCTCGATCCTCCGAAACCCTAATTCTAGATTCCGGTCATTCTTTGTCGTCTAATTTTTATTTTCTTTTTCTTTTGGGATTTCCTTCGAACGGATTGCAGGGATCGCGCGCCTCGGGAAAGGAGGCGGGATCGAGAAGGGGAGTGGAGGAGAAATTCGCTCCGAAATTCGACGGGCTGAGGTTTATCGAAACGCTCGTCACGGCGCACAGATGATATCCGTCCGTCGGATTCCGCCGTTGATCGCCGGTGTTCTTGATGTCATCGTCTGTAGCTTTTCTTTTTCCCAGTTTTCTTATTCTTCGAGAGAGAGAGAGAGAGAGAGAGAGATTAGTATGGCTTTGGTTGGAATATATATCGTATTATTCGTAGCGTGAGATGGCTACAAGTTTTGTTATGGACAAAGTGTTTGTTAAAATGATTCGCTGCTTGGTGGGTCTTGGTGTGGTTGTGGTTCGATCCTTTTTTTTCTTTTCCGAAGCAAAAATATCTCTTTGATGGAATCTCTGGTTGCTTGTGGGGTTGGTCCCACCGACGTAGCTTGAAGGGGATGGTCGGCAAGGGTGGGTCCCAAGCTCAGCTTTCTCTAAAACAAGCCGAATTAATTTTGAATAGCTACAATTAACGGAGTATCAAATTTTCAAATTTGTCCAGAATGGAATGGAATTTTTGCTTGTTTTAGAGATCATGATAAATGGTATCATATTTTGCGTGCTTAACCTGTCTAGCTTTCATCATTGAATTTTTGATTCGTTTGATAAATAAATTGTATTTGTAGTAATGAATTTTTAGTCCAATTTATCTCCGATCTGGTCTGGTCTGATCTGATTGCTTTGAGTTGGATTGTTATACATGGCATGATTTAAGGTTCATAATTCATACTGCAACAATATGTGAGTCTATGATATGTTCTTTTCATAGAACACCCTTCTGCTGATGGCTATATTAATTAGAAGGCAAGTGCACCCCACTCATCAAATGGATGATTTCTTGGAAAGAGTTTAAATTCATCAAAACTACTACCAACTGCCATATGATTGCTGGGTACCAGGATCATTAACATATCCAACTACCATTGGATTTCAGCTGCTGCCGACGCTTTGATGTCACCTTTGAACTGAAGAAACTTAGCATCCAAGTGAAAAGTTCAACCTAAAGAGTTTCCTGTTTAAGGAGCTCTCTACCACAGGTTGAGAACATTTTATTGGAAGAATCTCTCACCAAATAACCCACCTTTACTGATCCATCCTTTTCTTTATTAATGGAACAGAATGTTACATAAAGAGGGTAGTGTCCAAAACCTGCAATCAAACTCAAAGTTTATCAACAGAGATTTTCAGTATTATTGCTCTTAGAATAAGTTACATACCTAAGATGGCATCAGGAAGATCAAACTTGAAGTTGTTAGGAGGAACAAGGTCGGTCTTCTCAAGAGGGTAAAAAAAGGGGAATGCTGAACTAGTCCTCGTTCTCATATTTGAGAGACTTGACTCATAAAATTTTGATGACTATGAGTTTTATAAAATTAGGTAATGCAAGTTTAAGTCATTGCACTAGGAGTGATCTTATGAACATCAATCCCAAAAATATTTATACAACACTCCTTTTTGCATTATTAAAAATATATAAAACATTCCAAGACAAGGAAGATGATATTTATTAGGGATCCATCTCCCAAATCAATTTCAAAGGAGAGTCCCATTCCAAGATCGAGTCAAAGGAGGGCCTTATTCACATATCATGCCAAGATTAGATCAAAGGGAAGTCTTATTTCCTGATCAAGTCAAAGAAGAGTTCTATTCCTAAATCAAGTCAAAAGAAAATCCTAAGTCCATATTGAGCCTAATTCGAGTCTAAAGAGGGGGCTCTGCTCTCATATTGAATATGACTCAACTCAAAGAGGATCTCTACTCCTAAATCAAGTTCGACTCAACTCAAAAAGGAGCTCTACTCCTAATTCAAGCCAACTCGAGCTCAAAAAGAAGCCTTGCTATTAATTCAAGCTCGATTGGAGTTAAAGAGAAGCTTTATTTCTGATTTAAGTCTGACTCGAGCCAAAGAAAAGCTCTATTCCTGATTCAAGCCTGACTCGAACCAAAGTTGGCTTAAAAAAGAGCCCTTCTCTTAGATCGAGCCCGACTTGACACAAATAAGAATCTTGCTTCTAATTTGAGCTTAAATCAAGCTAAAGGGGAGCCTTGCTCCTAATTCAAGCTTAACTCAAGTTAAGAAGGAGCACTGCTCCCAATTCAAGCCCGAATCGACTCATAAGAGAGCTTTGCTCTTAATTCAAGCCTAACTCGACTTAAAAGAAAAGCCTTATTTCTAATTCGAGCCCAACCCAAGCTAAAAAGGAGCACTGCTCTCATCTAAGTCAAAGAGGAGTCCCACTCCTAGTTTAAGTTAAAGAGGAGTTATGCTTCTAAGCCAAAGAAGAGCCATGCTCTTAATCCAAGTCAACAGAGAGTTATGATACAAATACAAGCTAAAGAGGAGCCATACTTCTGATTCAAATTAAAGAAGAGTTACGCTTCTTCAAGCCAAAAGAGAAATCTTGCTCCTAACTTAAGCAAAGAAAAACCTTGCCCTTAGTTCATGCCAAAGAACAGATATGCTCCTAATTCAAGAAGAGCTTTGTTGTTCCATTAAAGATTAAATCCTTGATCTATTATAAACTGGAGCCTTGCTCCATCAAAGTCCTAGAGCTATGTAGCATGAGTCTGTTGAAAGGTGGCATGCCACCTAGCCAGCAGTCCTTTTTTTAAAAAAAATTTAACGACCAGCAAAAAAACCAAAAAAAAAAGAAAAAGGAGACGAACATGTTGAGGGTTGATTGATTTGATTGTCTAACTCAAGACACAATGCAGCTGACGGTAGCCACATGCTGGAAACAAACTATAATTTGTAGCATAATCAGTTACAGGTAACCAAAAACTTAGATGATGGATTAACAAATAAACAAGTCTTAGAAGTATGTGGAACCAGCTTCAAGGAAACCAACCAGACAAGATGACATCCTGCAAGCAGATGCCACCCATCTACAGCAATGAAAACTTCTGCAATCCAACATCACGATGTGAGATGGAAAGAAAACATAATTCTCCCCCTCATTCTTTTACCTGCAAGTTTTAGCTCATCTCCCGGTTACCACGATCAAAATCTCAGTTATGACGTACAAATTTACTAGAATGTTTCAGGCACAAAGCCCTGCTCATCTATCTTGATCTACTAATTGATCAGTAGTTTGCTTTCCATTGTTTCTCATCAGCAGGCTGTGACAACAAGTGTGAGAGCAAGCATAATTTAACTCATCGTCCACGTGGCGGCAAGAAAGCAAAACTGGCCTTTCTGCAAACCTTCAGCCTTTCTCAGGCATCAACTTGGACACCAGACATAGGCACCTCCTCATTAGCCTTATCCTCACCATCACTTTCATTCTCATCAGAGCCCACATCCCTCATCCGATAATCCACCTTGAAGTCGTAATCAGCATCCATCTCATTCATTAGGTTCAATTTCTGGGCCTTCCTGCTTTTCTTCTCTGCTCTTCGTTGTGTGGATTTAATATGCCTTCAACAGCATATAGTTTTTCGTTTTGCTTACCAGCGGTGCTGGGTTTAGATTCTAAACGGTCCTTTCCATCACCTGCCATGGGCTCGTCCTCATTTTGAGCTATTTCCTTCTGCTCTCTGACATCCTGAAAAAGTTAAGCTCAGGTCAAATATGCTCAAATATGAATTTATTCCCTATACAGTGAAAAAGTCAGATTATATACCATACTGTTATTACAAGCATTTTCTGCATGCTCTCATGTTTATGCATCTTGGTTAAGTAAAAACATCATAAAACATGCTATTTTTGAAAAAAAAAACAATACAAAATCTTACTTGATAATTCAACCTTCAGAAGATCCAAGGAACACAGAACGAGCAAGTCGTAGTCTTGGATCAAAGATACAAAGGAGAGTTATTATAAATGTCTTGCTTGTGGCAACCAACATCCAAAAGAGCAAACATGCATGGTTCATGTGTTAATCTGTGCTTCCATATTTAAAGTGGACATGAAAAATTAGTCTTTATATTCGCCGCTCCAGTTCATGGACCAAAACAAGATTGCAATTTCTACGGCAGCAGACTTTAGGGATGGTACAGAAGTTTACATCTCTTTGTTAAATGCTTTAGAAATAATGTAAACAAAAGGGGGATAATGCACTTTTGTAGTGGATGCACTAAGAACCAATTACCCTGGTCACAACCACCTTCTCTACTAAAATCACAGTCACAACCACCTTCTCTACTAGAATTCCAACAAGATATGAATCACATTTTCGTTAAAATGATAAAATGACATTTGTTTTCTTGACTCTTGCTTCTCTCTTGCACCATCAGAAGGCTGGTGATTGCCACAAGACCAGATGCATTAATATTCTTTGCAATATCTTGGTATATAACAACTGGCTCTTTTATAATTTGTCTTTAAAGGACCTGCCACTCTGTTCTCAAAAAGAAAAGACATTGCACAAAATATTGTAATACATCAACCATGATGGTTTTAACAAGGTAACGTGCGTCACTTGTACCAAAATGAGAAGAATTCTGATGATCAAACTTCACTCAGATGCTCCAGATGTTGGCAGCTAACAGGACAGACGGACGTTCATAGAAAACACCACCGAATTTTGAAAACAAATGGGAACATTGGATAGATAAACAAGGGGGAGAAACATATGGCTTGAGATTTTTTTAAAAGCTTTTCAGACATTTCGGAAAGACGTCATCAGTCTTACAGAAAGGTATTAAAACTTTGGGTTCTCCCAAGATGTATTAATGCCTAACAAGTTTCCTCATTGTAGCTTGCATAATTCAGAAATCAACTTCAGAGAAATCCTTATTTTAGTTTCAAACTTCATCAGGTTATGGTTATGGTTAAATATATTGTACATTTGACATGAATAGCATCATCAATAAGCAAACGAACTATTTCAGTTTTGGAGATAAAAAATAATAGCATGAAATACTATAGAAAACATATTCCAGATAAATTAACTAGGTAATCATGCTAATACTTCAAATAGACAATAGAATCCTAAATTAGATGACCAGGAGGGTGGGAGTTAGCTGAGTAGGCAAAGAGAAGAAACAGACCTCCAGCATCTGTTCATCAAAGTTGAGTGGCAGACTTGGAGGAACTTCAAGATGAGAATAATTTTCAACTGATGCTAAGCTACCAATGAATGAAGACTCACTCTTATAAACTTCATCAACATCAAATTCCTTCCCAAATTCTGAAACAACTGCTGAATCTAAATTCACCCCTGAATCCCTTGTAGGAGGCAATGTGTAATATCGAATTTTACCTGAACATCACAGCAAGTCAGAGTAATGAAGCTCCAAATTAAATTAAATTCAAAAGCAAAAAAATAAAGACATACCTTCATTCCAATCATGCAACACAATCTTTGCAGCAGCTTCAATGTCGACAATTCCACCCTTCTTTAACTTNTTTTTTAAAAAAAATTTAACGACCAGCAAAAAAACCAAAAAAAGAAAAAGGAGACGAACATGTTGAGGGTTGATTGATTTGATTGTCTAACTCAAGACACAATGCAGCTGACGGTAGCCACATGCTGGAAACAAACTATAATTTGTAGCATAATCAGTTACAGGTAACCAAAAACTTAGATGATGGATTAACAAATAAACAAGTCTTAGAAGTATGTGGAACCAGCTTCAAGGAAACCAACCAGACAAGATGACATCCTGCAAGCAGATGCCACCCATCTACAGCAATGAAAACTTCTGCAATCCAACATCACGATGTGAGATGGAAAGAAAACATAATTCTCCCCCTCATTCTTTTACCTGCAAGTTTTAGCTCATCTCCCGGTTACCACGATCAAAATCTCAGTTATGACGTACAAATTTACTAGAATGTTTCAGGCACAAAGCCCTGCTCATCTATCTTGATCTACTAATTGATCAGTAGTTTGCTTTCCATTGTTTCTCATCAGCAGGCTGTGACAACAAGTGTGAGAGCAAGCATAATTTAACTCATCGTCCACGTGGCGGCAAGAAAGCAAAACTGGCCTTTCTGCAAACCTTCAGCCTTTCTCAGGCATCAACTTGGACACCAGACATAGGCACCTCCTCATTAGCCTTATCCTCACCATCACTTTCATTCTCATCAGAGCCCACATCCCTCATCCGATAATCCACCTTGAAGTCGTAATCAGCATCCATCTCATTCATTAGGTTCAATTTCTGGGCCTTCCTGCTTTTCTTCTCTGCTCTTCGTTTGTGTGGATTTAATATGCCTTCAACAGCATATAGTTTTTCGTTTTGCTTACCAGCGGTGCTGGGTTTAGATTCTAAACGGTCCTTTCCATCACCTGCCATGGGCTCGTCCTCATTTTGAGCTATTTCCTTCTGCTCTCTGACATCCTGAAAAAGTTAAGCTCAGGTCAAATATGCTCAAATATGAATTTATTCCCTATACAGTGAAAAAGTCAGATTATATACCATACTGTTATTACAAGCATTTTCTGCATGCTCTCATGTTTATGCATCTTGGTTAAGTAAAAACATCATAAAACATGCTATTTTTGAAAAAAAAAACAATACAAAATCTTGATAATTCAACCTTCAGAAGATCCAAGGAACACAGAACGAGCAAGTCGTAGTCTTGGATCAAAGATACAAAGGAGAGTTATTATAAATGTCTTGCTTGTGGCAACCAACATCCAAAAGAGCAAACATGCATGGTTCATGTGTTAATCTGTGCTTCCATATTTAAAGTGGACATGAAAAATTAGTCTTTATATTCGCCGCTCCAGTTCATGGACCAAAACAAGATTGCAATTTCTACGGCAGCAGACTTTAGGGATGGTACAGAAGTTTACATCTCTTTGTTAAATGCTTTAGAAATAATGTAAACAAAAGGGGGATAATGCACTTTTGTAGTGGATGCACTAAGAACCAATTACCCTGGTCACAACCACCTTCTCTACTAAAATCACAGTCACAACCACCTTCTCTACTAGAATTCCAACAAGATATGAATCACATTTTCGTTAAAATGATAAAATGACATTTGTTTTCTTGACTCTTGCTTCTCTCTTGCACCATCAGAAGGCTGGTGATTGCCACAAGACCAGATGCATTAATATTCTTTGCAATATCTTGGTATATAACAACTGGCTCTTTTATAATTTGTCTTTAAAGGACCTGCCACTCTGTTCTCAAAAAGAAAAGACATTGCACAAAATATTGTAATACATCAACCATGATGGTTTTAACAAGGTAACGTGCGTCACTTGTACCAAAATGAGAAGAATTCTGATGATCAAACTTCACTCAGATGCTCCAGATGTTGGCAGCTAACAGGACAGACGGACGTTCATAGAAAACACCACCGAATTTTGAAAACAAATGGGAACATTGGATAGATAAACAAGGGGGAGAAACATATGGCTTGAGATTTTTTTAAAAGCTTTTCAGACATTTCGGAAAGACGTCATCAGTCTTACAGAAAGGTATTAAAACTTTGGGTTCTCCCAAGATGTATTAATGCCTAACAAGTTTCCTCATTGTAGCTTGCATAATTCAGAAATCAACTTCAGAGAAATCCTTATTTTAGTTTCAAACTTCATCAGGTTATGGTTATGGTTAAATATATTGTACATTTGACATGAATAGCATCATCAATAAGCAAACGAACTATTTCAGTTTTGGAGAAAAAAAATAATAGCATGAAATACTATAGAAAACATATTCCAGATAAATTAACTAGGTAATCATGCTAATACTTCAAATAGACAATAGAATCCTAAATTAGATGACCAGGAGGGTGGGAGTTAGCTGAGTAGGCAAAGAGAAGAAACAGACCTCCAGCATCTGTTCATCAAAGTTGAGTGGCAGACTTGGAGGAACTTCAAGATGAGAATAATTTTCAACTGATGCTAAGCTACCAATGAATGAAGACTCACTCTTATAAACTTCATCAACATCAAATTCCTTCCCAAATTCTGAAACAACTGCTGAATCTAAATTCACCCCTGAATCCCTTGTAGGAGGCAATGTGTAATATCGAATTTTACCTGAACATCACAGCAAGTCAGAGTAATGAAGCTCCAAATTAAATTAAATTCAAAAGCAAAAAAATAAAGACATACCTTCATTCCAATCATGCAACACAATCTTTGCAGCAGCTTCAATGTCGACAATTCCACCCTTCTTTAACTTACCCCTAATCGTAGCCACCTTCTGAAGAAAGTCATCAACCGACACAAAGTTTGGCAACTTATATAGGGACATCAACCTTTCTGCTGGGCAAAGCTTGAGGATCTTCTTAACTGCGAGAATTCATAGAACAAATTAAGTTTTAATAATCCTATCCAAAACTTAATCTTTAACAAAAAAAAACAGTAGTAATTTTTTTAAAAATCGGAAACATATACGATTTTCTCCAGCTTAAACTTACAGTTCCAATCAACCATCCTAGTTTTAAGAGCAAATTTAGGTCCAAGCCACCATGGTCACTAAGAGATTTGTTTAAGAGATGATGATAAAATGATGATTAGGATTAGCAAATATATCTTAGGCTGCTAGATGTTGAATAGCTTACCATCCCTTGAATAACTTTAGCCATTGGTATTCATCTCCTAACCAACTAACCAGTGAGTAACTTATGAATTGCCTTAACAATATGTATTTACCCTCTATCCAGCTAATCATTGAGTAATCATATTCTCTATTACATTAGTGCTCCCTCAGTTATGGGAATAAAGATGTGGAAAAAAGTGAAAAAGTGGAGAAGGGAGGGAAATTCACCCCCTCTCCTGAAATAACTATAAACTGAAGTACCTTCTTCACCCATTGATAAAATATGTTTATTTGCCCCTTTTTGAGTTGTATAACCTTGAGGATTAGTTATGGGACTGATAGGATTTCATGGATTTTGCATGGATGCCATTGTGGATTATAGTTCAATCACAACAACAAATGAACCTTGCTGCAAAAATATTGTACAATCAAACCCACTTGTTGCTACTTTTCATCAGTTGTTTCTTGAACCTTATTGGGCTACTAGAGGAGATGCCCACTTACACCATGAATAGCCCTATAGTTAGTCAGCAGAGCATAGAGAAGCATTGACTTGACCAACAAACAACAGTCAAATACAACTTTTCCAATTCACTTGCTATGGTTTCTCGATTATTGATCCAATTTCCCAAAGGCAATGTTTCATGTATTAGGAAAGAAAAAACAACTCTCAAAATGTAAAATGAATCAATCAAAAGGAACCTAGCAAATGAAACTCTAGTAGAGTCACAAACCTTAAAAATAAAGAGAGTATAGTTACCTGGAGTGATTGGATCATCTAACTTCTCAATTCTTTTGCAGTTGCGAAGAGCTATAGAAGCATCACTCTCACCAGACTTGAGCATTACAACTCCAGGGCAGTCCAATAGCTTCACCTTCTTATCTAACTGAATCTCTTGCATTGATCTGGTCAGTCCTGGAGTAGCACCAACATTGACTACATGAGATCTCTTCAAGCTGTTGATCAGACTACTCTTACCAACATTCGGAAGCCCAACAATTCCCACAGTAATTGATACTTTGAGCTGCCAAAACAAATAAAGGTTCAGTTAGCACTGCACAACAGCAGTTGATGCTGTGTCCATGTAATGGACCACGGTTGATGCTGCATAATTTTGATACCAAACATTCAACAGATAAAATTTGTGCACCAAATAATGGACAGAATAATGAAAGAGTCAATGAAGAGGAAAGAGACCTGGTTGCATCCCAATGCCAATAAATCAATCACATGATAGACATGAAAATGTAGATCATTTCTTTTTTTTAATTTATTTATTATTTCATAGGAAGTGCTAAGATTATTAAAAGTTATCTTTAAGTGAGATGTCTCAAGATAATGGTCCCATCCTGATACTTAACATGATAATGTATAAATGTCCCACATGATGTCCCACCAAGGTTTGAAACTATGAAAATTAACATAAAGGTTCAGTTTTCAGTCATCTAATAAAAGCCTACCCACTATTTTACCCAAGGCATGCTGAATGATGCTTAAACCGCTCGGTATGGGACATACCAAACCGTACCAGTGCAAAACCAGTATGCCTCATTTTGAAATGGTATGAGACTAATACCGCACTAAACCATCCTATATAGCCCAGAACAACCCTGTACCAACTTGTATAGACATCGTACCATATTGAACTGTCTTATACCATATTGATCCATCTAGTTTGGTTTGGTATGGGGCCGTATATGGGTTGAAACCTTCTAGTTCACCTGATTGGTATGTCATTGGTTCAAAACAAGGTGACCAATACAACGTCGGTTTGCTACGGCATGCTCCATACCGAATTATACAACTCCGTCATTGGTTTTTGGTATGGCGTACCTTAATTTTACCTAAACAAAGTAACAATCAATGAATAAGGAAAATACACAACTTGAGCTCCATCTGATACTTAAAAACAAAATCAAACTTGTTGGTCATGGTATTATAAAGTAGATTTAAGCAATAAGAATGGTAGAAAGATGTAAAACAAAAACATATACCATATACCTGGTTAACTCTCAATCATGATATATACAAAATGTATATTTATGAACATCCCCTAGGTCCTCAATTGTACGTTGTGTTCTTCATGATAGTGAACAACAAAAAGAGAAATAATAATAAGGAAATTTTTCTCAAAAAACATCGTCAAATTTAAGTAACAAGGATGATACAAAGATGTCCATATATTTGACCAGCATTGCCATAATAATCCAGTACCACATTATATTAGTACAGTGTGCACCAAAAAACAAAGGTAATAGATGATGGGATATTTGAGAAAAGCATGTCTGTTTCTGGCAGGGAAAAATTCCCAGGCAATCACTTGTTTGCATAAGGTTGCTCGGTTTTGCTGCCTTCAAAGATTTCCACCCCAAATTTGACCTCTGCTGTTGGGTGCTACACTTAAAGGCCACTGCAGGTAACTCTTCTCTAAGGTATTTGAGCCATTTTTCCACTGCCTCCCGAGGAACAAGATCTATAATAAGAAGGAATATAAGAAATGACCATCTTAATGTCATTCCATGAGGAGATGGCACTCACATGCACTTCTACCAAAATCATATTTAGGTAATAGATGTGACAATATAGAAAATGACATCAAATCAACATAGCAACATCATGGAAAAAACTAAATTAAATAACTACCTATCTTGTTCAGAAGCAAAACAATACGCTTATTTGGATCCGACTTCACAATCATCTTTTCTATGTCAATGCAGCAAGTACCAAGGGGGTCCTGTGCATCCAGAACCTCCAAAATTACATCTGATGCTTCTATGACTTTTACCAGCTCCTTGTAGAATGATTTTTCAGAATGGTCTGTGATATTTTGAGAATTAATTAAAGTTATGGTCAATTCAAAATGTAAAATAGCATCAATCAAATGCGCATGAAAGATAAAAAAGAAAGAGTACTGTCCTTTAATATCAATTACCATGGCTTTTAGCTACAGCTGAAGTTTCTCCTGTTGTACTCCTATTTCCAAACTCAAGGTCTTTGGCAGCAGCCATGGAAGCCAATTGGCTCGTACCATCATCCTCAAGTAAGCCTGATTTTCTCTTCTTAGCCTGTGAACAAACAAGTGTCAAACATTGAAGATAAGGATGGCAAATATCATCCCCGTGCATTAATTTCCAGAACACAAAATCTAGCAGAAAGTGTCAATGAAACTAAAAATAGAGGAACTGGTCAAAAAATCAAAAAAAAAGTTTTCAATTCTCTTGGTGTGTGTGCATTTGCGGATGCATATGTACACAAATCCTTAATTCACAGAGAACTTCGTTCCTGGTTTCCTTCTTTGATCCTGTTCTCATTTCATATCTCACTAACTCAGTCATCCTTCTCTTACGGCTCATTTAGACTACTAAAATCAAAGAAAATAGTTTATATCGTCCTCAGCAGTTTTTAAGCTTAGAACACCATGACATATGTTAAATATGTCTTGAATTTTATATATTGGACCCGGTTTTTTTGACCCGACCCGATATTCTTGTTGGGTCCGGACCAAACCGGTCCGCTAGGATTTATTTTATGAAAGTATTTTTTTGGGACGTATATATATAGATGTGAAAACTTCTGCAAGGATTTTTGTAAGGGTTTGAGACCTCCTCCTTTTTTGATAATGGAATTTTGTTTGCCTTGCCCATGGATGTAGATCACCATGATCGACCCCGTAAATTCCTTTGTTTGTTTATTACTTTGATTTGTTTTTGAGTTTGATTTCTGCAACAAACTGGCATCAGAGCTTTGGTTCGAAAATAATTTTGTAAAAAAAAAAAAAAGGGAAAAAACCAACCCTAATTTTTTTTTTTTTTTTGGTCTTCGCTGCCTCCTCTGTTTCTTCCGCTGCGCCACGTTTGAGGGAGGGATACGGCGGCGGCGAGCTTCTCTCCTACCTCCGCTCCTCGCGGGCCAGGAGAGCCTGCTCCACCTTGACGCCGCACGCCGCGGCGGAAACCAGCGGTGCCGCTGCGGAGGATGCTCGTGCTCCCACAGCCTTCCGACCCGCGGAAGAGATCCCTAACCCTCTGCGATCCCGTCAAGCAACAAAACTGGCCTCCTCTGTTTTCTTTCGACTTCCTCCAACAGCGGCACCCCCCGCCGGCTGATCTGGTCGAAGAGGTCCGCTCGGGGCACAGCTCCATCACCACGTGGAGCCACGCCTCGTCCTCGTACACGGCGTGCACCTGCACAGCGTTGGGGTTTCCCTGCGGCGGCGATCTGGGCGATCTTGGCCTCCCGCTCGACGCACTCGCGGTCGACGGCGTCGGCGAGGACGGCCTTCTCGATGGACTTGACGGCGAACGTCTCGCCAGTCTCCGCCGAGACGCACCGGTAGACGGTGCCGAACCTGCCACGCCCGATCTCTGGTCCGATCTCGAAGTCCCTTTTCAGCTCCTTGCTCATCGCTTTAACCTAGCCTTTGAGGCGTTTGACTGTGGCTTGCCTGCCTTCCGTGCGTCTCCGGGCATCGGAGGCTGCGGTTGGTGCCATTGGTTTCGGCGGAGGGTCTGGTGGTGACGTGGTCGAGTCTATCGCCAGGTCTTGTAGCTCTGCTGCTTGTCTCTCTGCCGTCGTATCCTTGTTTCCTCTCGGCAAAGGGGGCGGGCAGGCGATCCGGCTTCGTAGGCAGCAAGGAAAAGGAAGAACGAAGAGGTTGGGCGCTGCAGCACTCTTTCCCTTCCTCGTTTCTCCCACCCCAGGATCAGATTTAGATCTCTGAGTTGTTTCTTTCCGAAAGAGAGAGAGATTGCCTTGAACGAACGGCGACGAGCGTCATGGAGCGCAGCGGTTTGAAGAGCTAGGTTTTCTGGTGGCATTGCTTTCCTCTTCTTCTCCAGAGCTGTCATAGATTCAGGGGTTTTTTCACCATCCAAAAGCTAGGGCTTTTACACCGGATTTCAGCCTCCTCTGTTCCGTCCGAGAAGCTGTTCCCAGGATCTCTTCTTCTTCTTCAATCCAAACGGAAGATCGTTTCGTTCTTAGGAATTCTTGGGATGTTATCTTTGAAGTTTCAGATTGCACCATTTGATGGACAGAACAACTTCGGATTATATAGAATAAAGATGAAGGCTTTATTAAAGCGAGGGGTTCTGTTAGGGCACTGGATAATAATTATACAGATGACATGACCACGGCTGAGATTGAAGAGATGGATGAGAAGGCGCATAGTGCGATCCAGTTGTCTCTAGAAGACAATGTTTTGCGAGAAGTCGCAGATGAGGAAACAGCGGCCGGTCTTTAGAAGAAACTGGAAAGTCTCTACATGAAAAAATCTTTAACATCGAGACTTTATTTGAAGCAGCGTCTTTATACCCTAAAGATGCGAGAAGGTATGCCTATTAAGGAACACTTGAATGAGTTTAATAAGATTGTTATGGATATGAAAAATCTAGATATTAAACTCGAGGATGAAGATCAAGCTTTGATCGTGTTATGCTTATGCCTGCCTCATACGAAAATTTTGTGAACTCAATGCTTTATGGACGTGAATCCATAACTCTAGAGAATGTTAAAGCATCCTTGAATTATGCAGAATTGAGAACAAAATTAAATGGAAATACTAGTGGAGACAAGGCAGATGGTTTATTCGTGAGAGGTAGGGCAAAGAAAAAGGATAAAACTTTTAGAAAGAAATCTGTTGGTCATTCAAAATCTAGGCCACCTGGAGATACGACGAACGTTGAGTGCTACTATTGTCACAAGAAAGGACATTACAAGTCAGATTGTCCTGTGCTCAAGAGAAAGGATAAGCAACGTATCAACGTCAAGATGCGGCGAATGTTGCTGAGAAAGATGAGTCTAGTGTGTCAGACAGAGTTCTCACGACATGCTCTGTTGTTAGTCTTTCAAACGATGTTTGGATAATGGATACAGGAGCATCATATCACATGTGCCCAAATAGGGAATGGTTCACCACATACGAACCATTGAATGGTGAATCAGTTTTTATGGGAAATGATGCAGTATGCAAAATTGTGGGAATTGGTACTGTTCAGATTAAGTGCCATGACAAAGTAGTGAGAACCTTGACTGAAGTTAGACACATACCAGACTTAAAGAGAAACCTTATTTCTTTGAGCTGTTTGGATTCCATTGGGTGTATGTACTCAGGTGGAGGTGGAGTTCTAAAAGTCACCAAAGGCAATCTAGTTGTGATGAGAGGAAACAAGGTGAATCACTTGTATCATCTACAGGGTAGCACAGTTATGGGTTCTTCGATTGGCACAGCAAATTCTATTTCTGCTGATGATAGAACAAAATTGTGGCATAGCGTTTGGGCCATATGAGTGAGCGTGGCATGACAGTTTTGAGTAAACGTGGTTTACTATGTGGTGAGCGGACAACCTCACTAGATTTCTGTGAGCACTGTGTTCTTGGCAAGCAGTGCAAGGTCAGTTTTAGTACAGGCACACTTCAACGAAGGGTACACTCGACTACATACATTCTGATTTATGGGGACCGGCACAGGTTCCATCTAAGGGTGGTGCTCTTTACTTTGTGACATTTATTGACGATTATTCCAGAAAAGTTTGGGTTTATTTTCTGAAAAGAAAAAGTGAAGTGTTTGAAACCTTCAAGAAGTGGAAAGCCCTTGTTGAGAATCAGACAGGGAAGAAGATCAAACGTCTGAGGACCGATAACGGTCTTGAGTTCTGTGGTGGTGTTTTTAATGAATTCTGTGCAGATGCAGGTATCGTTCGACACCGTACAG
>UESW01003940.1:1418702-1430731 GCA_900491605.1 Calamus simplicifolius | reverse complement strand
CGAGCTTCAAGAGAATACTCAAGGAAGATCCATTCAAAAGCAAGAAAGAGGAGAAGAATCAAGCCATAGAAATCTGCAAATTAGGCTTTTATTTCTATCTCTTTGTTTGATTAGTTAACTTGTCTTATTTTCTCATTTAAGGAGCAGTTATTGTATCAAACATTCTTATTCTTCTTTTGAACTGAGTCAATCAGGTGATTAAATCAGTTGAGGCAGTTTGCCTTGTGCAAGCAGTTGCTTGTGTGTAAGGTTTTTGTGCTGGTGATCCTTGGAAACCAGCTGGGTTCGTTGTGCATCCGAAAAAACAACAAGTTTGAGTTGTGATCTTGTAAAATAACTTTGCTGTAATCAAGGTTGATTATAGTGTGGACCCAAGAGGTACTTGGGAGTGGACGTAGGTGTAGGTACACCGAACCACTATAAAATTTCAGTGTTTATCGTGCTTGTCTCTTTGTCTCTTCCTCTTCATCTTCTCCTTGTATATTCTATCTTAACTATTGCATATCTGTGATTTATTTTAAGTTAGAGGTTTTACTTCAAAAGTGTTTAAAATTTTTAAAAGACCCAATCACCCCCCCCTCTTGGGTTGCTATCTGGGACAACAATTGGTATCAGAGCTAGTGCTCATTCTTCCTTGATCTAACAATCAAGAGTTAAAGATCCAAATGGCAGCTCAAGTTGGCTCAACATTTTCTGAAGGACAATCTACAAATTGTCCTCCTTTATTTAATGGTTCAAATTATTCTTATTGGAAAGCTAGAATAAAAATCTTCATTCAAGCACTTGACTATGATCTATGGAGTATTATAGTCAATGGACCTCACACACCCACTACAAGACTTAATGGCATGAAAATTTCTAAACCGAAAACGGAATGGGATGAACATGATAAGAAATTGGCATAACTAAATGCCAAGGCTATGAATATTTTGTACTATTCTTTAGATGCAAATAAATTTAATCATATATCTATTTGCATGTCTGCTAAAGAAATTTGGAATAAATTAGAGGTTATCCATGAGGGAACCAATCAGGTAAAGGAATCCAAGATTAACATGCTTGTTCATAAATATGAATTGTTCAAAATGGATGCATGTGAATCTATTTCTGATATGTTTACAAGATTTACGGACATTGTTAATGGTTTAAAAAGCATTGGTAAATCTTATGATAACTCTGATCTTGTGAGAAAGGTGTTACGTTCTTTGCCTAGGACATGGGAAGCTAAAGTCACTACAATACAAGAGGTAAAAGATCTGAGCACTTTACCTCTAGAAGAACTTTGGGATCCTTGATGACTCATGAGCTTCAGGTCAAGCAACATGTTAATGAGGATGAGTCAAAGAAGAAAAGGACTATGGTTCTCAAAATTTCAGAATGTATGGAAGAATCCGATAAATCTAAAGATGACAGTGATGATGAGGACATGGCACTCATCACAAGGAAATTCAAGAGATTCATGAAAAAGAAGAAATTTGAAAAAAAAAAAATCCTTTGTTAGGAAAGATGAGGACAAAGGAAAAGAAAAGAAAATAATCTGCTTTGAATGCAAGAAACCGGGACATTTTAAATCTGAATGTCCTCAACTCAAAAAGGCCCCCCGGAGATTCAAAAAGAAGGTTATGATGGCTACCTGGAGTGATTCGGAAAGCTCAAGTTCCGAAGAAGATGAAAAGAAAGAAATAGCGAATCTTTGCTTCATGGCGGACAATGATGAGGTGAGTCCCAGTTTCCTAGATGATTTTACATTTGAATAATTGCATAGTGATTTTTATGAATTAATTGATGATTATGCAAATCTGAGCTCAAAAAATAAAGATTTGAAGAATCAAATGCAAAATCTATCTTTAGAAAATGAAAAGCATATTGTAGAAAATGAATTTCTAAAGAAAGAAAATGAAAATTTGAAAAATGAAGTTGATAGGCTTAAATCCATTGTTACAAATTTACCTTAAGCTCTATCAAACTAAATATGATTTTGGATAATCAAAAGGCTATTTTGATAAATCCGGATTAGGATATAATTCACTTAAAAAGCAAAAATCTTTGAAAAATATTTTTGTACATGCTGAAAAATCATCAAATATTACTTGTTTTAAATGTGGAAATAAAGGACATAAATCGTATATGTGTAAAACTCCACATGATAAAAGAAATATGATTTGGGTTCCTAAAGGAACAGTATTTATTGCTTCTAACCATGAAGGACCCAAGAAAGCTTGGGTACCTAAAATTAAGAAATGAATATTTTGCAGGAGTGTCTTGCAGCCATTGGACTGAAAAAAAATGGTATCTTGATAGTGGTTGCTCAAGACATATGATGGGTGACAAAGATCAATTCATCACCCTTGAGACGAAAAAGGTGGAATAGTTACTTTTGGTGATAATGGTCAAGGCCATATCAAGGGCATTGGTAAGATTCAAATTACTCCATCTATCTATATTGATAATGTATTATATTAATGGATTAAAGCATAACTTGATTAGTATTAGCCAGCTGTGTGATAAAGGTTTCAAAGTTTCTTTTGAAGCTTCTATTTGCACTGTCACTAATCCCATTGATAGTAGCATTATTCTTGTTGGAAATGTTATGGCAATGTATACTTAATTGATTTGAATAACCTATCATCAAGTAATCATTGCTTAGTTGCTGATAATGCTAAGATGAATAAGATTGGATGGCTATGGCATCGTAGACTAGGTCATGCTAGCACACACTTAATTTCAAAATTGTTGAAAATAGATTTAGTTAAAGGTATTCCTAGCTTAGATTTGGAAAATAATCGAATATGTGATGCATGTCAATTTGGTAAACAAACAAGAAGTTCTTTCAAATCTAAGAATGTTGTTTCAACTACTAGGCCCCTAGAGCTACTGCACATGGACCTCTTTGGACCTACTAGAACCACTAGTCTAGGAGGAAAGAAGTATGGTCTTGTAATAGTAGATGATTACTCTAGATTCACTTGGGTAATATTTTTGGCTCATAAAGATGAGACTTTCTCAATATTCTTGAAATTTTTTAAGAAAGTCACAAATGAGAAAAACACTACCATAGTGTCTCTAAGAAGTGATCACAGAACTAAATTTGAAAATCACTTATTTAAAAAATTCTGTTTTGAAAAAGGCATACATCATAATTTTTCTGCACCTAGAACACCTCAGCAAAATGGAGTTGTAAAGAGAAAAAATAGGACTCTAAAAGACATGGCCCGTACCATGCTATGTGAAAGCAAACTCCCTAAATACTTTTGGGCGGAAGCTATAAACACAACATTTTACATCCTAAATAGAGCCCTAATCAGACCTATCCTTAAGAAAACACCCTATGAACTATGGCATGATAGGAAACCCAACTTAGGCTACTTTCATGCATTTGGTTGTAGATGCTTCATCCATAACAATGGTAAAGATAATCTTGGAAAGTTTGACGCTAAATCTGATGAAGGCATTTTCTTAGGATATTCAACATCTAGTAAAGCTTATAGAGTATTCAATAAGAAGAGTCTAGTTGTAGAAGAATCGATTCATGAAGTCTTTGATGAATCTTTAGCATCAAGTTCAGGAAAGATTGATGATGAGGAAGATACAAGTTTACTTGAAAGATGTATTGAAAAATTGGATGTATCTTCAGATCATGATCAAGTAGCAAAAGAAGATGATTTACCTTTGGCTGATGTTATTGATATTGCTCATAATGATATATATCCGCCTAGAGATTGGAGATATGTTCATGATCATCCAAGGAATTTGATCATAGGTGATCCATCTCAAGGAGTAAGAACTAGATCATTCATGAGAAATATTAATAATCATCTTGCGTTTGTATCTCAAATAGAACCTGAAACCATAGAAGAAGCTGAAAGAGATAGCAATTAGATGTTAGCCATGCAAGAAAAGTTAAACCAATTCACTAGGAATAAGGTATGGACCCTAGTAGACAGACCTAAAGACCACCCTATAATAGGAACTAAATGGGTTTTTAAAAATAAATTAGACGAAAATGGCATTGTCATTAGGAATAAAGCTAGGCTAGTTGCAAAAGGATATAATCAAGAAGAAGGAATAGATTTTGATGAAACTTTTGCTCCTGTAGCTAGATTAGAAGCTATTAGACTATTACTTGCATTTGCATGTCATATGAATTTTAACTTATTTCAAATGTATGTTAAAAGTGTATTTTTAAATGGTTTTATAAATGAGGAAGTTTATGTTGAACAACCTCCTAGTTTTGAACATCATGAATTTCCAAACCATGTTTTTAAATTACATAAAGCACTTTACAGTTTAAAACAAGCACCTAGAGCTTGGTATGATAGATTAAGTAAATTTTGATTGAAAATGAATTTACAAGAGGAAATATTGATAAAACCTTGTTTTTAAAAAGAAAAGAAATGGATTTATTGGTTGTACATATTTACGTTGATGATATTGTCTTTGGTGCTACTAACAATCATCTTTGCCAAGAATTCACTAAGTTAATGCAGGGAGAATTCAAGATGAGCATGATGGAAGAACTTAACTTCTTCCTTGGACTTCAAATTAGACAAGAAAAAGCTGGAATATTCATTAACCAAGCAAAGTACACAAAGGAAATACTTAAGAAGTTTGATATGTGTTGGCCCAGATGGCAACCCAAGAGGGGGGGGGGTGAATTGAGTTCTTAAAAAATTTAACCTTTTAAAACGATTGGCTTTGGAATACACAAGATTAAGTGCAGGATAAATATTAACCACAAACAAAGAGATAGAGAGAGAGAATCAAAACACGGCAAACACAAGGATTTTATAGTGGTTCGGTGTATCCAACACCTACGTCCACTCCCAAGTACCACTTGGGTCCACACTATAATCTACTAGATTACAGCCGAGTTGTTTTACAAGCTCACAACTCAAAACTTGTTGTTTCCCACGGGATCACAACGAACCCAGCTGGTTTTCCGGGCTCACCAGCACAAAACCCAAACCCAAGCTAATCTAGCTTGACCCGAGGTATACTACCTCCACTAATTCAATCCCCTGATTGAACTAGCAAAAACAAATGAGAATAGAGTTTACAATAACAAACAGCTCCTCAAATGAGCAAATATTCAATATAAATAAACAAGGTTAGAAAAGCCTGTTTGAAGCAGAGTTGATTTGAGCTTTTTTCTTTTCCTCTTCTCCTTTTTCAGCTCGGATTCTTCTTGCTTTGCGATTTTGAACTTGAATGCCTTGGATTTCTCTTTGAGCTTTCTGGAGTTGATGGATTTGAACTTTAACTCTTTCCTCTTGATTTCTTGCTCAAGACTTCTCGGATTTTTCAATTTGTTTTCTCTCTATTTTTTCTCATTTTTTCAAACGGACGGACTCCCCTTTTATAGATTCTTCTTTTATCCAAGATTAGGTGAAAAACTAGCCGTTATTTCTGTCCTTGGATTCCTCCTACACACAAGAAAAGTATCGTTAGAGATTAGGTGAGAAAATATTACCGTTGGAGGCCGTTCTGACACTTTGAAAATCCGTTCCTGACAGGTTGGAGTCGGCTCCAACTTTTCAGGTGTCGGCTCCAAGTCGAGTATCCAAAAATAGAAAGTAAAAGTTCGTTGAGGAGTCGGCTCCGAAAAAGGTAAGTGTCGGCTCGTCGCATTCGGGAGTCGGCTCCGAAAACTGTAAGTGTCGGCTCCAGAGTAGTCCAAAAACATGCTTTCTGTTCTCGTATTGGAGTCGGCTCCAGAGACTGTAAGTGTCGGCTCCTGAAATCTAGGTGTCGGCTCCGAAACTCTGAGTGTCGACTCCTGACCGTGCCAAAAATCAGGAAAGCATCTGATCCGCCATGGGGTCGGCTCCAGACCTTCTAGGTGTCGACTCCAGGCTCTGAATTTTGAAACATACTTCTGGCAATTGATTCAAAAACGTATTTCTTTATCCTTTTTGATTGATCAAATCTTTTTAAGCCCTGAAACACTTGTTAAATCTATTAGTAATAAAATGAATATACTCATATCTTTTATTAATCATCAAAATCAATAATTGGGTCAACAATCTCCCCCTTTTTGATGATTATAAAAACATTGAGTATATGCATGAGTAAACAATAGGATTCTCACTCCAATTTCTCAAATGTTTGTCCCTCACAGGTAAGCTCCCCCTGAATGAGGTAGCTCCCCCTATGATGTTCAATTTAACAATTGTTCTTCCTTTTAACAGAAAATTTTAATGTTTGATACCAATTTTAATTGCCTCTCCTTATGTGCAGTTAATTAGATACCAATAAATTAAGCTTAATTGAGCTTACTTGATCCAATGCATATACAAAAGCTAAATATTTCCCCTCTTTTTTGTTTTACATTCAATGCATATACGATTAGGAAATGCTTACATAACTCTCCCCCTTTTTTGTAATCAACAAAAAGATCAAGAAGGGTTAAGTAAAATGACAAAATTGATAGATTTTTCAAGGATCAAAAGATATTCATTAAGTATAAGATAAGTTCATTACATCAAAAGTCAAATATTACAACATGAAACTCTACTATATCAAACATCAAGCTATACATCATTACATTAAAGCTTCAAGATAAATCAACATCAAACTAGACTAATTATCAAAGACACTTCATTACAAGATAATTAAAATTAGTTCTAATAGTCTTTGCAATTCTTCTACAATCCTTGCCATCCCTTCACTTGAGTCCTTACAAATTCCTTTAATCTTCTATCAACAAATGCACATGCAGTCATAATTTGTCCTGAAGCTCAGCATTGCATTTGGAGTAAGTCTCTGAGTCTCCACCAATATCCTTAAGCTCTTCAAATATGTTCTTGAGATCATTCTTTAAGGATTCAGCAGAGGAACCAAGGGTAGACTCAATCATTCTAATGCGATCATCCAAAGAGTAAAGGGTTTCTTTCAAATTCATAAATTGGCTATCAAACTCTGTCTTCATTTCTTTTTGAGCAGCAAATAAACTTTGAGTTGCTCTAACTGAATATCTGAAAATCCGACAGATGACATAGGTGGCGGTACAGGAACTGGAGCAGGAGCAGGAGCAGGAGGTGGTGAAGATCTGCTAGGCTCTGGTGAAGGATGCCTCGCTGATGGACCAACCTCAGATGGTGCAGAAGTCCTAATGTCAGCGGCTCTCTCATCCAGATGACCTTTCCTCTCCCATTGACCATTAACCTTCACAAAGCCCATCCGGTGCACAGTAGCCAAGCTATAGTAATCAGTGTGTCTAAGGTTCTTTGATGGCTCATTATCAGAAATTACAATACCTTGACTTCTAAACACCATAGTCAAAATCATACCATAGGGCAGTGAAGATCTCCTTTTGCCCCCAGCCTCAGCCATGTAGAAAATCATCATCCCAGCAAGGTTAATAGGCTGACCAGTCAGAACACTGTCCATAACTACAATGTCTCGCTCTGAGACATACTCAAATCGGCCAGTCTTAGGGAATAAGATCCTACTACAGATGTTGTGAAGTAATCTAAGCTCCAAGGGCAACTGATTAGCCCTAACTTCTTCAAATTCAGACACTTCTCTTCCTAACATCCTTGATAATGCATCAGACCTCTCACTATGAATGTCAGCAACTAATCCAGTGACAGGGATGCTCAGAAGATGTCCTAAACTCTGAAAGGTAAGGTGAACTCTCTTCCCTCTAACAGAACTGATAATCCCACCGTCTCCCCTTGATAAATTGAAATAGAATTCCTTAACTAGGGCCGGATAAGTGGGAACATCCAACGAACAGACCTTGTCCCAGCCAAGCTCTTTAATTTGTCTTCCAATAGAAAATCCCTCGGCCTCAAAGAAATCAAAATCTACTTTTCTACCCATAGTAATAACTCTCCCGGCTAAAGTATCTACCTGTGGAGATGAGGGACCAGGATTATCTGAAGGAGTTGAGGAAGAATCGTCGCTTGGAGAGGCTCACGGATGGGACGCCGAGCCGTACGCTTCCCGTGGTTACGGGAGCTCCAAGAACCGATCCTCTCCGCTTAGGTGCCATAGAAATCCTTGGGAATGTTTGATTTGAGGAGAATTTGGCTTGGGAGGTTTTGAGAGAGTTTGGAGAGAGTATGGAAAGGGATTGGAAAGATAGAAATGACGAAGGTGTCGACTCTGCCCTAATAAAGTCAATTTGGGACCACCAGGTGTCGACTCCCGCAAAGTCGGGTGTCGACTCCAAGTCGCTAACACAGTTAGCGCTCGAACTGGAGTCGGCTCCACTTATACGGGTGTCGGCTCCAAGGTCAAGGACCGAGAGCGACACAGAAGAGGTGTCGACTCCTCAAATTGAGGTGTCGACTCCACTGACAGTTTCAGAGAAAAATAAATGAGTTTCAAACATCCGAAACTTGTCAAAATAAGGTCAATAAATTTTTGAAAAAATCTTTGGAATATGAAGAATCAAATTGCATAGATGACTAGATAAATTGTCCTTAAAATATGAAAGGAATCTCAGGAAATTAATAGAGATCTAGATAGTCATTCCTTAAGGGTTTCAAAATCATTCCAAAGGGTCACAAATCCCTAATTCACCTCTAAGATAACAAAATCTCTCTTCACTCAAAGGTTTTGTAAATATGTCAGCTAATTGTTCTTCAGTATTAACATAATCAAGACAAATTTCATTATTAGCTACATGTTCTCTTATAAAGTGATATCTAATTTCAATGTGTTTGGTTCTTGAATGTTGAATTGGATTTTTAGTTAAATTTATTGCACTTGTATTATCACATCTAATAGGAGTTTTATCAAGTGTTATGCCATAATCTTCAAGTTGTCGCTTAATCCAAAGGATTTGAGCACAGCAACTTCCAGCTGCAACATATTCTGCTTCAGCAGTTGATAATGCAACCGAATTTTGCTTTTTGCTAAACCAAGAGATTAAGTTACTTCCTAAGAATTGACATGCACCACTTGTACTTTTTCTATCTAGTTTACATCCAGCATAGTCAGAGTCAGAATATGCAATCAAGTTTAGTGTTGAGTCTCTAGAATACCATAATCCTACATTTTTAGTTCCACTTAGATATCTTAAGATTCTTTTCACTGCAATTAAGTGAGATTCTTTAGGTTCAGATTGAAATCTAGCACATAGACAAACAGCAAACATGATATCTGGTCTACTTGCAGTTAAGTAAAGTAGAGATCCGATCATACCTCTGTAGTACTTTTGATCTACTTTCTTACCATCTTCATCTTTGTCTAATTTGCATGAAGGACTCATAGGTGTTCCAAGGGGTTTGATTGACTCCATTCCAAACTTCTTGAGAAGTTCCTTTGTGTATTTTGCTTGGTTGATGAAAATCCCCTCTTTGCTTTGCTTGATTTGAAGTCCTAGGAAGAAGTTGAGTTCTCCCATCATGCTCATTTCGAATTCACCCTGCATTAACTTAGCAAATTCTTGACACAAGAGATTGTTAGTAGCACCGAATACAATATCATCAACATATATTTGTACTACTAATAAATCCTTGTCTTTTCTTTTCAAAAATAAGGTTTTGTCTACATTTCCTCTAGTGAAATCATTTTCAATCAGAAATTTGCTTAATCTATCATACCAAGCTCTAGGAGCTTGCTTTAAACCATATAGTGCTTTGTGCAATTTAAAAACATGATTTGAAATTCATGATCTTCAAAACCAGGTGGTTGTTCAACAAAAACTTCCTCATTTATAAATCCATTTAAAAATGCACTTTTAACATCCATTTGAAATAATTGATATGCATATGACATGCAAATGCGAGTAGTAATCTAATTGCTTCTAATCTAGCTACAGGTGCAAAAGTTTCATCAAAATCAATTCCTTCTTCTTGATTATATCCTTTTGCGACTAATCTAGCTTTGTTTCTAATTACTATGCCATTTTCATCTAATTTATTTCTAAATACCCATTTTGATCCTATGACTGAATGATCTTTAGGTCTATCAACTAAGGACCAGACATTATTCCTAGTAAATTGATTTAATTCCTCTTGCATAGCTAACATCCAATTATTATCTTTTTCAGCCTCTTCAATGGTTTTAGGTTCAATTTGAGATACAAATGCAAGATGATTATTGATGTTTCTCATTGATGATCTAGTTCTTACTCCTTGAGATGGATCACCTATAATTAATTCTTTTGGATGACCATAGGCATATCTCCAATCTCTAGGAAGATCTACATCATTATGATTTGCATCAACAACATCAACACTAGGAGAATCATCATCTTTAGCTCCTTGTTCATGATCTGAAGATACATCTATATTCAATTTTTCAATATCCCTTTCTAATATGTTTGTATCTTCCTCATCATCAATCTTTCCTGAACTCGATGCTAAAGATTCATCAAAAACTACATGAATAGATTCTTCTACAATTAAGTTTCTCTTGTTAAACACTCTGTAGGCTTTGCTAGATGTTGAATATCCTAAGAATATGCCTTCATCTGATTTTGCATCAAATTTTCCTAGATTATCTTTACCATTATTATGAATGAAACATTTACAACCAAATGCATGAAAATAACTGATATTTGGTTTTCTATTGTTCCATAGTTCATAAGGAGTTTTCTTAAGGATTGGCCTAATTAAAGCTCTATTAAGAATGTAACATGCCGTGTTTATAGCTTCCGCCCAGAAGTACTTTGGTAGGTTGCTTTCACATAGCATGGTACGGGCCATGTCTTCTAAGTTCTATTTTTTCTTTCTACAACTCCATTTTGTTGTGGTGTCCTAGGTGCAGAGAAATTATGATGGATGCCATTTTCAATGCAAAAGTTTTCAAATAAATGATTTTTGAATTCAGTGCCATGATCACTTCTAAGAGACACTATGGTGTTGTTTTTCTCATTTGTGACCTTCTTGAAGAATTTCAAAAATATTGGAAAGGTCTCATCTTTATGAGCTAAAACAATACCCAAGTGTATCTAGAATAATCATCTACAATCACAAGACCATATTTCTTTCCTCCTAGACTAGTGGTTCTAGTAGGTCCAAAGAGATCCATGTGAAGTAGTTCAAGTGGCCTAGAAGTGGAAACAATGTTTTTAGTTTTGAAAGAGTTTCTAGTTTGTTTTCCAAATTGACATGCATCACAGATTTTGTTATTTTCAAAATCTAGTTGTGGAAGGCCTTTTACTAAATCCATTCTGATTAATTTTGAAATTAGGTGTGCTTGCATGACCTAATCTACGATGCCACAGCCATCCAATCTCATTCATATTAGCATTATTAGCAACTAAGCAATGATTACTAGTGGACAAATTGTCTAAATCAATCAAGTACACATTGCCATTTCTATTTCCAATAAATACAATGCTATTATCAATGGGATTAGAAACAGTGCAAATAGAAGCTTCAAATGATACTTTGAAACCTTTATCACACAATTGGCTAATACTAATTAGATTATGCTTTAAACCATTAACATATAAGACATTTTCAATAAATGTGGAGGGAGTTATTTGAATTTTACCAAATCCCATGATCTGGCCTTTGCCATTGTCACCAAACGTAACAACTCCTCCCTTTTTGCTTTCAAGGGTGATGAATTGATCCTTGTCACCCGTCATGTGTCTTGAGCAGCCACTATCGAGATACCACTTTCGCTTTGATCTTTTGGCCGCAAGACACTCCTGCAAAAATGATCAAGTCTTATATTTAGGTACCCAAGCCTTCTTGGGTCCTTCATGGTTAGTAGCAATAAAGATTGTTCCTTTTGGAACCCATATTTTCCTTCTTTACTACTTAAATTCTTGTTAATTTTCTTAAAATTACATTCAAAGGCTTTGTGTCCCTTTTTGTTACAATAATGACATAAAACTTCATTTTTATCTTGTTCTTTTCTAAAGAAGTTTTTGACATACTTTTGTTTTATGTTAGGCCTATAACCTAATCCAGCCTTATCAAATATAGCTCTTTGATTGCTCAATAATAAATTAAGTTTTTCAGAACTATATGTAAATTTATCAACTATATTTTTATATTTATCAACTTCCTTCTTTAATCTATCATTTTCATTGGAAATTGATCCTTTTTCTTCAATCAAAG
>UESW01003940.1:965316-1418654 GCA_900491605.1 Calamus simplicifolius | reverse complement strand
TCGTTGACAAGATTTAGATTAGCGTTTTTCAATGATTGTTTTTTCTTTTCAGAACCTTAAAATCTCTTACTAACTCATTAAATGCGTCATATAATTCTTCAAAGTGAAATCATCATAAGGTGTTTCAGAACTTATCTCAATATCGTCGTTTTCCATAAAGCAAATGTTGGCAACTTCCTTTTGTTCCTCCTCGGAAGAGGATTCTTCACTAGCACTCCATATTGCAACATAAGCCTTTCTTCTTCTTGTAGACTTTCTTCAAGAGGACAATCATATCTAAAAATGCTCCGGTTTCTTGCACTCATAACATATTAAGGGCTCTTTTCTTTTTCTTTGTCCTTCTCTTTCTCTTTTTCTCCTTTCATTTTTATTCAAATTCTTTCTTGTGGAAGGGTTTCTTTCTCCTCATGAAACTTTTAATTTTTTAGCTAAGAGAGCAGTCTCTTCATCATCATCATCTGCGCTGTTCCTCTCTTTTGTAGCTTTGAGGGCAATCACTTTTCTTCTTTTGTCCTCCTCTACATGCTGCTTTCATAGTCAGCTCATGGGTCATTAAGGATCCTAGAAGCTCCTCTAAGGGTAAAGTATTGAGGTCCTTAGCTTCTTGGATTGCAGTCATCTTGCTTCCCATGATCTTGGTAGTGACCTAAGAATTTTCCGAACAAGTTCAGAGTTAGTATATGTCTTACCAAGACTTTTCAAACCATTTACAATATCAGTGAATCTAGTGTACATGCATGCAATGGTTTCAGATTATTCCATGCTAAATAACTCATATTTATGAACAAGAATATTAATTTTGGATTCTTTTACTTGATTGGTACCCTCATGGGTAACCTCTAATCTATCCCAAATCTCCTTTGCGGAATTACAAGTGGAGATTCTATTAAATTCATTAGCGTCTAATGAGCAATATAAAACATTCATGGCTTTAGCATTAAGCTGTGCCATCTTCTATCATTTCATCCCATTTCGTTTCGGTTTAGGAACAATGTGTCATCTAATTGTTGGGTGTACTGGTCCATTAATTATAACACCCCATAAGTCATAATCAGAAGCTTGAATGAATATCCTCATTCTAGCTTTCCAATAAATAGTTTGAGCCATTAAAAAGTGGAGGTCTATTCGTAGATGACCTTCAGCAAAAGATCCAAGCTTGAGCTGCCATTTGGATCTTTAGTTCTTGATCGTTAGACCAAAATTCAAATGAGCACTTGCTCTGATACCATTGTTGGCCCAGATGGCAACCCAAGAGGGGGGTGAATTGGGTTCTAAAAAAAATTTAACCTTTTAAAACGATTGCTTTGGAATACACAAGATTAAGTGCAGGATAAATATTAACCACAAATAAAGAGATAGAGAGAGAGAATCAAAACACGGCAAACACAAAGATTTTATAGTGGTTCGGTGTATCCAACACCTACGTCCACTCCCAAGTACCACTTGGGTCCACACTATAATCTACTAGATTACAGCCGAGTTGTTTTACAAGCTCACAACTCAAACTTGTTGTTTCCCGGGATTACAACGAACCCAGCTGGTTTTCCGGGCTCACCAGCACAAAATCCAAACCCAAGCTATCTAGCTTGACCCGAGGTATACTACCTCCACTAATTCAATCCCCCTGATTGAACTAGCAAAAACAAATGAAATAGAGTTTACAATAACAATAGCTCCTCAAATGAGCAAATATTCAATATAAATAAACAAGGTTATAAAAGCATGTTTGAAGTAGAGTTGATTTGAGCTTTTCTTCTTTTCTTCTTTTCCTCTTCTCCTTTGAGATGTTGAATCAGGCCTCAGCTCGGATTCTTCACAAAGATTGCAGATGAGAAGTTGGGAAAAATAGGGCTTTTGGCTCTCTTTTTCTTCTTTTGGAAAATCCTCCGATTTTGAACTTGAATGCCTTGGATTTCTCTTTGAGCTTTTGGAGTTGATGGATTTGAACTTTGACTCTTTCCTCTTTGATTTCTTGCTCAAGACTTCTCCGATTTTTCAAGTTGTTTTATCTCTATTTTTCATCTCTCTTTTTTTTTAAACGGACGGTCTCCTTTTATAGATTCTCTTTAATCCAATTAGGTGAAAAACTAGCCGTTATTTGTCTTTGGATTCCTCCTGCACACAAGAAAAGTATCCGTTAGAGATTAGGTGAGAAAATATTACCGTTGGAGGCCGTTCTGACATTTTAAAAATCCGTTCCTGATAGGTTGGAGTCAGCTCTAACTTTTAGGTGTCGGCTCCAAGTCGAGTATCCAAAAATAGAAAGTAAAAGTTCGTTGAGAAGTCGGCTCCGAAAAAGGTAAGTGTCGGCTCGTCACATTCAGGAGTCGGCTCCAGAAAACTGTAAGTGTTGGCTCCAGAGTAGTTCAAAAACATGCTTTCTGTTCTCGTATTGGAGTCGGCTCCAGAGACTGTAAGTGTCGGCTCCTGAAATCTAGATGTCGGCTTCGAAACTCTGAGTGTCGACTCATGACCGTGCAAAAATCAGGAAAGCATCCGATCCGCCATGGGGTCAGCTCCAGACCTTCTAGGTGTCGACTCTAGGCTTTGAATTTTGAAACATACTTCTGGCAATTGATTAAAAAACGTATTTCTTTATCCTTTTGATTGATCAAATCTTTTTAAGCCCTGAGACACTTGTTAAATCTATTAGTAAAAAATGAATATACTCATATCTTTTTATTAATCATCAAAATCAATAATTGGGTCAACACTTAGATTTCTTAAGATTCTTTTTACAGCTATTAAGTGAGATTCTTTAGGTTCTGATTGAAATCTAGCACATAGACAAACAGCAAACATATATCTGGTCTACTTGCAGTTAAGTAAAGTAGAGATCCGATCATACCTCTATATATTTTTGATCAACTTTCTTACCTTCTTCATCTTTGTCTAATTTGCATGAAGGACTCATTGGTGTTCCAAGGGGTTTGATTGATTCCATTCCAAACTTCTTGAGAATTTCCTTTGTGTACTTTGTTTGGTTGATGAAAATCCCTCTTTGCTTTGTTTGATTTGAGTCCTAGGAAGAAGTTGAGTTCTCCCATCATGCTCATTTCAAATTCACCCTGCATTAACTTAGCAAACTCTTGACACAAGAAATTGTTAGTAGCACCGAATACAATATCATCAACATATATTTGTACTACTAATAAATCTTTATCTTTTCTTTTCAAAAATAAAGTTTTATCTACATTTCCTCTAGTAAAATCATTTTCAATCAAAAATTTACTTAACCTATCATACCAAGCTCTAGGTGCTTGTTTTAAACCATATAGTGCTTTGTGCAATTTAAAAACATGATTTGAAATTCATGATCTTCAAAACCAGGTGGTTGTTCCATAAAAACTTCTTCATTTATAAAACCATTTAAAAATGCACTTTTAACATCCATTTGAAATAAATTAATGTTCATATGACATGCAAATGCAAGTAGTAATCTAATGGCTTCTAATCTAGCTACAGGTGCAAAAGTTTCATCAAAATCAATTCCTTCTTCTTGATTATATCCTTTTGCAACTAATCTAGCTTTGTTTCTAATTACTATGCCATTTTCATCTAATTTATTTCTAAATACCCATTTTGATCCTATAACTGAATGATCTTTAGGTCTATCAACTAAGGTCCATACATTATTCTAGTAAATTGATTTAATTCTTCTTGCATAGCTACATCCAATTATTATCTTTTTCAGCTTCTTCAATAGTTTTAGGTTCAATTTGAGATACAAATGCAAGATGATTATTGATATTTCTCATAGATGATCTAGTTCTTACTCCTTGAGATGGATCACCTATAATCAATTCCTTTGGATGACCATAGCATATCTCCAATCTCTAGGAAGATCTACCTCATTATGATTAGTATCAATAACATCAATCCTAGGTGAATCATCATCTTTAGCTTCTTGTTCATGATCTGAAGATACATCTATATTTAATTTTTCAAGATCTCTTTCTAATATGTTTGTATCTTCCTCATCATCAATCTTTTCTGAACTTGATGCTAAAGATTCATCAAAAACTACATGAATAGATTCTTCAACAATTAAGATTTCTTGTTAAATACTCTATAGGCTTTACTAGTTGTTGAATACCTAAGAATATTCCTTCATCAGATTTTGCATCAAATTTTCCTAAGATTATTTTACCATTATTATGAATAAAACATTTACAACCAAATGCATGAAAATAACTAATGTTTGGTTTTCTATTATTCCATAATTCATAAGGTGTTTTCTTAAGATTGGTCTATTAAGGCTCTATTAAGATGTAACATGCTGTGTTTATAGCTTCCGCCCAAAAGTATTTTGGTAGTTACTTTCACATAGCATGGTACGGGCCATGTCTTCTAGAGTTCTATTTTTTCTTTCTAAACTCCATTTTGTTGTGGTGTCCTAGGTGCAGAAAAATTATGATGCCATTTTCAGTGCAAAATTTTTCAAATAAGTGATTTTCAAATTCAGTTCCATGATCACTTCTAAGAGACACTATGGTAGTTGTTTTTCTCATTTGTACTTTCTTGAAGAATTTCAGAATATCGAGAAAGTCTCATCTTTGTGAGCTAAAAAATACCCAAGTGAATCTAGAGTAATCATCTACTATCACAAGACCATATTTCTTTCCTCCTAGACTGTGGTTCTAGTGGTCCAAAAAGGTCCATGTGAAGTAGCTCTAAGTGGCCTAGAAGTTGAAACAACATTTTTAGATTTGAAAGAACTTCTTGTTTGTTTTCCAAATTGACATGCATCACATATTTGTTATTTTCAAAATCTAACTTTGGAATCCCTTTAACTAAATCCATTCTAATTAATTTTGAAATTAAGTGTGTGCTTGCATGACCTAATCTACGATGCCACAACCAACAATCTCATTTATATTAGCATTATTAGCAACTAAGCAATGATTACTAGTAGACAAATTGTCTAAATCAATTAAGTATACATTGCCATTTCTATTCCAATAAAATAATGCTATTATCAATGGATTAGTACAGTGCATACAGAAGCTTCAAATGAAACTTTAAAACCTTTATCACATAATTGGCTAATACTAATTAAGTTATGCTTTAAACCATCAACATAAGAACATTTCAATAAAGTAGAGGGAGTTATTGAATTTTACCAAATCCCATAATTGGCCTTTACCATTATCCCAAAAGTAACAACTCCTCCTCTTTTCTTCAAGGGTGATGAATTGATCTTTGTCACCCGTCATGTGTCTTGAGCAGCCGCTATCAAGATACCATTTTCGTTTTGATCTTTTGGCCACAAGACACTCCTGCAAAGTGATCAAACTTTGTTTAGGTACCCAAGCTTTCTTGGGTCCTTCATGGTTAGTAGCAATAAAGATTGTTCCTTTGGAACCCATATTTTCTTTCCTTTACTATTTAAATTCTTGTTAATTTTTTAAAATTACATTCAAAGGCTTTATGTCCCTTTTTATTACAACAAGCATGAAATTATTTTTATCATTCTTTTCTAAAGAATTTTTGACATATTTTTGTTTTATGTTAGGCCTATACCTAATCCAGCTTATCAAAATAGCTCTTTGATTACTAATAATACATTAAGTTTTTCAGAACTATATGTAAATTTATCAACTATTTTTATATTTATCAACTTCCTTCTTTAATCTATTTTCATTGGAAATTGATCCTTTTTCTTCAATCAAAACTTCATTTTCTGATTTTAATTTTTCAACATCATGAGTAAGATTATCTTTTTCTTTGACAAGATTTAAATTATTATTTTTTAAAATTTATTTTTCTTTTTCAAAGCTTTAAATTCATCAACTAGTTCATTGAATGCTTAAACAATTCTTCAAAAGTGAAGTCATTAGCTTCGGTACTTACCTCATCATCCTCATTTGCCATAAGACAGATGTTTGCAACTTCCTTTTGTTCCTCCTCGGAAGAGGATTCATCGCTGTCGCTCCATGTTGTAATGTATGCCTTTTTCTTCTTCTTGTAGGTCTTTTTTAGTTGAGGACAATCATATCTAAAGTGCCCGGTTTCTTACACTCATAGCAAGTCAAGGGGTCTTTCTCTTTTCTTTGTCCTTGTCCTTTTCTTTATCCTTTTTTCCTTCCCACTTAATTTCAAATTTCTTTTATGAAGGGTTTCCTTCTTCTCATAAATTTGAACTTTCTAGCAAGAAGAGCTATCTCATCATCATCATCATCCTCACTGCTGCTTTCCTCTTTTGCAGCTTTGAGGGCAATAGTTTTCTTCTTTTTAACCTCCTCTATGCTGCTCATGGTTAACTCATGGGTCATTAGTGATCCAAGAAGCTCCTCTAAGGGTAAAGTGTTGAGGTCCTTGGCTTCTTGGATTGCTGTCACCTTTGCTTCCCATGATCTTGGAAGTGACCTAAGAATTTTACGAACAAGTTCAGAGTTAGTAGGTCTTACCAAGACTTTTTAACCATTTACAATATCGTGAATCTAGTATACATGCATGCAATGGTTTCAGATTGTTCCATGCTAAACAATTCATATTTATGAACAAGAATATTAATTTTAGATTCTTTAACTTGATTGGTACCCTCATGGGTAACCTCTAATCTATCCCAAATTTCTTTGCGGAATTACATGTAGAGATTCGATTAAATTCATTTGCATCTAAGGAGCAATATAAAACATTCATGGCCTTAGCATTAAGCTGAGCCATTTTCCTATCATTATCATTCCAATCCCTTTCGGGCTTAGGAACAATAGAACCATCAATTACATGTGTGGGTGTACTAGGTCCATTAATTATAACACCCATAATTCATAATCAGAAGCTTGAATGAATATCCTCATTCTTGCTTTCCAATATGAATAGTTGAAACCATTAAACAAAGGGGGTCTATTCGTAGAATGACCTTCAGCGAATGAAGATCCAGCTTGAGCTGCCATTTGGATCTTTAGCTCTTGATCGTTGGATCAAAATCTAATGAGCACTAGCTCTGATACCAATTGTTGGCCCAGATGGCAACCCAAGAGGGGGGGGGTGAATTGGGTTCTTTAAAAATTTAAATTATATTTTGAATTAGATAGAATGATGCCAAAGTATGCAAGTGAATGGAGTTAATCGAAGCTGAGCGCAGGCAGTTAAAGAGAGAGAGAGAAATCAAGACACTACAAACACAAGATTTTATAGTGGTTCGGTGTAACCAACACCTACGTCCACTCCCAAGTAGCACTTGGGTCCACAATCTCCTTGATTACAGCCGAGTTATTTTGCAAGCTCACAACTTAAAACTTGTTGTTTCACCGGGATCACAACGAACCCAGCTGGTTTTTGGGCTCACCAGCACACAACCCAAAACACAAGCTATCCTTAGCTTGTCCCGAGGTATAGTACCTCCACTAATTCAATCCCTTGATTGAACTAGCAAACAATAATAAAAATGAAGTTTACAACACAAGATAGCTCCTTAAATGAGCAAATATTCAATTTAAATTGACAAGGTTAGAAAAGCCTGATTGAAGCTCGTTGAATGTGCTTTTCTTCTTTTTCTCTTTCTCTTGAAGGATTGAATCGGGCCTTAACTCAGATTCTTCACAGCAAGCTCGGATGAGAAGATGAGGATTTGGGGATTTTTGCTCTCTTTCTTCTTGGGGTGGAAATCTCCTTGATTTTCTCTTGAAAAGCTTTTGGATCTCTCCTTTGGACTCTTTGAGATTGATGGATTTGCTCTTTGAGTTTTTCCTCTGTGTTTTCTTCCTTGAGATCTTTTGGATTTTTTTTTGTCTGTCTCTTCTCTGTTTCTCTTTTCTTCTTTTTTCCTTTTTATAGATCTCTTAATCCATGTTTAGGTGGGAAAACTAGCCGTTGGAGATGTTTGGATTCTTCTACACACAAAGAAAATAGTCGTTAGAGGTTAGGTGAGAAGAAATCATACCGTTGAAGTCCGTTCTGACAGATAAAAAGTTCGTTCCTGACAGGTTAGAGTCGGCTCCAACTTTTCAGGTGTCGGCTCCATGATGAATATCCAAAAATAGAAAGTAAAAGTTGTTGAGGAGTCAGCTCCGAAAAAGTTGAGTGTCGGCTCGCCGCTTTCGGGTGTCGACTCCAGAATCCATAAGGTGTCGGCTCCAGAAATGCTCAAAATAATACACTCTCTGTTCTCAGGTTAGAGTCAGCTCCAAAGACTGTAAGTGTTGGCTCCCGAAATCTAGGTGTCGCTCCCAAAAACTTGGTGTCGACTCTGGAAACTGAAACAGAATACACTTTTGGTGTCTCAGGTTGGAGTCGACTCTGAAACTCTGGGTGTTGACTCCAGACCGTGCCAAAAATTAGGAAAATATCTGATCCGCCATGGGATCAGCTCCAGACCATCTAGGTGTCGACTCCAGGCTCTGAATTTGAAAAAATACATCTGGCATTTGATTCAAAACAAGTTTCTTTATACATTTTGATTGATCAAATATTTTTAATGCCTGAAACCCTTGTTAAATCTATTAGAAATATAATGGATATACTCATGTCATTTATTAATCATCAAAATCAATAATTGAGTCAACACCTAACATCCAGGACAGCTATGAGGCAGTGGCTAAGGCGGCTGGGGAGTTCCTTTATAAGGGGAGGCAGACCCAAGGCCAAGGCATCGAATTCCAAGCAATCAACTCATCCGAGAGGAGTTTTGGTGAGACCATTCGATGTCCGGTGAAGGTGTGTTAGGTTGGTGAGCGATCTGATCAGTGAAGATCAAGGAGCATGAAGGTCTAAGACAGGTGGGCTTAATCGTTGGTGGGATGTGGCCAAGACGCACGGACGGTGCGCGCATGGGTACAGGGCATCCAAGGTTAGTTCTTGTCGAGTGAGGTTGGGGCAGGCACTTTGAGTGATCTTGTAAGGGACAGAGAGGAGTGCGTGTGGCCTTTGGGCAACCTCATTGTATCCAAAGTTTACTTGGTGAAAAGTTCTTTAGTTGGAAAGGCTTTGCTTCCCGTATATTGTCATGTTTGTTGGGACTTGTCTTTATGGGTTTCATTTTATTGTTCTAGGGTTTAGGCTGGTTAGAAGAAGGGATCTTTTAATGCCATCATCAGTAGATGCAAGGACTTGATGCACAAAGGAGCGCTTGCGCATGCCGATTGAGAGCCCGATGACAAGCAGGTATCAGAGCCCAGTTGAAGCAAGTTCCAAGCACAAGATGGCGAGAGCGGTCGGAGACTGTGTGACCTATTTGGAGGGGATTGTGGGCAATCCAGGAGATGGATCAACCATGAATTTGGTAGCTGTATGCATAGAGTTGAGCCTACAACTGATCGAGTTGCGGACTTCATACAATCAACTATTGGAGGCGCACGAGGGGTTGATTCGTGACCTCGAACATCGAAATCTGCAACAACAACGATCAGATCTGGTCATGGAGGAGAGATTGAAGCTTCAAATCTATGCTTTGGAGGAGGAGTTGATCCAACAAAGATAGGAGGCACAGAGTTCAGTCAACATGGTTGGTGCTTCGGCAAAGAAAGTGAAGGTCTGGGATCCTAAGGCCTTTAGCGGAGTCAGGAGCGCGACGAAGGTCGAGAACTTCATATGGGATATGGAAGTCTACTTCCGTGTGGCGAAGATCCCGGTGGCCGATCAGGTGGATCAAGCCTCGACATATTTGGAGGGCAACGTCAAGCTCTGGTGGAGGACCAGGACGGCCGAGGATGGCCATGTAGGGCATCCCAGGATCGTGGTATGGGAGATCTTCAAAAGGGAGCTGAAGGGTCAGTTCCTGCCAAGCAACGCGAGTTGGGTTGCTCGAGAGAACTTGCGGAGGCTGCAGTAGACAGGGAGCATTCGGGAGTACGTGGTGAAGTTCAGTATGCTACTTCTAGAGGTGTCCGACATGTCCGAGGAGGATAAGCTCTTAACTTCCTCGCGGGCCTACAGGGGTGGGCACAGGCCGAGCTTCATAGGAAGGAGGTGAGGGATATTCCTTCAGCCTTCGTAGTAGCAGAGGTGCTGATGGACTTTCGTAGCAGTACAACTTTGGGTAGCAGTGACTAGGGCAAGGGCAAGCACAAGAGTGCGTCACCACCGTGGGGTCGAGCAGGCAAGAAAGAGGGCATGCCAGCACATGCAGCAACAAAACCGAAGGGACATGCAATTTTCATTGGGTCCTACATATGCAGAGGGCCGCATCTGGCATGGGAGTATCCAAAGAAGGTGACAGCAGCCGCCATCACTACCCATGATGACAGGGCATTCGAGAGTTCAGAGGAGGAGCCAGTAGCGAGGATGGCCCCGCTATTGTCCATTAACACTTTGGCCATAACGAAGCAATGCCAAGGTTTAATGTAGGTGAGGCTCAGGTCAACGAGAGGATAGTGGGGCCTTGGTTGACACCGGCGCAACACACAATTTCGTGAGCCAAGGAGCAGTGCAGAGATTGGGTCTAGGAGTGCTTTCTAAGCCTTGTCGGGTGAAGCCTGTAAACTCCAAGGAGATGGAGTCTTTCGGCCAAGCAAGGCCACATTGGAGGTGGGCTCATGGCGAGGATGCTGCAACATGATGGTCTTGTGACTCGATACTTGGACATGGTGCTGGGCATAAATTTTCTCATTAATATCATGCCTCATCGAGGGGGCATCCTAATCCGGAGGAGTAGACGACCTTGCTTTGTTCCAGTGGAGGGATGAGGCAAGATGGCGAAGGGCTGGGGCGGAGCGCCCACCATCATACTTGAGGTTGCACGGCGACCTCGCGCCTAGGCGGCGATGCGTGCAGGCACTGGGCCGCGTGGGCACAACAGGCTTAGGCATAACGTCCTACGGCAGAAGGCGGCAGGTGGGATGGCTCATCAAGTGGGCTATCCAACCGAGGAGGCATTAGGGGTTGCGCATGGCAGATGGCCGCGTTGGGACTCGGGAAACTTTGGCCAAGAGGGCCAAGGTGTGCGGCGACGAGGTGCGTCAGGTGGGCGTAGGGCACAACGATATGGAGCCTCAGCATGGCTCGATGAGAGGGTTGAGATTTCAGCGGGGGGAGGATTGTTACAGTCCTAGCGGCACGGCGCATGGCGAGGTTGCACCCGGGCCAGGCCGTGCACATGGGCAGCGGAGTGGCAGCACCAGTCTGAAATGCTGCTCATTTCTATAGAACCCCCGGGATGGCAGAGTGCTGGAGGCTGCAACAGAACTATAAGAGATAGGGGGGTTTGCTGCAGAACCAGTCTGCAATGCTGCTCGTTTCTGCAGAACCCTCAGGGTAGCACAGTGCTGGAGATTGTGACCGAATATTGAGAGACACGGCCCTGGCTCTCTGCGCATGGCTGGTGCATGTGCAGACCGGGCCGGCTCATGGATGGGCGCTGCCTCAGAGGCATGCGAAGAGGCCTTGGCATGGTGCCTGGGCACGGATGGCCAGTGTAGGCGCGTACAGGGATGCACGCGGCCATTCGCTAGAGCACACAGGCGCACGCATAGGCTAACGCTGGGCGTCGAGCGTGCGTAGCCATTTTTTGGGTGCATAGGCGCTCGCATGGGCCGACGCTAGGCGCCAGGCTCACATGCAGCCATGCACGGATGCGCGCATGCACGCGCACGGGCCAGCACTGGGCATCGGACGAGCACTGGCCGAGCATCATGGATGGGCGCGGGCAAGGGTTGCGCGCGCGACTAGGTCGTTGGCCGGGCTAACCTGGCACATGGCTAGTCTGGCACATGGCTAGGTCGGTGGCCTAGCCAACTTGGCCAGCCTATCGTGTGGATGTGGGACAGACGCATTTTGGACAAGTTGGTCGATGCGATTGGGATGCGGAGCACCTGCAGCTGTGTAGGTGGCACGACCGGCGCGCATGGGCTGCGCGTGCCTGGGCGTCCGATACAGACAACCTAGTAGAATGGGTATTTTGGGATTTTGGGCTAAGGGCGGTGTCCTAACGTCCAGGACAGCTATGAGGCGGTGGCTAAGGCGGCTGGGAAGTTCCTTTATAAGGGTAGGCGGACCCAAGGCCAAGGCATCGATTTCCAAGCAATCAACTCATCCGAGAGGAGTTTGGGTGAGAAAATCCAGCGTCCAGTGAAGGTGCGTGAGGTTGGTGAGTGGTCTGATCAGCGAAGATCAAGACACGCGAAGGTCTAAGCCAGGCGGGCTTAGTCGTTGGCGGGACGTGGCCGAGATGCACAGGTGGTGCATGCGTGGGTATAGGGCATCCAAAGTCAGTTTTGTCTAGTGAGGTTGGGACGAGCACTTTGAGTGATCTTTGTAAGGGATAGAGAGGAGTGCATGTGGCCTTTGGGCAACCTTATTGTATCTAAAGTTTATTTAGTAAAAAGTTCTTTGGTTGGGAAGGCTTTGCTTCCCATATATTGTCGTGTTTGTTGGGACTTATCTTTGGAGTTTTTATTTTATTGTTCTGGGATCTAGGCTGGTTAGGAGAAGAGATCTTCTAACACCATCACCGATAGACGCAAGGACTTGGTGCACAAAGGAGTGCTTGCGTGTGCCGATTGAGAGCCCGATGATAGAATAGTGTTTTCTAAGAGGGAACAAGAGTGGAAAATCATCGCTGCTTTGAACAAAAATCTTCTTTTCTTGATTTTGGATGCAGTGATAAACGCAGTGATAAACGTTTGCAACAATGATAAGCATTTCAGCACCTTAATCACCAAAAAGTTCAAAATGAATAACCTGAAAATTTGAATTAAGAATTGTATTCATAATCTTTTTTTTTCCTCAATATCTTGGGAGAACTTAGAAGAGTTGAAGCTATACCAAATAACAGACTGAAGGCATTATCAAACCCAAAAAATCTCTTAATATAACAGGCTTTGTCATCTGCAACTTAATTAACTCGTTATCTAATCAAAATCATATGATCCTAAAAATTTAAATAAAAATTAATTGATTGTATACAAGTTTGAGTTATAAATGCTTAAATTTTTTTTTTCTATCTGATATGAAATTATTTTTAGGGTTTATATTTTTTTTATAATACAATATTTTTATCCCATATCATAAGTTAATCAGAATCTATTGTAAGCCGAATTGTTGGTGTAAAGATAGCTGCACGCCATAGCGAAACTTTATCGCCGTCCTATGGTTAGCCCTCTTCTTTTATCTATCAATTTTTGCATACTTGAATATCCTCTGATAGTATTTGTAATACTTTAAGCCTACCTACTAATTTAATTAATATGCTAACATGCTAAAATTATATGGTTTGAAAAACTTAAGTTGAAGTTAATTGATAATAAATAGATTTTAATCATAAACACTTAATTTTTTATTTAATATAAAATTATTTTTAAAATATTACGAATATAATTATTGAAAGCTAGTTGAGAGTTGTTGGAGGTCAATGGTAAGCGCGGTAGCAGATCCCAATAACTGCTATTGAAGGAGGGTCGAGGGGAAACGAGCCAGCAACCATTTACTTAGCCCCCAACAACCATACCGAACGTAGTCTTAATGGTTGGCACCCTCAAACTTAAATTATTATTAATCACTGATAAAAAGAGAAACCATGTCGGTTGTTAGTAATCCCATATGCTGCACTTTTAACATTAGGTCTAAAGCATGGTGTTGACGCCAAGTCACTCTCTCCAATGCTGGGAACGGAGATCCTCCTTCTCAAAGATTCCTGCAAGAAACTCCCTGGAGACTGATTGCTCCGGTGGGGACCCTTCGACGCTCAAGTCAGCAACTTGGGAACAGACAAAGGTTAACTAGTAGAAAGAGCTAGAGAACTTGAGTTCAGAATCCTTCCCTCATCGTGAGTGTGGGGCTTTTATACCTGTTCGAAGGTCTCATTTTCTGCTTCTAAAAGGTTGCTAATTTTGAGATATTATTGTCTGATAACGGTCGAAAGGCAAGGTTGACAGTGAGGAGTCACAACCGACACTGGGCATTTCAGAGGTGTCTGGCTCCGCCTGTCACCTGCCAAGCGCGGCGCTACGGGTGGCAGGCAGACCTGATCGCATCAGGTGCGCATCGTTACGAGGCGAGGCCACGCGCTGTTGCAGTCGAGTGATGGAGCACATGGGTGCAACAGGCGGTCGATGGGCTACATGGGTGCAACAGGCGGTCGGTGGGCCACGTGGGTGCAGCAGACGGTCGGTGGGCCACGTGGGTGTATCGGGGGGCTCGAGGTAGCGAGACATGAGATCCCGGGTCGAGGCTGAGGGGACGCCGGATCCAAGGCCGAGGCCGAGGGGATGGCAGGTCTGAGGTCGAGGCCGAGGGGATGCCTGATCCGAGGCCGAGGGGACAGCAGGTCCGGGGCTGAGGCCGAGGGGACGACAGGTCCAGGGCTGAGGCCGAGGGGATGCCATGTCCGAGGCCGAGGTCGAGCGGACACCATGTTCGAACCAAGGCCGAGGGGATCTCGGAAGCTGAAGAGACCTCGAAGGCCGAAGGGATGGCAGGTCCGAGGCCGAGGCCGAGGGGACGCCAAGTCCAAGGTCGAGGCCGAGGGGATGCCAGGTCCGAACCGAGGCCGAGGGGACCTCGGAAGCCGAAGGGACCTCGGAGGGCCAAGGAGGGAGTTTCGTCAGTCATATTCACCGTTAACTCAACGACGTTGATCAGCCACATCAGATGCTCCCTTGCCTCTGAGACAATGCGGGCGCACCCCAGCAAGGCAAAAGGGGTGTCACCTCCCAAGTGGCTGATCTCCACCTGCTGCCAACTACCAACAGGCACGTGTCCCTAGGTGCGGCGACAATTTTGTGCGAACAATCTAGGGGATATGATGGGGCAGCCTTTGCCGTCCATGCGATCTTCAGAGATCGACCTCGATGTGGGGGTGCCTTCCCAAAGCCTACAAAAAGCTGCCACCATCATTGCTATCATGACGCGTCAGCGGTGTTCCATCATTGGCCGAAGGCGAAACGCCTTACGCGCCGAGCGCCTGCCGAGGTAACCCGGCCTATGGCGGGAGTACGCGTGGCTAGGTAGGCAAGACGTGATAATTTGAAACTTAATAAAACCGAGTGAAAGCTGAATCTCGTCATTTTGCTTCAAACCGTCATCGTCTTCCTCTGGCCTTTTACCTCCTCTGCAATCCGAGAACCAATGTTAGCCATTTCTATCACAGGTTAGCCCTCTGACCCTTCTGAGCCTTCTCTTTCTTCTCCTAAACCATTGCTATGGCCTCCTCACCGTCCTGGTCCTTGTCGGCCAATCCCGAGGACCGAATCTCTCCTTCGAGGCTTCGTGCCTCTTCATTTCCTGCACCCTCATGGTCCTCCAATTCGGAGGACCGCGCTCCAACCCTTCCACGGCGGGCCGCCCGCAGGGCTCCGGCACGGAGGCATCGGGCGGTCGCCGACACCTCTTAGAGGGTGGGAGCAGAATCCCCGATGGGGACCGCCTCCATGGTAATGGGCCAGGATTGGCTAACCTCAGGGCCCGTTTCCAAATCTCCTGAGACATCGGGCTCTTCCTCCCAACCCCCGACGATAGGATGGTCTCTTTCCGACCCAGCCGAGTGGCTGTTTATGAAGTGTCCTTCAAGTTAGGCCTCTGCTTGCCTTTCCACCCCTTCTTCATCAACCTCCTTGACTATTATTCCCTGACCCCCACCCAGCTGGTCCCAAACTCCCTCCGAACCATCTGTGCCTTCATCGTCCTATTCCATTTCCACAGTATCACACCCGACTCTCCCTCTTCCGATCCTTCTACTCCCTTCGGCAGTAGGCGGGTTGGTGGGTGTTCCAGCCCCGATCCGGTCGCGTCCTCAAGCTGTTCCTCCCTTCCTTTGTCAAGGGATGAAAATTTCAGTTCTTTTTCGCCGACCTTGACCAAGTCAAACCCGGGTGGGGGGACCCCAACCTTCGGCCCGACATGAACTCATCCGTAATCCCTGGGGACTGAGAAGCGCTGGGGCGGTTGCTGACGGCCGAGATCCCCAGGTGCAACCAATTCCTGACGGAGGAGAATCTCCGACTCACGGGGGTCTCCACTTGGGGTGGTGAGTAACTGCCAATACTCAAGTCAATTTTCCTTCCCCTTTTGCTTGTCCTCTTTTTTTATACTAACTCCGACCGACATTGTGCAGTGATGAAGCTCCTGACCGCCAAGCTCAAGAAGGCGTCCATCAAGAGGATAAGGGCTCAGGGAGGGCTAAGCGAGGGGCAGCAGGCTCCGGCCCCTAAGCGTCCGTCGGTGCGAGTTTCTCCACCATCCGAGACCAAGAGCCTCCGGCCATACCGGAGGTGGATCTGACAACTGACACCCCACTGGAAGGGGTGAGGGTTAAGAGGGCAACAAAGGAGTCCCATATGCCTGCTGAGTCAACCCCACCAGAGGCAGAATGAAGCTGGGAGAGGGGCCCTCAGTGGCAAGCCCACCTCCGGAAAGAGTGCTGGAGAGTAGCCCCGCACGCGCTGAGCCCAAGCCCACCAGGACCGCCGAGGGGAGCAAAGCCGAGCCGACGCCACCTCGGGACTCCGTCCTAAATGACGGGCGCTGGGCGGAGCGGCTTGTCTCGCAAATAATCGTGCCTGAGGTCCAGGAGGAGCTCAGTCACCTGGGAGCGGCTACGTTCTTCCGAGAGGCCTACGTGGCCCTCGTTTGAGTAAGTAATCCTGTGATCCTCTACCTTTGGATATTTGTTGAGTATTGACATGTGGTCCAAATGTAGTTGGCAAACTCCCTGGCAGCCACGAAGGAGATTATCAGCGAAGGAAAGACCATCATTCGGCAGGCCCAGCTAGATGCCGAGGAGGCCCAGGCTCGGGCCGAGGCGGCCGAGGGGGCCCTAGAGGCGGCAAGGACCGAGCGAGCCGCTGAGATAGCTGAGGCCACCAGGTGGGCGGAGGCCAAGGCCAACCGAGCCCGGGCGGTGCTGAACCAGCTCGGGGAAGTCGAGAGTTAGTTTGAGCCAGGAACATCCACATCGCCGAATTGGACTCCATCGTCCGATCGGCCGAGGCCAGGGCCGAGCATGCCGAGGAAGCCGAGAGGAGGGCCACCTCGCTAGCTGAAGAGATGGAGGCGCGGGCCCGAAAAGCGGAAGCTGCCGCCGAGGCTAGAGCTGCAGCGACCGTAGAAGAGTTCCGAGCCTCGGAACGCTTCGCCGACGAGCTAGTCGAGGCCAACGTAGACGCCTACCTCCAAGGGTTCCACAATGCCAAAGAGAAGGTGGCCCGGGTCCTAGATCTCTCCCGCTCCTTGGACATAGAGCCGGACCAAGGGTCCGAGGGGACCCCTTCTGATGATGAGCCTGTGGCCGACCCTTGATTTTGTGCTGTTTTTTTTTCTTTTTGTACTAAGTCCGACTCAATCAGCATTTTGTAAACGCTTAGCGTCAATGAAATCATTTTAGCAACCTGCAATGCCGTATTTTTAAGTCCTCGGCTCATCGATGTGGGACCCCTAGGGGCTACGTCGGCAATAGGGTAGTGTCTATCCCCTTACGTGATCGACTTAGTTGCCGCTTAGGGCCAGACTCTCGGGAGAGCCGAAGTCTAAATCGGTTGATCCTACCCCAAGCGAGTTTTGATGGACGTCAGCTTCAGAAAGCCGAGGTGGACTCAGTCCACTGAGCACCGATGGAGCATCGGTCTTAGACTGCCGAGGTGGACTCGGGCTTCTGAGCACCGATGGGAGATCGGTCTTGGACTGCCGAGGTGGACTCGGGCTTCCGAGCACCGATGGAGCATCGATCTTGGACTGTCGAGGTGGACTCGGGCTTCTGATCACCGATGGGACATCGATCTTGGACTGCCGAGGTAGACTCGGGCTTCTGAGCACCAATGGGACATCGGTCTTGGAACGCTGAGGTGGACTCGGTCCACTGAGCACCGATGGAGCATCGGTCTTGGACTGCCGAGGTGGACTCGGCTTTTGAGCACCGATGGGACATCGGTCTTGGACTACCGAGGTGGACTCGGGCTTCTGAGCACCGATGGGACATCGGTCTTGGAACACCGAGGTGGACTCAGAATTCTAAGCACCGATGGGTCATCGATCTTGGAGCGCCGAGGTGGACTCGGGCTTTTGAGCACCAATAGGTCATCGGTCTTGGAGCGCTGAGGTGGACTCGGGCTTTTGAGTACCGACAGAGCTTCGGTCTTGGACTGTCGAGGTGGACTCGGGCTTCCAAGCACCGATGGGACATCGGTTTGGACTGCCGAGGTGGACTCGGTCATCTGAGTGCCGATGGAGCATCGGCCTTGGACCACCGAGGTGGACTCAGGATTTTTGGGAGCCGATGGTACACTGATCTTCGGTACCGATGGTACATCAATCTTTCAGTGCCGAGCTGGCCTCAGGCTTTTTGGGCAGGTGGTACACCGGTCTTCGTTGCCAATGTTACATTAGTATTTCAGTGCTGAGCTAGCCTCGGGCTTTTTGAGAGCCGGTGGTATATCGGTCTTCGGTACCGATGGCACATCGGTCTTTCGATGCCGAATTAGCCTCGGGCTTTTTGGGAGCCAGTGGTACATCGATCTTCAGTGCTGATGGTACATCGATCTTTCAGTGCTGAGCTGGCCTCGAACTTTTTGAGAGCCAGTGGTACATTGGTCTCCGATGCCGATGGTACATCGGTCTTTCAGTGCCGAGCCGGCCTTGGGCTTTTTGGGAGCCGATGGTAAACCGGTCTTCGATGCCAATGGTACATCGGTCTTTCAGTACCGAGCTGGCCTCAGGCTTTTTGAGAGCCGATGGTACACCGGTCTTCGATGCGATGGTACATCGGTCTTTCAGTGCCGAGCTGGCCTCGAGCTTTTTGGGAGTCGGTAGTACACCAGTCTTCGGTGCCGATGGTACATCGATCTTTCAGTGTCGAGCTGACCTCGGGCTTTTTGGGAGTCGATGGTACACCAGTCTTTGGTGCCGATGGTACATCAGTCTTTTAGTGCCGAGCTGGCCTTGGGCTTTTTGGGAGCCAATGGTACACCGGTCTTCGATACCGATGGTACATTGGTCTTTCAGTGCCAAGCCGACCTCGGGCTTTTTGAGAGCCGATGGTACACCGATCTTCGGTGCCGATGGTACATCAGTCTTTCAGTGCCAAGCTAGCCTCGGGCTTTTTGGGAGCCGATGGTACATCGGTCTCCGATGTCAATGGTACATCAGTCTTTCAGTGCCGAGCTGGCCTCGAGCTTTTTGGGAGCTGGTGGTACATCGGTCTTCGGTGCTGATGGTACATCGATCTTTCAGTGCTGAGCTGGCCTTGGGCTTTTTGGGAGCTGGTGGTACATCGGTCTTCGATGCTAATGGTACATCGGTCTTTCAGTGCCGAACTGGCCTCAGGCTTTTTGGGAGCCGATGGTGCACCGGTTTTCGATGCCGATGGTACATCGGTCTTTCAGTGCCGAGCTGGCCTCGAGCTTTTTGGGAGCTGATGGTGCACCGGTCTTCGGTGCTGATAGTACATCGGTCTTTCAGTGCCGAGCTGGCCTTGGGCTTTTTGCTGAAAAGCTGGGTTGCTTAAACATATGTTTATTAATATAGCATGGGATGAGAGCCCGAAGAATGCAAATGTGCGATTCAATGTAAAGAAAGGGTACACTACTGATAATACCAATGAAGATTGTCAGCGTTCCACATCCGCGGGAGCTGCTTCCCATCTAATCCTTCAATTCTGTATGCTCCATGATGGAGTGCCTCGGTGACTCGATAGGGTCGTTCCCAATTCGGTGACATCTTGCCTCCTTTCGTTGGTTTTGAAACTTCAGCCCGCCGAAGGACCAAGTCCCCCGGCAAAAAGGACTTGGGCGGACACGGGCATTGTAATACATGGCCGTTCGCTGTCGGTAGGCTGCCATCCGGAGTCGCGCTCAATCCCGCATCTCCTCCACCAGGTCAAGGTTGGCCCGCAACTTGTTTGGGTTGTCCTCCTCGCTATATGACTCCATCTGAGGGCTCAGGGCGTCTATCTCCATGGGAATGATAGCTTCGGAGCCGAAGACTAGGCTAAAGGGAGTCTCTCTGGTGGGGGCTCGCGGCGTTGTGTGGTATGCTTACAACACATTGGGAAGCTCCTTCACCCACCGTCCTTTACAGTCATCAAGCCAGGCTCTGAGTCCTTGAAGAATGATGCGGTTGGTCACCTAAGCTGCACCATTGATCTGAGGGTGCCCGACCAAGGTGAACCACTAGTGAATACCTAGCTCGGTGCAGAATCGTCAGAAGGGTGCGTTGTCAAACTGCCGGCCATTGTCGATGATGAGGGTATGCGGTAGCCCGAACCGGCATATTATGGACTTCCAGAAAAAGGATCTCACCTTGCCCTCGGTGATCTTAGCGAGTGCCTCGACCTCGATCCACTTGGTGAAGTGATCGACGGCTACCAACAAGAATTTGCGCTGACCGAAGGTCGAAGAAACGGTCCCAAGATGTCCATATCCCACTGGGTGAAGGGCCAAGGCGCTACCATGGGGGTCAACTGTGACGTCGGCTATCACTGGATGCTAGCATGGCGTTGGCAACTATCGCACCTCTTGACGAGCTCGGCCGCATCCTCCCTCATTGTCAGCCAATAGTACCCTTACCGCAGGGATTTATATGCTAGGGCTCTGCCCTCCAGATGACTTCCGCATATGCCCTCATGGATCTCTCGCAGGATGTAGTCAGCTTTCGTGGGGCTGACGCACTTAAAGACCGAGTACGAGAATGACCTTCTGTACAGCTTTTCGTCCATCATTAGAAACTTCGATGCCCGCCATTTGAGCAGTGTCGCCTCGGCTGGGTCTTCAGGGAGGGTGCCATCGGTCAGGTATCGGATGTAGGCGTCCATCCAAGAGGGCTCCTGCTCGACTGGCAAAGTCTCCTCTGTGGCTTCAATGCTCGGGGCTTGCAGATGCTCCACGTACGTCCTTCCCAAGGTCCCGTCGGCCGAGGTAGCCGAGCGAGACAATGCATCGGCCCTGGCATTCTCCCCTCGGTGAATGTAGCTAACGTGGAAGTAGAGAAACTGAGTGGCATAGGACTGCACCTTGCTTAGGTAACAGGACATGATCAGGTCTTTGGCCTCGTACTCCCCAGCAACTTGCCCGAAGATGAGCTGAGAGTCTGTGAAGGCCCTTAGATGCTTCGCGCCGAGCTCCCTGGCCAGCTTCATCCCCGCCAGCAAGGCTTCATACTCCGCTTGATTGTTGGTGGCTGGAAAGAGAAATCGGAGGGCATACTCCACCACCTCCCTCTGGGGGCTCGCAAGAATGAGTCTGGCCCCGCTCCCCTGGGAATTCGATGCGCCATCAACATGAAGGATCCAGTCTTCCTCTCCTGCCTCCTCAGCCATGGGGGACTCCACGCGCATCCTCGGGTGCGACTCCTTCGGATGTTTCTCAGCCCAAGTGCGCTCGACCAGGAAATCAGCTAACACCTGGGACTTCATTGCGGACCTCAGGCAGATGGATAGGTCAAACTCTCCCAGTTTGATGGCCCACTTTGCTAGTTAATCTGAGGTATCGGGACAAGACAAGATAGTCCGAAGGGATTGGTCCGTGAGCACCATAATTGGATGGGCTTGGAAGTAGGGTCGAAAGCGCTGAGCGGAGACGATCATGGCAAAGATAATTTTTTCAGTCTTGGAATATCTTGTCTCAGCATCATGAAGTACTTTGCTGGTGTATAGACTGGCTTCTGTGCCCCATCGATGTCCACGCAAACAAGCATGGAGCTGACGGCCTTGGGGGAGGCTGCAAGATATAGAAAGAGCTCCTTCCCGCCCCTCAGCTTGGACAATAGTGGCAGAGTGGATAGAAACTTCTTTAACTCCTCGAAGGCATCCTAGCACTCCTTTGTCCATTCGAATCCATGGACCTTGCGCAGTGCCTTAAAGGAAGGCAGACACCTCTCTGCCGACTTTGACAGGAAGCAGCTCAAGGCTGCCACCCTTCCGGTCAGGCGCTGCACCTCCTTCTTGTTAGCCTGGGGTCTCATGTCCAGAATGGCTCGGATCTTGTCGGGGTTGGCCTTGATCTCTCGCTGCATCACCATGAAGCCCAGAAACTTGCCCACTGTAACCCCGAAGGCACACTTACGGGGGTTCAGTCTCATCTGATACCGGCAGAGATTGCCAAAGGTCTCCGCGAGGTCGGCGACATGGACAGCAATGCGGACACTCTTGGTCAGTATGTCGTCCATGTACACCTCCATGTTACGCCCGATCTGGTCCTCAAAGACCTTATTCATTAACTTCTGATAGGTGGCCCCTGCATTCTTCAACCCAAACGGCATCACCTTGTGGCAATATATCCCCTTCTTGGTTACAAATAAGGTAGCCTCTTCATCAACCGGGTCCATCTTAATCTGGTTGTATCTTGAGAAGGCGTCCATAAAGTTGAGGGTCTCGTGGCCAAACGTAGCATCTACTAACTGGTCGATCCGAGGCAGTAGAAAGCTGTCCTTGGGGCATGCCTTATTGAGGTCGGTGAAGTCCACGCACATCCTCCAACTCTCACTGGCCTTACGGACCATTACGACATTTGTCAGCCAGTCGGGATAGTGCACCTCGCGAATGTGGCTGGCAGCTACCAGCTTACGCACCTCCTCATCTATGGCCTTCTATCTGTCAGGAGCGAAGCTCCTTTTCTTCTGCCGAACGGGTTGACACTCTAGCTTGATGTTAAGCTGGTAGGTAATTACTTTCTCCGGGATGCCTGGCATGTTAGACACCAACCATGCAAAGATGTCAGCATTGGCTCGTAGGAAGGCGAGGAGCTGGTCGCGAGCCTCCTCCGGGAGTAGGGCTCCAACCTAGACCATCCTCGTCGGGTCCTTCTCTAGAGGGAAAGTCAGCAGGTACTCAGCCGGCTCTCCTCTCCTCTCTCCGAGTCTTGGGGGTCGAGCGCCTCTGGTGCAGGTGCAAGTAGTGCCCCCTATGGGCTGGGGGCCATGTGATAACAAAGCGGCAGCGGGTTCTGCTCCCCCCGCATTTCCCCGACTCCCTCACTGGTTGGGAACCTCACTAGGAGCCTTTTGGTGGAGATAACAGCGTCCAGGAAGTTAAGTCCGGGCCTTTCGAGTATGGCATTGTAGGCAAGGGGCACCCGGATCAAAAGGAAGCTCATGAAGACTATACTCTGACACGGGAGCATCCCAGCCGTGATGAGAAGAGTGATTTCTCCTCGACTTTTATGGAGCCTCCGGTGAACCCCATCAAGGGTGTGGTGACAGGCCGGAGTGAGTCGGGAGTCAGGTTCATACGAACAAAGGCATCATAACTCAAAACATCCACCGAGCTTCCACTGTCAACTAGAATTCTTTTTATAGGATGCTTAGCGATCATCATGGACACGATGACGCTCATCATTTTTGTTAACCATCCCCTCTAGGTCCCTTTTTAAAAAGGGAATTACAAAATCTAACCCTCCTCCCCCCTCAGCCTCTTGGGTGGGCCGCCTGCCCCCCAGGATATTATCGCCACCATCTTCTCAGTCGGAGCATTGTCGATCATTGGTGGCGGAGGCGCTGACAGGCCAAGCACGCTCGGGTTGTTCCTCTAAACAAACTTCCCCAGGTGAACACATTGGATGAGGTCCTCTATCGCCTTCTTCAACTGGCAACAGTTGTCGGTGTTGTGGCTGTGGTCCTGGTGAAAGCGGCAATATAAGTTCTTGTTGCGAGAGTGTTGGCCCAGATGACAACCCAAGAGGGGGGGTGAATTGGGTTCTTAAAAAATTAGCCTTTTTAAATAGTTTGCTTGAGATTAATGAAGGGCAAATGCAAAGTAACTATAAAGTGCAGTGAATAGAATAGAGATAGAGATAGAGTCAATAGAACACGGCAAACACAAAGATTTTATAGTGGTTCGGTGTATCCAACACCTACGTCCACTCCCAAGATTCACTTGGGTCCACACTATAATCACCCTGATTACAGCAGAGTTGTTTTACAAGCTCACAACTCAAACTTGTTGTTTTCCCGGGCGCACAACGAACCCAGCTGGTTTTCGGGCTCACCAGCACAAAAACCCTAACACAAGCTTTACCAAGCTTGTACCGAGGTAAGACTACCTCCACTAGTTCAATCCCCCAGATTGAACTAGATACAAACAAATGAAATATGTTTTTCAAATACAAAGCTCCTCAATGAGCAGATAATCAAATAAATAACAAGTTTAGAAAAGCCTGATTTGTAGTTGGTTGGCTTTTGAGCTTTTCTTCTTTTCTTCTTTTCTTCTTCTCCTTGCTAGGTTGAATCAAGCCTCAGCTCCGATTCTTCACAGTGAAGCAGTTGAGAAGAGTTGAAAAGCAAGAACTGAACTCTTTCTCCAAGTTGGGAAATCCACAAAACTTTGATTTGAATGCCTTGGATTCCTCTTGAGCTTTTTGGAGTGGAGTGGATTTGAGCTAGAAGGTTTTCCTCTTGAGATTCAGGCTCTCTTTTTCGGATTTTTGAAATGGGATTTCTCTATTTCCGATTTTCCTTTCTATTTTTCCGTTCTTCTTTTTGAACAATAGTCTTCCCTTTTTATAGATTTCTTTCAAACCATTTTTGGAAGAAAACTATCCGTTGGAGTGTACCTTGCACAAAATATATCCGTTAGAAATAAGGTAAAATAGAAATATTACCGTTAGAGCTGATCTGGCAATTTGATTTTTCGTTCCAGGTGGGTTGGAGTCGACTCTAACTTTTCTGGAGTCGGCTCTACTCGAAGGCACTAAAACGTTATTTCTGGAGTCGTCTCTGACTTTTCTGGGGTCGACAAGAAACTTTTTCGGAGTCGACTCTAACTTACCCGGAGTCGACTCTAGGTTGGGGCCAGAAAAATCGACGTTCTGCTTCTTCTGTGAGAGTCGCTCTAACAGTCTCGGAGTCGACTCTAACTTCCGTGCCAGTTTCGGAGTCGGCTCTGTGATTCTCGGAGTCGACTCTAATGTCTGCAATCTTACCTAGACATTAGATTCGATCCAGAACACTATGTAACTCCTGATTTTGATCATTCAATCGACTTATAATCTGAAACACTAATCAAAATCATTAGAGCCTCCAATAGTTATACTCAAATAGTTTTGTTAATCATCAAAATCATCAATTGGGTCAACAGAGAGATCTTCGAGTCCAGCGGAGGAGGGAGCCGAAGGAAAGGCTCGCCCTCGATCTCAAGCAGAATATGAGATATTGGGGCAAGCAAGGGGGTGAATGGATCGTCCCTTGGTGCAAGAGCCCAAGGTCGGTTGTCTGGTTGGCGGGGAGGCTTGGGCCTCTTGGGACGAACTTCATCAGGCTCAGGGCGAGCCGGCTTCTTGGTGATGCCTCCATTGGCCTCGCGCTGGGAGGAGTCAGCCTCGTCGACACGGATGTATTTTTGAGCCCGACTTAGGAGTTCAGCGTAGGAGCTGGGTTGCTTCTTGTCGAGAGAGTATGCAAAATAGGAGGGCGGAGCCCTTGCTTCAGGGCCAGGGTGGCCACAGAATCCTCAAGGTTATAAACCTCGAGGGCAGCTTCTTTGAATCGAGCGACGTAATCCCGCAGGGACTTGCCACTTTTGCTGGACGGAGAAGAGACTGTCTGCCACTCTATGTATCTTCTAGCATGCGTCAAAATGGGCCAAGAAGGCCCTCTCCAACTGGCAGAAGGAGTAGATACTCTGCGACGGCAGGCGGGAGTACCAGGCCCGGGCCACCTTCCTCAAAGTAGCAGGGAAGGCAATGCAGAGAAGAGAGTCGGTTGCCCGCTGGACTTGCATGAGGACTTTGTAACTCTCCAGGTGGTCCAGGGGATCGGTGGTCCCATGTACAGGTCCAACTAAGGGAGACAGAACCGGATTGAGATCAGTTCCTCCATGATGCGGCTGGATAGCAGTGGTCGGCTGTCATAGTCCGCCTCCGGCAGGCTGGTGATCCGGCGGCTGAGCTCCTCCAACCGCTGGTTGTACTCATCAAGCCGGTACTCGGCTTGGTGAGCTATCCAGCCATCGAAGGACCCCTCCCTTGAAGACTCCGAATAGGGGGAGGAGTGACGGTAGTGAAGACGGGTACGCTCCGCCTCCCTTCCACACCGTCGCTTTGGGGAAGCATTGGCATGGCGGAAAGGAGACTGGGACCTTTTGGAGGTTTCTCGGTGGTGATGCCTGGGTGAAGCGCGGTGGTGACGGGCTCCTCGGACGGGAGATCCCCCCGGGAAGAATGCTGACTGGGCTGGACCACCCTTGGGAGTGACGTGGGTGGCCTCGGCTGCTGCTGCATAACTTGGACCATCGCCACCAACAACTGAACTTGTATGGTGAGGGCAGCGAGTCGATCTTCTTGAATTTGCTGCGGTGGTGGTGATGGTGGTGCCAGGATGCTGGCCTAGGGAGCAGGGAGACCGGCTGCCTGCAGGTCAGCTCCCAGGCGCTGCCCCTCAGCATGGCTAGTGGAGACCTCTTGCGCACGAGTCATCACCATGGCTTGAGAGCTCAGGGAAAGAGAGAGTGTCGCTGACTGGTTCGAAGCTTTTTATCTTCCACCCGGCGCGCCAATCTGTTGACGCCAAGTCACTCTCCTCCAACGCCGGGGAACGAAGATCCTCCTCCTCGAAGATTCCTGTAAGAAAGTCCCCGAAGACCGGTTGCTCCAGTGGGGACCCTCCGATGCTCAAGTCAGCAACTTAGGAACAGACAAAGGTTAACTAGCAAAAAGAGTTAGAGAATTTGAGTTCAGGATCCTTCCCTCGTCGTGAGTGTGGGGCTTTTATACATATTCAAAGGTCTCATTTCCTACTTCTAGAAGGTTGCTGATTTCGAGGTATTATAGCCCGATAATGGTCAAAAGGCAAGGTTGATAGTGAGGGGTCACAACCGACACTGGGCATGTCAGAGGTGTCCGACTCCACCTGTCACCTGCCAAGCACGGCGCTACGAGTGGCAGGCGGACCTGATCGCGTCAGGCATGCACCGTTACGAGGCGGGGCCACGCGCTATTGCAGTCGAGTGACGGAGCACATGGCCGCAGCGGGCGGTTGATGGGCCACGTGCAATAGGCGGTTGGTGGGCCACGTGGGTGCAGCAGACGGTTGGTGGGCCATATGGGTGCAACAGACGGTCGGTGGGCCATGCAGGTGTGTCTGGGGGTTCGAGGCAGCGAGACATGAGATCCGAGGCTGAGGACGCTGGGTTCGGGTCGAGGCCGAGGGGATGCCGGGTCCGAGGCCGAGGGGATGCCAGGTCCGAGGCCAAGGCCGAGGGGATGCCGACGAGGCCAAGGGGACGGCGGGTCCGAGGCCGAGGCCGAGGGGACGCCAGGTCTGAATCGAGGCCGAGGGGACCTCGAAAGCCGAAGGGACCTCGGAGGCCGAAGGGACGGTAGGTCCGAGGCCGAGGGGACGCCAGGTCCGAGGTCGAGGCTGAGGGCACGCCAAGTCTGAACCGAGGCCGAAGGAACCTCGGAAGCGGAAGGGACCTTGGAGGCCGAAGGGACCTCAAAGGGCCAAGGAGGGAGTTTCATCAGTCATCTTCACCGTTAACTCAACGACATTGGATAAGCCACATCACATGGAGCTTTTTTTTTTTTTTTTGTATACCTAATTGTCATCATGTGGCAAGTTCGAAATCCAATAATTTGGTTTCTTTTGGTCAGCAAAAGTCAATGCACTGCATAAATGTTGCAAAGTTATGGTAGAACGAGTGACCTGACCATCATATAATGAGAAGCTAGAAGATATGCAGCTTGTTTTTAATGCGTTGGTGTAAGTTTTATTTTGAGCTGCATGCATTGCATCATAGAGGTGAATCCATACCCTGCCTGGAGGAAAGCGTCACAGATGCATCATTGCAGCCAAGCTCAAATTTATGGCCAGAAGCCCAGCACTGAGCAACACTTGATAAGCAATCTCCTCATCATTCAGTCATGCTGGAATATCAGATGGATGCTATTCCTGTTTGGAAATCTTTTTGTTTGCCAAATATTAGATTCATGGCTCTAATGTCTTTACATGACTAAGCATTCCCAATTAACGAAAAACTATAGCCTTGACCAACTCATCAGACATTGCAAAGAAAATGTAACAATAAGACTACCACTGGTGGCTGAATTCCTATTGGTATCCATGCCATTCCAACAGCATTTTCTGGAACTCAAATTAGAAAAAAAAAAAAAAAAATCATTTATCCATTCTCAGCTACCATTCTGCCACCTCAGCTAGACCACAATGTGATAATTGTACTTGGAACATCTAGTGAGAGTTGTTTGTTTTTTTTCCCTTCAGAAAAAGGGTGTCCTATCACATTGTAGGTATAATAAACTCTCCTCTTTTCCTTCCATTCCTCCTCTTTCAAGTGGAGATCTTACTGCTGTGGCCTGAAAGAAGGGGAAATGTGCTTGTATTCCCTAATACGACCATAGAAATGTGACCCATGGTGCTTTCCAAGTTGAATTCACGTAATTTTGTTGGAAGTTTGCTAATTTTCTAGGTAGCAAACAGCTACCAGATTTGCAAAGGCCAGTAAATTAATTGCATCACTATTTAGCAATTTATTTATGCATTGTAAAAGCATTGCTATTTAGCAACGCCATTGCGACGAATAAACCTTTACCGACCGAACATTTAGCGATGATTTTTTAGCGTTGCAATGGTGTTGCTAAACCTATATAGCAACGCGCTTTTGATGTTTAGCCATGCTTTTTAAGTATCGCTAAAAATTAAATTTCTTGTAGTGATTTAAAATGCATGTATAAATACTGAAAATGATACATGCATGCATACATTTATGCATGAATACTTGGTACAGCATGCTGCAAAAGCTTATACATATATACATATATATATATATATATATATATATATATATATATATATATATTTATATTTATATATACATGCATGCATGAATGCGCGAACATAATAAATAACATTCATTTATCGAGAGCAAACATAATTTATATGTGGCAAATCGCAATTGGCTTGCAGCAGTGTGGTAGTCTCAAGCAAAGTTGTCAATTTCATTTGTTTCGGTCAAAATGTTTCGTTTCGGTAGCTTATCCGAAAAGATGAGCCTTACGTTTCGCTTCGGAAGATTTTTTGGTCATTTCGGTGCGTTTCGGCGTGTTTCGGCCGTTTCGGTATGTTTCGCCGTTTCGACAAAATATGTTTCGAAAACAATTTATAAATTATTAAATCTTTCAGAACTATTTTAAAATATATATATAATATCAAAAAAAACCCTAGTTACCCTACCCCCATGGCCGCATCTCTTAAAAACTCAAACTCTTTATTTTTATATTGTTATTATTATTTATGAAGAATATGAATTATAACAATATATATATATATATATATATATATATGTGTGTGTGTGTGTGTATTTCGAAACAGTCCAATACCGAAATATTTCGTTTCATAAGCTAAACCGAAATATAATCTGTAACAAAATTAACAACTTTGGTCTCAAGCCTCCATCTCTTAGACTCCTGCACCAGCCCTTAGCTTGGGCCTGAGTCAAATTGCCAAGTTTTAGCCTGCTAGCGGTTTCCAGCACATCGGCCGGGCCCAAGACAGGCCCATATCTTCTTGTGCTTGGTTAAAAGACTTGACTCCAACTTTCTAGTCATCTACGAACTACCAGATGTCCATCTTTGTCCAGATTGATGGTCCCAGTTCTATGAAATGCATGCACATGGATGAAATATAAATCTGCTTCAAGATTGTTTGGATTTTCTCAGATGGCCGTCATCTGCCTTCAAATGATTTGAAGCCCGAAAGGTGAGGCAGCTTACTTAGCTTCAAGTGCAGCAACCGGAGCCCAAGCGTGGGCAGGAGTCACCTCAATGCCTTTGGATATTGAAAAAGTTTTAGTGCACCACCCTTCGATGCGTGCTATTAAAAAAATCTTGCCACATCGAAGATGATATTTAAAAAATCTTGCTGCATCCTTTGGTGCAACAAACATGCATTGATCATGTGGATTGGTTATCCGCACGTATCGACACATTTATAATAGCCCAATAGATCTTGCTGCGTATTGTATGTGTGTTGGCATGCATGAATGGCCAATTAGTATTGTTGCTATGCATTTGTTGTAAAAAAAAGCGGTACAATAAGTCTTTTTCTTTGGACATTTGAAAGATTGGATGGTTTAAGATGGCTACAGGTTTATGATGCGCATGCCCATCTGTGAGATCCATGAGGTGGATGGTCCAACTGCCTCCTAGTGTTAGAATGACGTAGAGTTTGTAGCTTGTGCATTGAAAGGATTTGCTCCCTTTCATCCACCCACAAGAAAAAAATGCATGCTACCTCTCTCTCTCTAAAGGAATATGCTTGAAGTCAAAAGTAAAGCCATGCGAGACCAGACTCCAAAGCAAGGAACATTTCTGAATATTTCTTTCTTTTTTTTAATCAAAATATCGCTTTTGACACACCTTTGCTCATCAATCAGAGCTCTTTGGCTTAATTGGTGGAGTGAATGTGCTAAACATACTCCGCTCAACTCATCTAATCCTTTTCTTAACTTTATAGGGTCGGCTACATGAATCTGATTTCTTCATTCTACTCTATTCAGATCAAATCGATATTCAAATTATAAATAATTATATTTTTTAATTATTTTTATTCAAAGACTTATTTCTATCTCTATATTTGCAATGAATTATTAAAAAATTATTATTTCAAACTAAAGCATCTAAAGTCTATATTGAATATGCTATAAACATATATTTCATAATTATATTTGATTGATGAAATCTAGCTTCTACAAGTCCTTTAAATGTATTTCTAGTGTTTTTTTGCTGGTCCTATTCCATTCTTGGGTGAGTGGATATTATTGTAACCCTATCTGTATTTTTGATCCTATATTTTATTTAATATACAAGCCATATAGTAGATTAAATATATTTAAAAGTAGCTTCATTCTTTAGCATACTTTATTCGCTTGAGTAAAAATAAAGTTTGTTCCTTTCATTTATTTACAAGAAAAACTATGCATCATATACCTATCGATAATACCATAACGGATATACTTCCATCATAAATCAGGCCAAGGCAATGAAGTATTCTCGCACTCTCAAGTACTTTTCATCTTTTAAGGGGAATCTCATCTTTACACGCCTTTCATAAGTTGGCTGATGGAAGATCTTGAGTGCATGAACTTCAACATCTTGGATGCTCCTGGATTATTTTACAACTAAAGCAAACACAATTCTTTTTCAAAAGGAATGATGATATAAAAACATATTTGCACAAAGATTCTAGATTCTAATTTTCATATGCATTGCATGCATTGAACATTGCACGAATTTGAATAATAACAATGTAATTAAAGAATAAATTTTATTTGAAAAATAAAGATAGTATGCAAAGGAATGAACGAAAATAAGCACTAAATATAAAATTTTGAACTTTGAAATTACTTGGACAAATATATAGAGGATCTATGTTCGAGAAATATTTAAAGGTATAAAGTTGAAAATAAAGTGTATAAGAGAATGAAGTACCGAGATGATTTCTATTCGCTCTTTAAAACCAACATATCTTTCATTAGATTTATTTATTCAAAATTTCAAAAATATCTCTTTGAATGACAAAACTATTTTATTATCGATTTTACCTTGTTTATAGTATTGTTTGTCTAACACTTGCGGTATTTATAGCAAACAATGACTTTTTCTATCATACTTCTAACTTTATTTGGATTGTACCATAAATAAAAGAAAATGCAAGAGCAGGAGAATAACATGAAAAGCCGAAGGTATTTGAGCGAGCTCTTGAACAATGGGATGGGATGGAAGCACAATTTCTAAAAAATTAATAAAAAAAAGCATCTCAGCTGAACCCAGTAGATTTTAGATGCTATCATTGCATGCATAACATTTATAGTATGATATATTATGGGGATGTCTTATCGTTCACTAGACACTATGTCAAAACTAATAAATTCAACCATGAGCATTGTAATAAATTCAATATCCACATGATCCAAGTATTTTGTTATATGATGCTTATAGTAAAAAAGTTATTATTTTTAATTGTTATTTATCAATATATCATTCCAAATATTTTTAGTCCAGGTGGCCAATTATTTATGAATCACGAAATCAATGCATTAGAAAATAAAATAACAGTTAGGGGGCATTTGGTATGGACTAACCCATCAAAGTCACGATTATTCAAGTAAGAATTATATCATCACATTTGTTTGCACTTCAATATCCTGCGTGATGACGATCTCAATTACCTTTACCTCTAAAATCATCATCCAACCCATTGATCATGATTACAAATGGATTGAGTTTGGTTGGGTCATGCTTGATTCCGATTCAATTCGATTTTATATTTGAATCTTTATTTTGGATTTGAATCCAATCTATTTATTAAGCATATTAGGTTGAGTCGTATAGAAGAAATTTTAGACCCAATGGGTTATTTGGATTTAACTAAAATATTATATTTAAGTCAAACAACTAACTATTTTTTTGTTACTAAAATCTGGTAATCGATAACAAATATGGATCAATTAAAAATTTAAATGATACTAAACAAATCAACTTAAACTTAATTTTTTAATTCAAAACTCTTAATTCCATTCAAGTAAATAATTATTCTTATGTTTACATATTATGATATTTAAAATATTTACCAAGATACTTAAAAAACATTGTAAATAAGAATCTATTAAAATAAATAATAAAATATAGATATTTAAATATAATTAGAGAAAAAAATATGAGAAGAGATATAGCTCTTAAGATGTACCGAGAATTAGTTTAAATTAGAGTTTGTTCAATAAAATTATAAAGATAATTAAAGTAAATAAAAAATTATATAATTAAGATTTATTGATCGAGATAAATTAAGTTTGGATTGGGCCAATAAAAAATCAAATCCGATCCAAAATTTAGATCGAATTTAATTTTTAAACTCAATCCAACTAATGGGTCTCTAAACATGGAATGGGTTAGATCTAATTGAGTCAAAACCAAGTCGAGTCATTATTCAACCCGACTCATTTGTAGACTTACAGCAATACCACGCTTATTCAAGAGGTCCCTAACCTTGACTTGAGACTTAAAAAAGTAAAAATACCTTTTATTCATATAAAAATAATTGATAATATTTTCATATTAATATAATATATTTTGATATAAAATTATATTATAATAAAATGATATTATTATAATATATGATATTATGATACAATAATGGTTATATGATAAAATTATATCACATAATGCTATATTATGATTTTCTTATAATAATATAATATTGCACTATTATATCATAAATATAATATTATAATTTAATCTAAATACTAATAATAAATTATAATGATACTTGTAAAATATAGTTGAGATAGCTTTTTTTAAGGTAAACAGAGGTTAATTAATTAGGGATAATTTTAATATTTTATTATCGATAATTCAGATTTTTCATTATATACCAAAAGCAATGATCTTAGATTATTTGAGATTTTTAATCACCAATATATATCACATCAAATATGATGATATTAAATTATTGGGATTGTATCACTTAGATGTGAGATTCACTAACAATCTAAGATGATCATCGTGAGCTTATTTGGGTTACCAAGTTCTCCTTCAAGATGCATAGAAAACTGTGCGTTGAAAATTAGTTTTAGGCTTCCCAAGTGGGCCAAATCCAATATGCTGCACCTCATTTAACCAAGTACCCTTACCCTCTATTAGGACTGCAAACGGGGCGGATTGGGATGAATTATACTTGATCCTAATTTAATTCAGTTTTATATTTAAATTTAAATTTTAGATTTGGACCTAGCTGATTCTTTTGTTAGGTCAGGTTTATGAAATAAATTTTAAATTAAACCGATTATTCGAGTTTATTGAGGGGTAAAATTATCATTGCATTGATAACCGTGCAAGGGGTTAGGATCAGCCCTGACTCCCACTCGCTGCGCGATGCCCGCAAGAAATGAACCAACCATTATACCTCGGTGGATCGCGAACCAAGGATTCCCCGGGTACGGATTACATCTCTATGTCTCGGTCCTAGGTCGAGCGATCCATATGTCTCGGTCCTGTCCGAGCGATCCCTATCTCTCGGCCCTAGCCCGAGCTATCCCTATCTCTCGGCCCCAGCCCGAGCGATCCCTATGTCTCGGTCCTAGGCCGAGCGATCCATATGTCTCGATCCTAGTCCGAGCGATCCATATCTCTCAGCCCTAGCCCGAGCGGTCCATAACTCAGCCTGCCCGAGTGATATCCACACATCTACGGAATCAAATCGTCCTTACGCCCAGCTTACTCCTTTGTCATACCTCAGTGGATCGAATCATCAGATACCTCGGCAAACCAAGCCTTTCCATACTTCGGCGGATCAGGCCGTTCTCTGTGCCTCGGCCCGATCGAGGCACTCAAGCACCTACCTATGCGGAACCATGATGACCGAACAAGGATCCACATAGGCAATCATGCCTATACTACCAGAAACGGCCTAGAGCCTATATGATCGCTGAATCTCAAAGCGCCGGATAGCCCTCTCGGCCGTCGATCCTCTAACTAATAAGATACGGATCCCACTGGCCTCACAACAGTCTGATTCGAATCAGCCTCGAATCCCAACAACTTTCAGACCTCCTATGACACGCTTAAAGAATCAGGTGATCGCCTATAAATAGCACAGTCCTAGATTCTCTCAGGTAATGCATTCTTGATGTATTCTCAGCACTATTCTCACTCTATCTCTGCTCACCCCTTTCCGCCATTAAAGCTCTGCTCGGAGCTCCCAAAAGGCGACCCTGGAGGGACTCTTCAGCGAGAGCCTTCTCTCCATATTTGTTCGTTGTTGATCTCCGCTGACTTGAGCGTCGGAGGGTTTTCCGCAGAGGGCTACCCCCAATGCCTCTCGCGTGAGGACTATTTTGCATGTCCGCCCAGGAGGGAGCCCAATCTAAAGCTCGACCGCACCCGAGTCGGAGGACGGATTCCAACAACAACAAATTGGCTAGAAGAAGGGCCCTCAAGTCCTATAAACTTGAAAAAAAAGGAGATAAAGATCTCGATCTTGAAGAGAACCCCTCCAATGGCCAATCGAAGAAGGGCTACTTCTGATGCCCGGGACCAGGTCGCCTCCCAAAGACCTGATCCGATGAGCAGTGTGGCGCTGCTGCCACCACCAGTTGAGACTCAATCGCCACCAGCGGCCCCAGTGACCTAGGACCAGTTTGCCACACTGGTCCAGCAGGTCCAAGCTCTGACTCATCTGATTCAAGGATGCCATGAAGCTTCCCATCCAGCTGCTCCTGCTCCGCACCTTCCTGAGGAGGCCGCGGCCCCCATTCCCCAGCAATCTCTTCTTCCAGTCCGCATGGAGTCGCAGACCCCCTCGTCGTCCTAAGTGAGCTGGGCCAGCCTCGTAAGGGGTCTGCGGCGAGGATCCCCCTATATCTTGGCGGGCCCGATCCCTCTCTCTGGTGTTTTCTCGCCACAACTCGACACCGTCTCCGCATTCTCCTCGCCCAGCCCGCCTGCTATGCCCGAAGAGGAGATCCGCCGATAGATCCGGAAGATGCGCCAGGAGTTGGATGCTGCCAAGCAGGCCCATCCGTTTCCGATCCGCCTGGGGCGGCGGATCGCGGTCGCCGGCCTACAAAGGTGAGGCCGGCGTTGCAACAAGCTGGAGGGAAGAGCCTCCTCAGATCCATGCGGGTTCGCTCTCCCTCCCCAGTATCCTCTCAGGATTCAACACCACTGCCGTCTTCTCATCGCCCGATCCCTCCTACCACTCCACTCTGGATGAAGGGATCAGGCAGCAGATGCAGGGATGCGTCAGGAATGGCGTTAGGAGTTAGACGCCATTAGACAAGCCCCTCCATCCCAGCCAAAGGAGGAGCGGGGCATCCCCTTCTCCGAAAGGATCATGAGGGAAGTGATTTTCCCTCATGTTAAGCTCCCCACCATCGAGCCGTACCATGGATCCACCGATCCCGATGATCATCTAAGCAGCTTCAGGTCCATCATGATGTTCCATGGAGCGTTGGATGCGATCCTCTGTCGAGCCTTCCCCTCCACTCTCAGGGGATCCGCCCGAACCTGGTTCAACAGCTTGAAACCAGGTTCCATTGATTCTTTTGACAAACTGAGCTACTTGCTCACTAGCTAGTTCATCAGTAGCCGTCGCCATCGATGGAGATCTGATTCCCTCTCTGAAGTTAAGCAGAGAGAGGGGGAATCGCTAAAGAGCTACCTTGTCCGTTTCAACATGGCCCTCCTAGAAGTCGACCGTCTCAACCCCCGAGGTGGCCATGTCTGCCCTGACCGGAGGGGTATCGAAAGAGGGAGACTTCTACCTGGCTCTAGAGGTTAATTACCCAAAGAGCCTTTCGGACATGATGTCCTTGGCGGATAAGTACGCCAGGGTTGAGGAATCGAGGAGGTCAGCTCGGGCCGAGCAGCTAAGGAAGAAGGAGGCAAAGGGCTCAGACAAGCAGCGAGCCTACCACCACATTAGCCCGCCTCGCCGCCAGAGAGCTCCTCCGCCTTCGCTGCGAGACCGAACCCGGAGCCGGCTCGAAGGTTCGATCGTTACACTCCCCTTACCGCGCCAAGGGTGTAGATCCTCATGGAGATAGAGCGCCAACTCCCTCGACCGCCTCCTCTCCGAGGGAATGCGACCCATAGAGACCCCACCAAGTACTGCCGCTACCACCGGGACCACGGCCACGACACCAAAGAATGCTGGCAGCTGAAGAACAAAATCGAGAGGCTCATCCAGCGGGGCAGACTGAACCAATTCAGGAGAGCACCCGAACCAAGAAATGGGGGTGACCGCCAGCCCGAGCCTCAACAGCCTCCTCCTCCAAATCCTCCGATTGTTGGCCACATCAATGTGATCGAGGCAGTCGGTAGTCCGTCGGGCCGGCGGGATGATGAAGAAGATTCGGCACCAAAAAGAGCACGAACTGATGAGCTCTTCTTCTCCACATGACCTTCGAGACATATAGTTCCCGCATGATGATGCACTAGTTGTATCTCTCAATTTAAACAATTATGATGTAAGCCAGATTCTTATTAATAGTGGGAGCTCTGTCAGTGTTCTGTACCTCGATGTGTTTGCAAGATGAAACTGCTCATGGAGAGTCTCCGAGCCGTGGACTCCACCATAATGGGGTTCACCGGCGATGTTATCACCCCAGAGGGGATTGTGACCTTGACGGTTCGACCAGGAACTTGGCCCTATGTCACCACTATTCACACAGATTTCCTGGTGACCAAGTTCAGGTCGCCCTACGATGCAATCATTGGGAGGCCCGGCCTAATGACCCTTGGAGCTGCTATCTCCACCCCGCATCTAGTCATGAAGTTCCCTACCGAATGGGGAGTTGGTGTAGTCCGAGGAAGCCAAGCTGTGGCTCGGCAATGCTTCGTCACTAGCCTTCAGTCCAAACTGCCCGAGGTTGACGGGCTGGACGCTCGGAAAGATTTCGCCGAGCAACGAGAAGAGCCGGCCGAAGAGCTGTGAGAGGTACCATTGAACGAAGCCCGACCCGATCGAACTATAAAGATGGGTCGCTACTGAAGAGGAAAACCTTGCCTGGAGCTGATCGACTTTCTCCGAAAGAATGCTGACATCTTCGCCTGGTCCGCTTCTGATATGCCGGGGATCAGCCCAGACGTTCTCGTCCGCCGTCTGAATATGGACGGGATGTCCCGATCCATTAAGCAGAAGAAAAGGAGATTCTCTCCTGAGCGACAAAAGGCTATTGAGGAAAGAATCGACAAGCTTATCAAGGCAAATTTCATTCGGGAGGTAAACTATCCTAGCTGGCTGTTAAACATTGTTATGGTAAAGAAGTCGAACGACAAATGACGGAAGTCCTCGGGCCCAATACCTACAAGCTCCAGGATATAAACGGGAAATCCATTCCTCGACATGGAATTCAGACAATCTCCGCATATACCATCAGTAAGGTACGCTTTCTATAGACTTGCCCCATTTACAGTATTGGCATCTTGTTTCTATGGTCTGCAGCATAATCGCTACAATCATTTTTCCGAAAAGTCATAATAAAAAACAGATGCTGCTTACCAATTCTCGATACGACCGAGCTGCCTCCTTGAGCAGGAAATCTTCGTACCTCAGCTTGACCAAGTCCCATTCCACAAAGACTCGGTATGGCCGAGCACTCCCAGTACGGCTAGGAGCCAAGTGATCTGCAAGCCTTTGGCTGGATTCGGGCAGCTTACAAGCCCCGACCAGACCAAACGACGCGAAAGCCTCGGCCAGAGCCGAAGTGCATCAAAAGTCTCGGCCAGAGCCAAAGTACATCAAAAGCCTCTGGCTGGATTCGGGCAGCTTACAAGCCCCGGCCGGACCAAACGGTGCGAAAGCCTCGGCCAGAGCCAAAGTGCATCAAAAGCCTTTGGCCGGATTCGGGCAGCTTACAAGTCCCAGCCGGACCAAACGGTGCGAAAGCCTCGGCCAGAGCCGAAGTGCATCAAAAGCCTCGATCAGAGCCGAAGTGCATCAAAAGCATTTGGTCGGATTCGGGTAGGTTACAAGCCCCGGCCGGACCAAACAGTGCGAAAGCCTCGGCCAGAGCCGAAGTGCATCAAAAGCCTCTGACCGGATTTGGGCAACTTACAAGCCCCGGCCGAACCAAATGGCGCGAAAGCCTCGGCTAGAGCTGAAGTGCATCAAAAGCCTCTGATCGGATTCGGACAGCTTACAAGCCCCGGCTGGACCAAACGGCGCGAAAGCCTCGGCCAAAGCCGAAGTGCATCTCTTATTATCAAAAGCCTCGGCCAGAGCCGAAGTGCATCTCTTATTATCAAAAGCCTCAGCCAGAGCTGAAGTGCATCTCTTATTGACAGAAACCTTGACCAAGACCGAGTGACATATTAGAACCCTTGGCCAAAGCCGAATGGAATTTCTTATTAATCTCGGAAGCCTCGGCCAAACCGAGTGATATATCTCCGAATGATCTGAATCCTCGGCCAAACCGAGTGATATATCTCTGAATAATATGAAGCCTTGGTAGAACCGAGTGATATATCTCCGAATGATCTGAATCCTTGGCCAAACCGAGTGATATCTCTGAATAATATGAAGCCCCACATAATGAGTAATATCTCTAAATAATATGAAGCCCCGGTAGAACCGAGTGATATATCTCCGAATGATCTGAATCCTTGGCCAAACCGAGTGATATCTCTGAATAATATGAAGCCCCGACATAACCGAGTGATATCTTCGAATAATATGAAGCCCTGGAAGAACTGAGTGATATCTCCGAACAATATGAATCCTCAGCCAAACCAAGTGATATATCTCTGAATAATATGAAGCCTCGGCAGAACCGAGCGATATATCTCCAAATGATCTAGAGCCTCAGACAAACCAAGTGATATATCCGTACCTTGGCCGCGCCAAGTAAAATATTATCTAAAGCCTCGGTCGAATCGAGTGACTTCTCAGATGTTCTAAGATGACAAAAACATCCTGTTATACTTTGTCAAGGGTAAGTGACTTCTTCCTGCCCATTAGCAATATCATGCGATTTATTCCTTGAATGTGGCCAAGGCCACCCAGGCCTCCCTCTGACCTAAACAGAGGTGACTGCTTCCTCCACAGAAGACCAAATATCGCTGAAATGATCAGCCAAAGCAAAGTAGCTAAAATCGCTACTGGAAACAAGTAAAATACACTACGTGTTGGTCCAGATAGCAACCCAAGAGGGGGGGTGAATTGGGTTTTTCAAAAATTAAACTCTTTTGAAGGATAACCCCTAGCGGAAATAAAAACTTAGATTCATAGATTTAAAATAAAGCAACTATAAATGAAGAGTTGAAGATAAAGAGACAATCACGGCAAACACAATAGATTTTATAGTGGTTTGGTGTACCTACACCTACGTCCACTCCCAAGTATCTCTTGGGTCCACACTATAATCAAACTGATTACAGCAGAGTTGTTTTGCAAGCTCACAACTCAAACTTGTTGTTTTCCCGGTGCACAACGAACCCAGCTGGTTTTCAAGGCTCACCAGCACAAAACCTAAAACCACAAGCAAATGCTTGCACAAGGCTAACACCTCAACTGAATCAATCACCAGATTGACCTAGCAAACAGTATATTGATTTTACAAAAGCAAACTGCTCCTTCAATGAGCAAATATACAATAATGAAACAATAAATAAAGATTAGGAACCAAAGCCTGATTCGAAGATCTTGGTGGCTTCTTCCTTCTCTTCCTTTGAATGGATCTTCCTTTAAATATGCTCTTGAGGCTCAGAAGATAGGAAAAACTAGGGCTTCTTCCTTCTTTTGAGATTTCTTCTAAATAGAACAGTGAAGGCTTGGAATCTCTTTCTCTTCTTTTGGGGAATGAGTATTATCTTTCCTTACAGGTTTTCCCTCTTTTCTTTTCTGATGGATCTCAAGGATTTTCTCTATTCTTTTCTATTTGCCTCTTTCTTGTCTCTTCCTCTCTTTTTTGGAATGCAATCATCCCTCTTCTTATAGATCCGATTAATCCACAAATAGTGTGAAACTATCCGTTAGAAGCAAATGAAAAAGGATTAGATCCATAAATAACAATAGCCGTTGGGATTAAAATCGATAAAGTTAAAGTTTAGAGTCGTTCTGACAGTTCTGGAGCCGTGTCTGACATTCTGGAGTCGGCTCTGGCTTTTCTGGAGTCGGCTCTAACTCGAAATAATTTAATCCGCTCGATCTGGAGTCATCTCTGACTTTTCTGGGGTCGACACAAAATTCTTCTGGAGTCGACTCTAACAGTCTGGGAGTCGACTCTAAGTCGTGGCCTGAAAATCCAATGTTCTGTTGTTTCTGATAGAGTCGGCTCTCACAGTCCCGGAGTCGACTCTAAGTTTGTGCCGTTTTCCGGAGTCGGCTCTGCGATTCCATGTGTCGACTCTAATGTCTGCAGTCTTACCTTGACATTAGATTCAAACCAGAACTTGATTTTCCTTCTTGATTTTGATCATTAATTAGACTTATAAACTGAAAGACTTAATCAAAATCATTAGTAACATCAAATGTTATACTCAAATAGTTTTGTTAATCATCAAAATCCTCAATTGGGTCAACACTACGGAAGCATAGGGAAACTCTCAATACAACCATGCTAGAAAAGATATGAGTATTTAAAAAGGAAAGAAAATACTTTCTTTATTAATGAAAATTACAACCTCTTGAGAGGTATTACAAGTACATCATGGCACAGGAAATAAAAACAAATAAAAAGCTCGGCCGAGCAACTTCGATCAGCTTCGGTTAATAATGATGTTCTGGCATCTAACACAAGAAATCAGAGAAACTAGACAGCTCGGCTGAACCACTAGTTAATGCCAAAGAGCAAAACTGGCCATCCACGGGTCCCCTGGATGAATTAAAGGATCCAAAATGGGGTAAAGACCTATGGATACCGATGCTGAGGAAGCATCCCCCAAGCGGAGTGCTGGACTGCCAGCCACTGCACAACAACATAAGCAGGGGACAAGCAGACCGACACAACCCTCCTCCCTCTTTACGTAGTAATAGATTCCTCAAGCGGATAAGATGAGGAATCCAAATCGAGGGAGGAGGCGAAGTCCATGTTAGCCATGGGGGATACGTATGCCTTGCATTTCCAGTGGTCCCCAGGCAAGTGACAAAGGACACATAGGAAGCGCATACGTGCGCTCCCCATATGACCTCTACGGTCCTCCCGTGCGCTCTCCATATGACCTCCGAGTATTCCTCCCTTGAGGACTAGTCTCTCTTCAGCAGCTTCTCCATCCCCAGCTATCTGGGGTGAGCCAGTCTTCAAAAAGAAGGCTCGAACTCTCCACTTTCAACTTCAATGAAACAATCGCCATGAAAACCCTTGCCAGTCAAGGAAAGTCTTGGGAGATAGCCTAACATGGCCCGCTCTCCCCATTTTAGAGGCAAACAGATCAAGGGCAGCCATTAAAGTAGAAAATCCCGGGATTCAAAATGCCCTGGCCCGCTACCGCGTGACGGTTCAGGGTAAAAGAATGCTTTCCAAAGCGCACCGAACGTATTTCCTAGGCCATGACGCAAGATAAAAGATTTCCTCTGACCTCGAATCAAGAGCCTTAAATGTAGGAAATCGTCGCCAGTCCTTGGGATACGGACATGCCTAGAAATCACCTTGTGAAAACGATGCCCTCCAATGGCGATCGAATGCTTACCTTGTACGTTAAAAAGACCCGCATTGGAAAAGGCCAAAAGGATAAATGCCTTACGCAAAAAACAAAGCATCCTTTGGCGAATCACAAATCCACCTTGTCAGCCCGGGCAGAAAATGAAATAATTTCTCATAGAACGGACCGTCCGCCAATGTACTCGCGTAGTTTTTGGCCATATCACGCTGAACCGTTTCCTATTTCGGATTGACAGAACTATTTGCCTGACCTCGATTTCGACCAAGACACTTATCGGGGATCTAACTGAACTATTCTATACTTCGGCCCAAAGCCAAGCCATCTGCTATATTTCAGCCTAAACCGAGACATCGCTTTTTACTTTAGCTCAAAGCCGAGATAGTCTCCTTATTTCGGGAAAAACCGAACGTTCACTTATCCCCGGTCCAAACCGAGATAGCAACTCTTGCCCCGGCGCTAATGGGACGCTCGTTATGTTTCGGCAAAACCGAGCGATATACTACACTCAGACTGAAACTTACGAGTTCCCCTTACCTCGATCAAAACGGAGAGACCGTACCTTAGTATTGACAAGATCATGAGAGACCCTCCAAGGGGGGAGGGTGGTTCATTTATAAGACTCACATGATGAGAATAAATGTTTTGAAGATGGCAACGAATATGAAAGTTGCAAAAATTCCTTTTTATTCATCATAAAAGGAAAAACAAAAAGAAAAGAAAAAGACACACGATCCCTCAATGGGGCTTATCGTCCCCACAGAGCACTGCCGAGCTCTCCCCACGCCGCAAACTTAGCTCGGTGGTGAGAATAGCGATTTGTTGCTGGAGAGTCGCCACTTGCCCTTCCAGCCGATGTTGATCTGGCGAAGGAGCCCGTGCTCCCTCGTCGAGATGGCCAAGTACTCTTCGACCATCTTTCAGAGTTGGTCGCGGTCCGCAAGCATCGACAACAGGTCCTCCCTGTCGATAGATATCAGAATGCGGCTCCAATGGGGGTCCCCTCGCGGAGGGGCCTGCCCCCGTGGCCATTATCGCCATTACCTGGCGCTCCAGTAGATCTCCTTTATTTTCAAGAGCCATCCTACTATCCTAGATTTTGGGAGGTCAACAGGAGAAGTGATTAACGATGACATCCCCCATCCGTATTTAAACTACTTCTGGCAGGTATTTCGATCGCCCGGGCCATTAACTCCAATGCCTCTATCGCAGAAACTCGCCACGCGCCATCGCCTCAGTGGGCACTCGCAGAAAACGAAGAGTTGCGCCCCCTCGCCAAGGAGGATCAATAAATAGCAACGAGGCGCTCGAGAGGCGCCCCCTTCTTGGGATCAGACTCCCTTCGATCTATTGGATCCCCTTGAATAAGGTTATTCTGGAACTCTACTCCCTATATCCGAATTTACACTTCGGACTAGGGAGTGGGGGGCATGTGATGAGGGGTAAAATTGTCATTACATTAAGGCCTATACACATCAACAATTAGGTCAGGTCCAATCTCAACATCTCGCTAGCCAACTGTCATGACCACCAAGTGGCGAAGATCAATCGCCTTTAGCAAGGTCGGATCATCCCAGTAACCCGAGCCATTCTTATTTCTCGGTAAGCTGAGGTTTCCATACCTCAACGACCCGAACCATTCTTATTTCTCGGTAAGCCGAGGTATCCATACCTCGATGACCCAAGCATTCTTATTTCTCGGTAAGCCGAGGTATCCATACCTCGACGACCCGAGCTATTCTTATTTCTTGGTAAGCCGAGGTATCCATACCTCGGCAATATGAGCCATTCTTATATCTCGATAGCCGAGGTATCCATACCTCGGCATCACGAGCCATGATTATATCTCGGTAACTCGAGCCGCTTTTATGCCTCAGAAAACCAAATTGTCCTCTGCCTCGGTCAGACCGAAGCACTCAAAATGCCTCTGCAGAATCTGGCATGGGAGAGTCCCTATTCGCTATAACAGAATAAGATTCCAAACAGAGAATCATATCCAGGAGTGGCCTAGAGCCTATGAGATCGTAGAATCCCAAGGCATCAATCAGCTCTCCCAACCGTCGATCTTCTAACTGACAAGATGCGGATCCTACTGACCTCATAACAAACTTGATTCGAATCACAACAACTTTTGGACCCCCACGATGCGCCCAGGGAATCAGGTGATCACCTATAAATATCACGGCCCTCAGACCTCTCAGGTATGCATGCTCTTACGCAACTTTCTTATAAAAATCCTCCATTAGAGCTCCAATCGAGGGCTGGGAGGAAGATTCTTCTGTGAAAAATCTTCTCCTCACATTTGCTTGCTGTGAATCTTCACTGACTTGGGCATCGGAGGGTCCCCTGCAGAGGGCAACCCTAAGGAAATCCTCTGCGAGCATGGGCTGTCTTGCATGTTCCACCCCGGACGTTGAGATCAGAGTTCAGACCTGGAGCCGGAAGTGCACCCGAGTCGGAGAACGAATTTTTACGGTAATAAAATAAAAAATAAAAAAAAAGCTATAATCATTCGTAATATCTTCCACATATTTAAAATAATTGCAATTTTTCTATGGGTAATGGACCATGCTGTAAAGATATTTCTCTTTCCAATAATTCTATCATTTTAGATCGGTGGGATTTTTTTTTTACGGTAATTTACACTAAACCGTTCAACTTCATCAATGCCAAGTGCCAACGGCGAAGTGCTTCATTATTTTATTTTATTTTATTTTTAAATTAGGTGCTAAACTAGGGCACCCTCTCTCTTTCTTTCTCTCTCTCTTTTTTTTTTGTACAGAAAAGAGGAAGGAGGGCTTTTTGACCTGTAGCTAGGTCTCATGTAGCCTCGTTCTCCGTCAAAAATATTGCTAATAGTCCGAACAAAAAAATTAAACAGACCTTAGCTCCTCCAACATCGACGTTTCAGGTCTTAAGAATTTTACCTTAAAATTATTTAAACCAACCGAAGCCTCATTCTTCGAACCCGCGATGCCTTGATGACGTAGAGGAACTTCGATCACTGGGCTACCGTAATTTGTCCTTAGAATTAGATGCATGGTCTGCTTTGAAATCAAGGTTGGGTCAAACAATTTCAATTTTAGTATTTTTAATTTTAATATTTTTATGTAAGAATGCCCCATGATCAATAAGATGGACAGGAGACTCAAATTTCCTTAGTCCAAGAGAACTTTAGCAGAGTAGGAAAAAAAGCAGGAGAACTATTTCATCAACAAAGTATGAAACTTCAGCATTTTTTCTTTCTTTTCTTCCTCCTAGATAGATGAAAAGGGGGAAGCATCCATTCCTTAACCTTCGAAAAGAATAGGAATGATGGAACTTAAAAAAAAAAAAAAAAACCATTATCGAATCGAAGGAGGGAGAGCAATGAAGGTGCCTTTGGCAACAGTTGGTCGCCAAACTTTTATCATCACAATATGATACATGCGCAAATAATACAACGCATACGGGAGATCACTTTAGATAGATACATTTTCAGATGCCTACTTGCAAGTTCTGATACAAGAGCTGTACTTCGATCGGTTTAAACTCCAGTCCAGAAGGGCACACCACTCTCTGGGATCCATGACTGCCCCTCTATAAAGTTCTCAACAGCAAACGGAGCAGCCTCACCGGCGTCGCCAGGACATGAAATCCGGGCCAACTCACCCTCTTCCCCGTATCAGCACCGTCACCGGTGTTCATGTACTCTGCGTAGTATAAGGTATCAAGTGCGAAATCTCCTTGCCACTTTGCCCACCCTTCCGGATCTATCAAACCATCGAGGTCTGTCTTCAAGAACACCGTCCTCGAGTACTTCTGCCACGGCCTCCCGAGATAGCTCTTGAATGATCCCTTAACCTCTTCAAACTCTGGTGCAGGTCTCACTCGAGATGCATGGACCGAGATGCCGGTGTTCTGGTTCTCGTTATCTCTTCCCTGGGCTGTGATCATGTTGGCCTGGTGCCACATTGGCTTCCTCACAAAGATGTCACAGTTTTGAAGCACCACTGCAGCATTGCCAAAGATGAAATCTATGGTGCCGTAAATCTGGCATTCTCGGTAGAACTGCCTCTGCGAGAACAAGAAAATGGTGTCCTGATATCCTTTGAAACTGCATCTATAAAATACCGAGTGGTCGGAGTCCACCCTCAGGGCGACGGCCTGATGTTTCTCGGGGCCGGCGGTGTTCTCGAAGGTCATGTCCCTTGCCCAGAAGTTGTCACCTCTCACACCTACAAGGAAATGTATCGGTGAGTCTTAATTACGATGATGACCCAGCCGCTTGTTACAATTTAATTTCTTGTTAACTTACCAAAGGTGGCTGAACGGAAGGTGGTGTAACCACCAGCGACGCTGTGCTCGCCGGTGACGATGGTCTTGTCGATGCCATCTCCGACGAACATTACGTTCGTCAGTTTCCTACCTATATTGACGTATTCGTTGTATACCCCTGATTTGACGTAGATTACCACCCTGCTTTCCCCCTGCTGCTGCTGCTGCTGCTTCTGTTGCTTGAGTGCGTCCACTGCTTCATTGATGGTCTTGTAGTTTCCTGAACCATCCTGGGCTACGACAATGTCTGCACTTTGCTTGGATGAGTCCCACGATACCAGCAGTCCAGCATCATCAAGGGCGGTCTCGTTCCAATCAGACCACCAATGATTGGATTGGTCTGAAAGCAAGCAGTGAAATGAGTTTTAGTCCATAAAAATTGGTAGTAGAACACATTCGGCACCAGGCTAGAACCTCTAAGAAAAATACAATTATAACAATCAATTATTTTGCAATGGTTCGAAATAACAAAAATGTCTATGTTTTGGAAGAGTCGAAGAGAGGGCACATGAAACCAGCCACATGATGTTTGTTTCATTCATTGCGTACACCAGTATTTGTGATGCCACAGACATCACACAATAGCTCTCCCTCCTTGAGGAGAGCAATGTTGCTACAGCATCAAACAACCAGGAAAATGATGTGAATTTAGACAATATTTTATTGTTAATTAATCCATATTAGAGGACCATCTCATGGACAGTAGGGATGGCAACATGGCATGGGGGTTAGTTTTTGCCCACCAAATCCTCTCTCTAAAATTATCTTTAAAAAAAGACAATTTATCAAGTTATAATACATAATAACGGTCTAATTTTTATTAAAAAAACAATAACCTTATCCTTTTCTCGGTTTTCTCCTAAATTTACTCTAAGGCTGTGTTTGATATGGTGGATAAGGGGAGACATCCCCTGGATATCCCTTCTTATCCTCAAATGCTATAGCTATAGAGATAGTGCTGAAAAAGTTTAACTAAAGGGGATAACCCATGTTTAACCATGAGGAACCCAGGAATAACTAAAGTTATCCTTTGATGCAATTTTAAAAGGTGCTTATCCCCTCAGCTATTCCCTAGATAAATACTATTCTATACATTTATCCAGTAATAGCCAAAAAGCTATCAAACACAGTCTAAATCTGGCTGAAGTTTGAAGTCGCTCGACCCTGTTCGGGATGAGCCGTAACAAAGTTTGAAGACGCCGCCCGGATGGATTGGAGCTCATTTCCCTCGGACTAAGATAAAATTCTGATAGCATCGAATTAATTACGCGTGTTATGATCCATGGAACAGTTCCTACGACTTGCAATTCATTAGATCATGTACTCATCCAATTCATGGAGCCGTCCACTTGGCAGCCAAGATCCAAAAGAAAAGAGGACACGACTTGGAGAGGGCGAATTCACCTTCAGCCGCTTAAATATATACCGACCAGTGCTTTAGAGATGCAACCAGACACTCTAATCAACGCAAAACAGGAGGATTTAATGAGAAGACGTCGTGCACGCTCGCTGTGGGCGGAATAATGGTTTGGTTTTGGAGCTTTCTGGAGGGCAAGGAAGGGTACGTGTCGCCAGTAATGCTACTCACCGACGTTCTCCAGGCCAGCCGGCGGTGCGTGCAACGCCAATGCCTGCCGCAGCAAAGCCCTCACATCCCTCGCCGACGGCGACGGCGACACCGACGCATTCCTCTGCCGCAGCCCTTCAATGCACGTGGAATGCGCGGTCATCGCCCCGCTCAGCCATGTGCGAGCGTCGGCCAGCTCGTAATCCCCCGTCAGCCGCCGGAGATTCTCTTCACTATCCCGGTAGAGCTGGGTGCAGTCGGCCAATGCCATCTCCTCATTGGCCTCATGACGAGCGTCTCCATCCGAGTCCATCGAGGCCGAGGCCCACTTGGTGGCGCTCGCAAGCGCGTCGCGTGCCTTTTGGACCGCTTCCTCTCTGTGGCTCCTCGCCACCTCTGGATCTAGAGAAGAACAGGAGGAGGTGAGGGCCATGAAGGACAAACAGAGAAGAGACAATGAGGAAGCTCTTCTGCTGGCCATTTCTTTGGTCCTTGAGGTTGGAGAGGAGATCAGGAGATGAGAGGAGACGGAGGGATGATCTTCTAATATATAAATCGATCGATCGCGCGCGAGAGAGAGAGAGAGAGCGGTGACCAGCTCGGTGCTGGGAGAGACCAGGTGTCATGTTAGGGTCCCCGGCTAAGGACTCCATAATATTCACCAACTCCTTCACGCGATCTGCTCCAACACCACAATCGATCCTTCCGAACCGTTCGATCCTCCCGAACCATTTCTAGTAACACACGAGCGTGGTAATTAGGATCTAACACATAAGAAATGAAGAATACCTCACTGTTATTACGAAGAACGTGGTCTCAGGATTATTAGTCCTTCGAACCACCAGCATGATTATTAGTCCTTCGAACTACCAGAATACAAGAACACTCGTACAAGGGTTATTAGCCCAAGCACGCCCCAAACTTAAGAGGTTATCAGCTCTCAAGTTTACTGGCATAAACGTGCCTATGCCTGGCCAACATTCATAAGCTCTCTAAGCTTGTAAAACACAACTTCCCTCCCCTATTGCTCATGAGGAGTGCTTATATAGGCATCCTCAAGAGCTTACAAAATCCTGCCAACCCAATCAAATCTTCAAGATTCTAAGGAAATAATTCGAAACAATTCCTAGAATCAAGGAGATTTGACGATACATGCCTAAAACAACTTAACTGAAAAGGAAACTAATCTTCCCAATCAAATCAAATCTAGATCAAATCTTCAAGATTCTAAGGAAACAATTCGAAACAATTCCTAGAATCAAGGAGATTTGACGATACATGCCTAAAACAACTTAACTGAAAGGGAAACTAATCTTCTAGAGTTTAGGAGAAACATCCTAAATCTAGAAGATATGATTTATTCAATCACCTTCTAGAGTTTAGGAGAAACATCCTAAATCTAGAAGATATGATTTATTCAATCACTCCCCATAAGGAAATCAATCTCTAAAGATATCTCCATAATGCACTTGATCTCACCGCCGTCCGCCGCCCTACACGGTGGCACTGCCGCCTGTCACTGGGGCCGCATCTCGCAACTTATCCTCCCCGTCGTGGCCGTGTAGGCCATGGTCTTCGCTTGGGATCCTTTCATTCCCCCTTCCATTAATTGTACCCTTGTCCTCAAGGGTAAATTGTGGGAACCTTAAGGCTATGTCATCATAATCCTCCCAGGTTGCTTCCTCTCTAGGTAGCCCTCTCCATTGCACCAATACTCTCCAGATCTTCCTTCTAATCCTTCCACGTGGCACCATTTTGTATTCAAGAATCGTTGTGGGCTGTAGTAGCATTCTACCTTCCTCATTGAAGGAAGGCAATTCCTCTACAATCAAGCTAGGATCCCCAACTCGTCTCTTGAGGAGAGACACATGAAACACTGGATGAAGTCTTGAGGTTGGTGGTAATTCCAGCCGATACGCAACTTCTCCGACACGGGCAGCCACTTTAAATGGTCCATAGTACCTTTTCTCTAGCTTGTAGCTTGCCTTTCTCTTCATTGTCTTTTGGCCATAGGGTTGAAGCTTCAAGTACACAAAGTCCCCGGGCTCAAACCCTTCTAGCCTTCTCCTTTTATCATAATATTTCTTCATGCTCGATTGGGCCTTCTTAAGCTCCCTCTTTGCCTTGGCTAGTATCTCGTCTCTAGTGATCAAGGCTTCCTCCACTTCCGCATTCTTAGCCGTACCCCTCTCATAAGCCACCAAGGTAGGAGGCTTCCTTCCATACACCACTTCAAATGGGCTAAGTGTGATGGAAGAGTGGTATGTTGTATTATACCAATATTCCGCCCATGACATGTAGTCCATCCACCTTGCTTGCTCATCATGGCAATAGCATCTCAAGTATTGTTCTAATGTACGGTTGACCACCTCTGTTTGGCCATCGGTCTGCGGATGGTATGAAGAACTTGTCTTCATTTTGCTCCCTTGCAGTGCAAACACTTCCTTCCAAAAGGAGCTCATGAACACCCGATCCCGGTCCGTAACAATGGTTCTAGGGAAACCATGGAGCTTTACCACGTTGTCCACAAAGGCCTTAGCCACACTCTTCATTGTAAATGGATGCTTAAGGGGTATGAAGTGAGCATACTTACTTAAGCGATCCACGACCACCAAGATCACTTCGTACCCTTGACTTGCGGGCAAGCCCTCCACAAAATCCATGGACAAGTCTTCCCATATAGCTTCCGGTATGGGTAAGGGCTGCAAGAGACCTGTAGGGGCCTTCGTATCATGTTTGACCTTTTGACACACGTCACATTCGCCACCCACTTCTTCACACTTCTCTTTAGGCCCTCCCAATAGAAGAAATGCTTGATCCTCATATAGGTCCTAAGCCATCCCGAATGACCACCTTCTTTGCTATGGTGGAAGTGAGTGAGAATCTCCTTCCTCAGGTTTGGTACGTCGGGCACATAGACATAGGACTTGTAGTAGATAAGCCCATCACGCCATTTGAATCCGGTCACCCCATTACATGGACTCTCAAGCTTCTCTATGATCTCTTGAGACCTTGCATCCAACTCCACAGCCTCTCTAAGCTTGTCCCATATCCTCCATTCAGCTCCACTCAAGGCCATATGTTCAGCCTCATCTTCATACAAAGTCCACATCATTGGACTTCCCTCCTTCCTTGACAACGCATCAGCCACCTTATTCTCCTTGCCGGGCTGATATATATGTCATACTCGAATCCCAGAAGCTTCACAAGAAACTTCTGTTGCTCTGGCGTCACGATCTTTTGTTCTAGCAAGTGTCTTAATGCTTGTTGATCGGTCACTATAGTGAACTTTCTTCCCAAGAGGTAAGGTCTCCACACCTTCACCGCATGCACAACCGCCAACATTTCTCTTGCATAAGTGCTCCATGCTTTCTTCATTGGCCCTAAGGCCTTGGAGATATAAGCTATGGGCCTCCTTTCTTGAGCTAGTACCGCCCCAATCCCTTCTCCACTTGCATCAGTATATACTTCAAATGGTTTCTTGAAGTCGGGCAAGGCCAAGACGGGTGTCTTGGTCATGGCTCTCTTCAAGTTCTCAAAAGCTCTCCTTCCATCTTCGGTCCACTCGAAGCCCTCCTTTTTTAGCATGGAGGTAAGTGGCTTGGCTATCAATCCATAGCCTTGCACGAACCTTCGATAGTAGCCCGTCAAACCAAGGAATCCTCGTAGAGCCGACACATCCTTGGGTAAGGGCCAATCCACCATAGCTTCCACCTTCCGCTGGTCCACTTTTACTCCTTGGCCCGATATGATGTGGCCAAGGTACTCCAGCTCTTCTTGCATAAAGGCGCATTTGGAAGCCTTGATGAAGAAGTGGTGCTCCTTCAAGATCATCAATACTCGCTCCAATTGCTCCAAGTGTTCCTCCACATTCTTCGAGTACACCAAGATGTCATCGAAGAATACTAATACAAACTTCCTCAAGAATGGCTTAAATATGGCATTCATAGCCGCTTGGAAAGTTGAGGGGGCATTGCATAGCCCAAAAGGCATCACTAGGTACTCATAGTGGCCGGAATGAGTCCTAAATGCCGTCTTGTGGGTATCTTCCTCTTTCATCCGGATTTGATGGTATCCGGCCCTTAAATCCAGCTTGGTGAACACATGAGCCCCATGCAACTCATCAAGCATCTCGTCCACTGTTGGTATGGAAATCTATCCCTCACTGTTGCCTCATTCAATGCTCGGTAGTCGGTGCAAAAACGCCAACTTCCATCCTTCTTCCTCACAAGCAACACCGGTGATGAAAAGGGACTAGTGCTTGGTCGAATCAAGCCACTAGCCAACATCTCCTCCACTTGTCTTTCGATCTCACCCTTTTGAAAGTGAGCATACCGGTATGGTGGCACATTCACCGGTTTGCTCGCATCTTTCAGCACAATGCGATGATCAAATTCCCTACTTGGTGGTAATGAAGTAGGTACCTCCAATACTTCCTTGTGTCTTTCTAAAACCGTCTTCACACCTTGGGGCAGCTCCTCATTTCCATCACTATGCTTCTCTTCTTGCCCTTCATCTCCTCGGTTTTGGCCCATCACTATGGCGAAGCAATGAGCCCCACCCTTGCATAGTTTCTCAAACATATTGGCCTCGCAAGGCCTTGGCTCTTTTGATGCTAGAGCTGTCCACGTCCTCTTCTTCCCTCCAAGCTTGAACTCCATAGTCATCTTCTCATAGTCGGTGACGACCTTGCCAATGCCTCTTAGCCATGCATTGCCCAAGACAACATCTAGCCCCACCAATGAGAGTACGTGAAGATCAGCCGCTATACGGACGCCTTGGACATTCATCTTCACGGTTCGCACTACCATCTCGCACCTTAGCTTTTCCCCGTTTGCCACCTTCACATCGAATGGCTCTACTTCTTCCCCATGCAATCCCACCTTAGAAAGGACGCAAGAATTGATGAAGTTGTGGGTAGACCCACTATCCACCAATAATGTCATTTCATGCTTGCCAACCCAAGCCATAAGTCGCATGGTTGAGGGCTTTTGTACGCCGGACATGGCATTGAGGCTCAACTCGGCTTCCTCACTTTCCTCATCGCTAGAGGACTCCTCATGCCCGTGCTCTTCCTCACTTGTCTCCCCAATTGCTCCTCCTCTATCCCAATCATACACATGACCTTGGCTTTCTTGCATTGGTGATCACGGCTCCACTTTTCACCACATTTGAAGCATAAGCCCTTCTTTATGTACTCATCAAGCTCCTCACGACTAAGCTTCTTGACTTCCTTCCCTTTGCTCCTTGAATCTCCCGTAGTCCCCTCCTTTCCTTTCCAAGACCCCGTGGAATACAAGGGTTTATAAACCTTGTTAGCCACTTGGTCCTTGACGTGTCTTTTCTCGAAGTGATGACTTTCTTCAAGGATTTCAGCCATCCTCATTGCTTCTTGCAGCCTAGTGGGCTGCTTCAACTTGAGCTCCTTGGCAATCCATGGTTTTAGACCATCCACGAAAGTGCCGATAAGTGCCTCCTCAGACCAACCCCTCACCAAGGTTTGGAGTTGTCGAAATTCCTTCACATACGCATGCACCTTGCCATCTTGCTTGAGCTTAGCTAGCTGGCCATGATGGTTGATAATGGGCGAAGGCCCAAATTGCATAAGCAGCTCCCTCTCGAATGCCGTCCATCCGAGCCTTCTTCCTTCCTTCTCATATTGGGCCCGTATCCATCTCCACCATTTGCTTGCCTTCCCATCAAGGAAGAAACATGCTGTGGCCACTCTCTCTGTCCTTGGTACTTCATATATATGAAAATAGTGGTCCGCCTTATCGAGCCACTCATGAGGGTCACCACCATTGAACTTAGGGAAGTCAATTTTTGGTCTCCTTGGTCCTCGGTTGTTAAACCGATTTCCACCATCATCTTCATAGTCACCTCCACGGTAATGTGGCCTTCTAGGTCCTCGGTGGTTAAACCGATTTCCTTCATCTTCATCATGATAGTGGTGGTCTCTTCTCGGTCTCTCATGTCTTCTAGCATCTTCATGGATCCGGCCATAGGCATTTCTTCCCCATACCGACTCCCATCGAATCTTTCCTCCGTCCTTGCTTGGTTATCAACATCACGGTCAGACTCCTCCTCTCGCAGCCACTTTCCACTACCTCGTGCTCATTCTCCACACGCCCGCCCAATCTAAGAGATTGCCTTGGTCTAGGCTCTCCCCTTGTGGACTTAGAAATGTAAGTTTCCTCCCATCAACGAGTTGCTCCTCTTCCACCCTTGGGGTTTGTCCGTGGTTGGCCCCATTCGCTCCTTCTCCAAGTCTTGCCAATATTGCTTGCAAGTCTCGTCTCATGCCTTCCACCGCCTTCATGTTCTCCTCCGTAGCATTAGTGACGGAAGTGATGGCTCCTTGCATGTGAGTCATGTTGGTGGTAGTCTCCACCATCTGCTCCTTCATCCAAAGAGTGGATGACTCCAAAGCTTCAAAGCAGTCTCGGTTGGATGGAAAAGTACTTGATCCAGCCTCCATTGGAATATGGGCTGCAATAATAAGTCCAACCTTGGGTTCTCTCCAAAATGAAGATCGAACCCCCTCCCACGAAGAACTTTGCACGGACAACTTCCGACCTTGGGTTCTCTCCAGAAGAATATCGAACCCCACCTCAAATAATAACTCCAATAAGAACAAACAACTTCTAACTATAACAATCTCAACGAAGAGAATCAAAGTAAGGTTTGCTCGTGATTACCCCGCTTGAAGCATAGAGATCTTCAAGCAACTCATCTCAATGAAAGCACCAATTTGTTAGGGTCCCCGGTCAAGGATTCCAAAACATTCACCAACTCCTCCGCGCGATCCGCTCCAACACCACAATCAATCCTCCTGAATCGTTTCCGCCCAAGCACGCCCCAAACTTAAGAGGTTATCAGACCCCAAGTTTACTGGTATAAACATGCCTATGCCTGGCCAACATTCATAAGCTCTCTAAGCTTATAAAACACAACTCCCCTTCCCTATTGCTCCTGAGGAGTGCTTATATAGGCATCCTCAGGAGCTTACAAAATCCTACCAACCCAATCAAATCAAATCTAGATCAAATCTTCAAGATTCTAAGGAAACAATTCGAAACAATTCCTAGAATCAAGGAGATTTGACGATGCATGCCTAAAATAACTTAACTGAAAAGGAAACTAATCTTCCCAATCAAATCAAATCTAGATCAAATCTTCAAGATTCTAAGAAAACAATTCAAAACAATTCCTAGAATCAAGGAGATTTGACGATACATGCCTAAAATAACTTAACTGAAAGGAAAACTAATCTTCTAGAGTTTAGGAGAAACATCCTAAATCTAGAAGATATGATTTATTCAATCACCTTCTAGAGTGTAGGAGAAACATCCTAAATCTAGAAGATATGATTTATTCAATCACTCCCCACAAGGAAATCAATCTCTGAAGATATCTCCATAATGCACTTGATCTCGCCGTCGTCCGCCGCCCTACACGGTGGCACTGCCGCCTGTCACTGGGGCCGCATCTCACAACTTATCCTTCCCATCGTGGCCGTGTAGGCCATGGTCTTCGCTTAGGATCCTTTCATGTCAAGAAGTGGTGGTGTGAGGAGGAGGGTGAGGGGTGTCAAGAGGGAGCAGGCACCAAGTGTTCGTTTGGTGGCGGCCATGGCGGAGATAATAGTTGTCTACTTGGCAATGTGCTGTTTTTCTGTGAGAATTTTATCGAAATTAGAAAAATTCTATATTAATCGGCATAGCCAGCCGAGAAAATTAGGGAGGGTTTAAAGAAAAGAGAAAAAAAGGTAAGCAAATAATAAAAAAAACAAAGAAAAAGCCGCCTTCCTTTTATTTTATTTTAGTGTTGAAATTATGCAACGGGCTAATGTTGACCGTAGGGGTGGCAATTTTTGACACGACACGATAACTCGATACGAACATGACATGAATTAAATGGGTTTGTGTTGACTATTTTTTGGTACAAACCCGTGTATGACACGACCCGCCAACACGAAATTTAAATGGGTTGTCTTCGGGTTCAACCGCTTAACCCGAATTGACCCAAATTGACCCGTGTATTTAATCAGGTTGACACGAACCCGTCTGACCTGTTTTGACCCAAACCCGTCACCCGCTTGCCTGTACGTACGCCGCCATGATCCGTCCGTCATCGCTACCCGAGGCCTCTAGATCAAACAAACGAAGCTGACGGTTCCACCAAACGAAGCTGGTTAAATAGTCAAAATTTAGATTATATGAATTATATATTTTAATCTGATTAGATTGATCAAACAATCAATGCAACCAATTTGACCTAATCTACGTCTTGGGAGCAACTTTGAGCAACTTTTGTGACTGTTGAGTCCAAATATCACAATCCCCTTAAACGAAAAGAAAGTAAAAAATAAAAGCAATTGCCGTTACTCTTTTTTCTCAAGAAACTTCCTAAGCAATTAGGTTATAAATGATAAAATACTAATAATGACTGTTTAATAACATTTTAGAGAGTTTTAATGATGATAATTTTTTACTCGCACCACCGCTCTCTTAGACTCTACCCTCCTTTCGCTGGCTCATTTTTCATTATAAAATCTCATACGGGTTTTATTTCTTTTGCCCTCTCGGGTCACAGGTCGTGTCAGGTTAATCGTGTTTTGAGTCAGGTTGTGTTCGTGTCCAAATTACCTAACCCGTTTAACTCACGTGTTTGGATTGATGTGTTTTCAACCCGACCAAAACATGACACGACCCGGACACGACACAACACGATACTATTGCCACCCCTAGTTGACTGGATAAGCAACACCGTTCTCAGATTTTTTTTTTAAAGCCCATCAATATTCATTGGCATAGCCCAGCCTACTCTCAACTCTGTCAAGGCCGGTCTAATTCTAGATAAAGAAGAAGATTACGTTAGGTAGCTGACAGTCAATATAAAACTTCGTAAGATCTATTAAAATATGAATCTACTAAGTCAAACTATATGATTAGTTAGAACGTCCTATTTGTAATTTAAATATCAACTTGGTTCTGAATATAGCATAGTGAAGAAAGTAGATTTATGTAGCCAATCCTATATAGTTGGAAAAAGGCTTAGAGGAGTTGAGTTGAGCCTAGTCTACTCTCAAAATATCAGACGAACTTAAAAGAATTTTTTTTATAAAATAATAGATGAAATAAAAATAGAAGGGGAAATAGCTTTTCCTTACAAAATTTTTGAAATTGGGATACGTTATTTTTAATTGCTCAATCTCATTCAAGAGTGGAATTTTTGATGAATTTCTAAGTGAAAATAAAGTGTTGATTACATAATCTCAAGAAAAATAAGGAAAAAATAAAAGGTTCATCCGAACTCTAACCTTCTTTTAAGAATTTTGAGAAAATCATGGATCATCTTTGTTGCCGCAGAAATCCATTCTTCAACTTGGGTGCGGCTAACTTCTGGATCCAAATGACGACTTTCTATCCGGATGAACCTGCAAGATGATCTCCATGCAGAAGGCATTGGGGGTGGCCTCCGCGGAAGACCCTCCGACGCCCAAGTCAATGACAATTTCTCAGCAATCAGATATAAGAACAAGGCTCTCGCAGAAGAGTCCCTCAAGAATGACCTCTCAAGAGCTTAAGAACTTTGCTTGAGCTTTTTTCTGCTCAGAGTGAGCATGTGGGCATATAGCGTACCTCAAAATATCTTAGAATCAGGCATTTATAGACTGTTGAAATGATGGCGGGTTGATACCTGACTTCTTGGATGTATCTTAGGAAGCTAAAAGATGGTACGATTCGAATTTGGTTGGTTATAGGTCCGGTAGGATTCGAATCATGTTAGTTAGAGGATCGACGATCGAGGAAGCTGATAGGTGCTTTGAGATTGGGTTACTTATAGGTACTAAGCTATTTTTGGCTTTATGGGCTTTATTTCTTTCTTGAGAATGCTGGGAGCCGACGTGGTTGGAGTCACGCCAAATAATCAGGGCTTTGAACTTTCATTGATTGGCATCAGGGGGTTATGTTTGGCTTCTCACTTCCATTTTAAGAGGATCACTTTGAAAATGAGATGATCGGAGCCATTCACTATGCAGAGGACTTGGCATAATGCTAGATAGCAAGGGCGCTTGAGCCGAGGAAAAAATAGCTTGGTCTTATTGAGGCATAGGGATAGCTCGGTCCTGCCGAGGCGTGTAGGTGGTTAAGTTTGTTTGAGGCATAACAGTTTTGCCTTTTTCTGAACGTGATGGTTGATGATTCAGAAATTAAAAATGATCCTAGCCTTTTTTGTCGTATGCACGAATATTAATAAATAACGATTTTAACCTACATCATATGCCCCCCCACTCCCTAGCCCGAAGCGTAGGTTCGGACATAGGGAGTAGAGTTCCAGACGGCTTAATTTGACTCGAGGGATTTGAATTTGAAAAGGCATGTAATGATGGCTTCATAAATGCCACATCATCGCTCTATCATCCTTCTCGGGTGCTGAGAGAGACCAGGTGTCATGTTAGGGTCCTCGGTCAAGGACTCCAAAACATTCACCAACTCCTCCGTGCGATCCGCTTCAACACCACAATCGATCCTCCCGAACCGTTTTCAGTAACACACGAGCGTGGTAATTAGGATCTAATACACAAGAAATGAAGAATGCCCCAAGTATGCCCCAAACTTAAGAGGTTATCAGCCCCCAAGTTTACTGGCATAAACGTGCCTATGCCTGGCCAACATTCATAAGCTCTCTAAGCTTATAAAACATAACTCCCCTCCCCTATTGCTCTTGAGGAGTGCTTATATAGGCATCCTCAGGAGCTTACAAAATCCTACCAATCCAATCAAATCAAATTTAGATCAAATCTTCAAGATTTTAAGGAAACAATTCGAAACAATTCCTAGAATCAAGGAGATTTGACGATACATGCCTAAAACAACTTAACTGAAAATGAAACTAATCTTCCAAATCAAATCAAATCTAGATCAAATCTTCAAGATTCTAAGGAAACAATTCAAAACAATTCCTAGAATCAAGGAGATTTGACGATACATGCCTAAAACAACTTAACTAAAAGGAAAACTAATCTTCTAGAGTTTAGGAGAAACATCCTAAATCTAGAAGATATGATTTATTCAATCACCTTCTAGAGTTTAGGAGTTCTAGATATGATTTATTCAATCACCTTCTAGAGTTTAGGAGAAACATCCTAAATCTAGAAGATATGATTTATTCAATCACTCCCCATAAGGAAATCAATCTCTGAAGATATCTCCATAATGCACTTGATCTCGCCGCCGTCCGCCGTCCTACATGGTGGCACTACCGTCTGTCACTGGGGCCGCATCTTGCAACTTATCCTCCCCGTCGTGGCCGTGTAGGCCATGATCTTCGCTTGGGATCCTTTCATTCCCCCTTCCATTAATTGTACCGTGGCAATGATACGTGAAGCCTTCAAAAGAGAACAAAGAGCTAAGAAACGTCTTCTAGTGATTTATAATAAGTAAATAAAAATGCTTTTTTTTTCTTCTTCTCTCTCTCTCTCTCTCTCTCTCTCTAGGTTTTTTTGTCTGCTTGCCACTCTTGTTCCAAGAGTTTGTCAGTTAACCATCATGCAAAAAATATATAAACCAGGTCATGCATGTAGGAAATGACACCATTTTGGGATCCAAAATATAACACAACTGGGCAAGACAGTATCATGTTGCATCATTTATAGCTTTTAGCCTAGCATTGTAACGACCCGGGCCCACGGGCCCGTTTCATTACAAGAAAGCAAGACGGACAAGCTCCACACCAACTTGGGCCACCACAGCCCAAAAAGGGATCCAATTGGTGCCTTTTCATTCTTGCTTAACCGGTTATAAACTACTCAACCAATTCCTAATTTCTCAATGTGGGATTATTAGGGCATCACAATCTACCCCCCTTACAGAGGTGACGTCCTCGTCGCCATGGGCAATTGATCACAACCACAGGATTCTAGAGGTGGCCCCCACAAGTTCAAGAGATGGCTCCCATCCTCCATGGATGTAGCACTTTGCCCTGTATGGCACTTAGCTCCTGCACTTCCGACTGGTGCATGGCTCTGATACCATATTGTAACGATCCAGGCCCACGGATCCATTTCGTTACAAGAAAGCAAGACGGACAAGCTCCACACCAACTTGGGCCACCACAGCCCAAAAAGGAATCCAATTGGTGCCTTATCCTTCTTGCTTAACCGGTTATAAACCACTTAACCAATTCCTAATTTCCCAATGTGGGACTATTAGGGCATCACACATACAATATCCATTACATATACAAAATTTTAACAAAATGGCAACAAAAGATAAACATCAAAACATACTACTGTGAAGGCGGAGGAAGAGGCGGAGGCGAAGGCAGACGTGAAGGAGGCGATGATGAATGTGGTGAAGGTAGTATAGTGTTGGCTGAAGCCGATGCTGAACTTGATTGTATATTAATTGAGAAAGGAATAGGAACATTAAACCCAGTAGTAGAAAGTGTAGCAAGTAATCCTTGAATTATTTGTTCCTGGCGCATAAGTTGCTCACGCATAGTTTCAAAAAGTGGAGTCGAATGTGATGCATCTTGACTAGAGGTAGAGGCAGAATTCTTCTATCGAGGTCTCATTGCTGCCTTCATTCTAGGAATCGATCCCCAACCTTTGCGATAGCTCGGACGTGTGCCAAGAACGTCATCAACAATGCCCATATGGGTCTGCGTGTCTGAAGTGTATAATGTTGCAAAGCTGGCCAACTCCATCCTAAGTTCAGTCACCAGGGCAGAGTGTAATATGTCAACGATGGATTTATTGCAGGAGAACCTCTGTGAAAAGTTGAGTGGGAAAAGATTTCTAGTTGTATTGGATGACGTGTGGAATGAAGATCCAGAGAAGTGGGATGCATTCAATGTTCTATTAGGATCTGCAGTGAAGGCAGTGCAATTATCTAATCTACTCACAGTGGGAAGGTTTCGGAGATCATGGGCACACTCGACCCTTACAATTTATCATGTTTATCTAAGCATGATTCTTGGACTTTATTTAGCAACAGAGCATTCAAATCAAGAGCAGAAGAGCCTCCAGAGCTGATTGAAATCGGCATCAGGATTATTGAAAAATGTGGGGAACTGCCATAAGCAGTGAAGGCCCTGGGGAGTCGATGAGAGGGGGATCTTACCTGCTTTGGGGTTGAAATCTATAATCATTTGTCCAACTGTGGATAGCTAATGGGTTCATTCCAGCTAAAGGAAGAATGGATCTAGAAATTTTGGGCCAGAAAGTAGCCTAGCTATAAAGAATGCTGATTTATCAAAGGCTATGTCCTTAAAAGCATTAGACTTGCAGGGTACTAATTCCATAGAGTTACCAGTTAAAATAAGACACTTGAAACATCTAAGATACCTTGATCTGTCTGACACTGATATCACAGAAATTCCTGAAGCCATGTGTGAGCTTTTCAATCTACAGACATTGAAACTCGATTACTGCCTGAGCTTATGTAAATTGCCAGAAGCAATGAGAAATATGAGAAGCCTCATGCATCTATATCTACATCAATGCCCCGATTTGAAACACATGCCAGGAGGTATGGGGCAATTAAGTTCCTTGCAAACTTGGACAAAGTACATTGTAGGCTAATCAAGGTTCCAAACTCTATGGCCTCGAGAAAGTGAAAGACATGGAAGATGCTAGAGAGGCTAATCTAGGTTCCAAACAAAATATACAATCATAGTAAATCCTAGACCAACAACAACGACAAAGACACAAGCTGTTGAAGGTCAAAGACAGACCATCTACTGAAGTTGCCAATAAAATTAACAGAGTGATTAAGCTTTTGCTTCTTGCTAACATGCCTAGATTTAATGATTTTACGAGCCTCAAATGCTAAGAAATACACTAAGAGACCAGATTTTACAAGAGCAAAGGATGAAATGGAATTCGGCTAAGAAATAGTGAGAGTGCTGTCTGAGATTTCTTAATATTTCAAACAAAGAAGAAAAAGGGAGACATGCTAAAACCTGGGCTTTCCTCAGGGCTTAGGGCAGAGGCGGAACTCGGCACCCGGCGACAATGCGAGGCGGAGGAGCGAAACTCGGCATCCGACGACGATGCAAGGCGGAGGAGTGGAACTCGGCACCCGGCAACGATGCAAGGCGGTCCTCGGGAGTTAGGGTGGAACTAGGGATTTAGGGCAGAGGTGGAACTCGGCACACGGCTGGCGACGATGCGAGGCAAAGGGCAGAGGCGGAACTAGGTATCCGGCCGGCGACGATGCGAGGCGGAGGGCAGAGGCGGAGGAGTTAGGGAGTTAGGCCAGCAAAGTGACGGAAGTTGAGGGCGTTGGGAGATTTTGTTAATCCTTTCCTAGGGAAATGGTCCTTTGCCTACGAGTTTAATTAACTCGTAGGCAAAGGACTTTACCTACACGTTCATTTTCCACTGCTTTCCCTACGATTTTTATGAAAATCGTAGGGAAAGGCTTCTTATGAAAAAAAAATTGGCGGAAGTTTTACCTCCAATAAAATAAAATAAATAAAATAAAAATTCATTAAGAACAAACCAGCCTTTCCCTACAATTTTTCATAAAAATTGTAGGGAAAGGCTTCTTATGAAAAAAAAATTTGGCGAAAGTTTTGCCTCCAAAAAAATAAAAAAATAAAAAACAAAAATTCACTAAGAACAAACCAGCCTTTCCCTACGATTTTCAAAAAAAATCGTAGGGAAAGATTTTTTCTTTTCAACAAATTTTTTAACAAAATTACTCAGATATTAATTTTCTTTCTAAACCTTTTCCTATGATCTTCGTAAAGTTTTTCTATTAAAAAGTTTTCTTTATTTTTCTTCACATTTAAAATATTATTATTTGACACTTAATTAGTAATTCTCATGCCCATTAAGCATTATATCAACGATGCAAGGGTGATTACTATGAATTCTCATTCATCGAGCATTCTTATTTACGACATCTCTAATGTTACTTTGAAAAAATTATCTTAGATACTTAATCATGGCTATTTAAATATTTTTTTATTTATTTCCTTGCCATCATTATAAAAAAAATGACATCTTCCTCTCCCCATCCATCAAAAAATCAATATTGTTATGCAACAGAAATACATAAATTTTACATTGGCTTCAGCTATAGAACATAGGTAGGTGTTAGCTGATAACAAGGCCCAATTTAAAACCAATTAAAATTAAAAACTTCCTAATAAGAGAATATTCCAAGTATCTAATTGGTCTTATATTTATAAAACTTATAAGGTTCGCAATAAGGTTCAGTTTAAACATAACTCGATCAAAAAACTCTAAACGCCTAGTTGAATCAAGTCAATGCCTATTATTCTCCAAGAAAGGAAAAGAACAATAAGAATTACTAATAATAAATCGTTGAGCCTTCGAATCTGATCGAAACTGGATCTGAGACCCCAGGAGGCTGTATGCTAGGGTTTTGTGCCATCGAACCTTGGAAGCTGGGATTTGGGATGGAGTACTAGGGGATGGGAGGGGCACCCAAGGGCCGGAACAAAGGGGTGAAGGCCATAATCGATAGAGGCGATGGTGTCACAACGATGGGGTTCGGATTGAAGTTGGAGTTAGAATTAGTATTTAGAAGTGGATTAGGGTTAGGGTTTTCAGCGATGGCAGTGGAATGAAGAGTGGAGGAAGGATCTTGGAAGACCAATTGGAGGCTTTCGAGGGTTGTGGCTTTGGCAAGGCCTTGGCCTAAGTCCTTCACCGGGAAAGGATTAGATAAGCTCCAGATTGGGAGCTCACGGACGAAGGGAGGTGAAATGAGGAAACTTGTGAATAATCGAAAAGGACCATCAAGGAGTAGGAAAAGTCTTTGTGCAATAGACTCCAGTGCATAAAGAGCGCACCGGGCCCAAGCAGTGGGCCTCGGCCACCTCATTTGCAGCATTGAATTCAATTTAATTAAATTCAATCGACCATCTTAGAGATCAATATCAGCAATTCATGAATGATATCTCTTCATTCGCTGCATTGATTGCATTTGATTTCTAACAACATTTTTTATCTTTATTTTATAAAAAATATATTTTATTTTCTATTTTTTGATCTCTAAAAATTACGTTTGGCAATTAAGTAAAAATAAAAATTACTTTTTTATTTATTATATTTATTATAAATAATATCTTTTAAAAGGTTAACTAAAAAAAGATATATACATAATAATATTTTATATTATATATTGCATAATAATATTGATTATAATATATAATATATTCTATATTATTATAATAACTTTATAACATGTTTATATACATTACGTATTACAATATAAGATTAATAATTTTATTAACAATATGATAATACATAATAAATTATAGTATACTACAATATTATAATAAGTAATTATTTTGTTATATAAATATATTATATAATACATTTTATTTTTATGTATTATATATAAATGCATATTTACTATATATAATATATGTAAATAATATATAGTATTAAAGTAACTATAGTATATTACAAGAATATATATAACATGTTAACAGTATAATAATAATTATAAATATAGTATAAGAATAAATAATTATATTAATATTATTATAATATATATATTAATATAATATAGTAAATATATAATTAATGTAATATTAATTTTAGTATATTATTGTAATATTATTTATGACCTTATAATAAACTCATTATATTATTTAAAATGTATCATTATAATGTATTACAAATAAATTATATTAATATTTGATTTATTAGAAAAGGGTTTTCCTACGATTTTCATTAAATTTGTAGGGAATGGTTGGTTATCTTTCCCTACGATCTTCATGAAGATCGTAGGTAAAAGCCTGTAGCCTTTCCCTACGAGTTTTTCAAAATCATAGGGAAAGGTTTAGAAGGAAAAAAAATATTATAGGAGCCTTTCCCTATGATTTTAATGAAAATCGTAGGGAAAGACTCTGAACCTTTCCCTATGATTTTTATGAAAATCGTAGGGAAAGACTTTTTAGATAAATAAAAAATCTTTCCCTACGATTTTTTAAAATCGTAGGGAAAGGTCGAGAGACTTTTCCTACGTAGGAAAAGACTTTTTTAGAAAAAATTTTGACGGGCAATTTTGCCTCCAAAAATTTGTTGATTTAATAAAATCGTAGGAAAGTCCAGAGCCTTTTCCTACAATTTTTTAAAAATCGTAGGGAAAGTATTTTTAAAATAAATTTTTTTATATTATAATTTTTTAAAAAAATCGTAGGGATAGTATTTTTAAAATAAAAAATATTTCTTATATTATAATTTTTTTACTATAAAATCTTGGCCTACGATTTTTAAAAAATCGTAGGGAAAGATATCTTTTGCCTACAATTTAAAAATCATAGGCACGAAAATCATAGGAAAAAATTATTTTTCTTGTAGTGATGATATATATATATATATATAAGCATTTTCTTTTCACTACACAGTAAAGACAATGAGAACGATTGCCGTAGATTTTCATTCTTCGGCCTGTAGTCCAAGTAGCAGCGGATTCTAATATCGTTTTTTCGCTTTTACGGCCTGCAAAAATATGTTATTTCATAAAGATTGAGATTGATGATCCCTACGAATGATGCTCAAATCAGTAAAATTTTTTTAACCATAGATAATAAGAAAAAGTTTATTAAAGAACAATGCCCAAGATTTTTGAAGAACAATGATACTCGTTCGAGTTTCTTAGTACTTGTGTACTTGAACGATTACTCAAGATGATAAGTTATCTAATTCTTCGAACGCAATTGTGTAAGCTGAAGGCTGATAAGGCCAATGAATATGTGTCTTATTAGGAAATACGAGATTTCGTTGATTATAAAGAGGGATGCTATATCCCGCCCATGTTTCCATTTAAGAAGGATCATTTCAAAATCTTTATAATCGAAACAATTCGTCCTCTGAGATGTTCAGCGCAATTAGGACAAGTATGGTGCTTATCATGAGGAGCCAGAGCAACATTCGTCTATTAATGCGATGATAATTTTATCTTGCATCAAAAACATACTTCGATGATCCATTCGAAATGATGAGAGTCATTTTAAACAATAAAACCTTAAGATAAAAGGAAGCGATGATTTTGTTTAATTTTAATGATGAACCTTAAGGCTATACAGTCGAATTATAATTTTTTTTAATTTTTTACTTTTTTAACAAGCTATTATTTAACATTAACATAAAAAATAAAAAATAATTTTTTTGTTACCTACTAAATACATACTTTGCATCTCTTGCTTAAAAAATAAAAAATGATCATAACTACCACATTGAGTTGCTAGAATTATAAAAATAAATAAATAATATTATGTATTAAATATATTTTTTATTAAAAAATATTTAAATTAAAAAATTATTTTTTTATTAGAGGGAAAAAGAAAAGAGAATAAGAGGAGGAAGAATGATGGTAATGTAAAATGTGGCCTTAAACTATCAAGTCCAACCCTAAGCTAAATGTTAATTAAGCGGATGCACATTCCACTCTGCATGCGCTAGTTTTATGCACCAAGTGAGCTCGATCCATATTAAATATAATTCAAAGTTTTGAGATTTTTAATTAGTTTTATGCACACATATAAATAATATTATGTCTTCACAATTATTTGGCTTATATATATGTCGTTCAATTGCCTGATACATTCATATGGTAGTGTTTTTATTTCTCCTCTCTCTATTGTCACGATCACCTTCTATTTTTTTGCTCAATTATTGGCCTTCCATGGCATAGCTTTTCGCTCTCTTTCTTCTCACTTAGTATACCTAATCCTCTCCTAACTCACAAAATGTTCTCACAAAGGGACACATCAATTTTATTTAAAATTTGATGATGATTTTAAGGGATGCAGCCCTTAATGATTCACATAATGAAGTGACTATTCTCACTAAGCACATTAGAGAAAAAGCATGAATGGACAACTCGTGCCCTAACATAGATCCTTTTCTAATTCACACAAAGAATAGATGTAGATGTATTTTAGTGCATCTTAGAGCCCCCTGTATATCACAAACCTTCCTTAATCCATAAATAAAGATGGTAATATTAACCTATAAAATAGGAACCCTTTCCATCTTGCCCCATTTGAAGCAAAGATTCCTCACCTTTTCTAAAGCTTTCTGAACTTTTCTAAAACTTTTTAAATCTCCCTTATGCTCTCTAAAGCTCTCATAAGTCCTTCTCATCTTCCTATAAATCTTCTAAATTCTTTTAAGTTATCATAATCTTTCCCTACTTAGCTATGTTAATCTCTTTCTACTCTCTATTCTTATTCTCTATCCTCTACAATCAATAATATCTGATGCTAAAGGTCAGACAAGATGAATGATCATGATAGGTCGCACCAACAATAAGTCTCAAAAAAGATAAGTATATCTAATTTATTTTATTTGATTTCTCTGAAATTAGTTTTAAAATGATAAAAATAATAATAAATAAAAAAATGATTGGTAGATTGTTGATTAAAAGAGAAGATAAAGATTAAAAGTTTAAAGACTTTCCTTTGAATGGCTAGAAGATGGAGCAAGAATGAAATAATGCAATTATGATAAGCTAATTGTCTACTCACAAAAAAAATATGTATATATATTTTTTAAAAGTAATATTAAAAAAGTTTCATTGATTGGTATATGGGTCAGCGCGGCTTCATGCTAAGCACAACTCGGCCCAACCCATCTCAGGTTGGGCCTGTGAGCCATGCCGGATTGACCCTCTATAGCGCTGTAATTGAGCCAAGCCGCTCACGAGCTACTCGAGGCTCGGCTCGATAAAAGCTCATTCGTGTTCATCTCGTCATGTAAACAAGCTGAGTTTAAGCTTCATTTTAGAGCTCATTTAATAAACAAGTCGAACTTGAGCATGGGAGCAGATTCGATTAGGAGCTCGCGAGACAACTCGATTAAGAGCTCATGAAAAGGCTCAATTACGAGCTCACGAGCTAGCTCGATTAGGAGCTCGTGAACAAGATGTTCTTTCATATTCTCTGTCTTTTCATCTTCTCTGGCTCCTCTTTGGGTTAAAAAATTGAGTTTTTTTTTTAATTCTTGAGTTGAGCTTTAAACAAGCTAATTTGAGTCGAGCTTGAAACAAGCTTTTTCTGAGTCGAGCTTGTCGAGCTTTCTAATCATACCAAATGAGCGAGCTCGAGTCAAGCCCGAGCTTTTTGTAATCGAACTCAAGCCAAGCTTGAATAGGGTTTTTCAAATTTAAACGAGCTCGAGCTCGAGTATTTGTTAATGAGCTAAGCTTGAGCACCGAAAAGCTCGGCTCGGCTCGGCTCGATTACAACCCTAACCCTCTACTATTGGTGGGCCATGTCGGCATGGCTTGTGTTATGTAGTAGAGGTATCGATATGGCACGGTGGCCCACAGGACAACCAATATAGCAGGCCAAGCACGTCGAACCGGTCTACGTAAGGGATCCATTTCTTCATTTTCTTTATTTCGGTGAGTTCTCCATTCTTTATTTAATGCGTTAAAATCTCTTAAACTTATCAAAATATTGGTCTTATTTTGTGTAATTATAATCTATTAGAGCTCCATGAGAGAAAAATCGCGTTCATTAAATTTTGGACTGGACGAAGCACATGGAAATAATTAAATTGTTGAATGAGATTTTTCAAAACTTACAAAGGCTGTGAATTCACTTGCCCCTAGTCATGAGCATCGTTTCTTTTTTGGTCCGCAAAATAAACTCATGGCTTCACTTGACTAGCTTGCTGCTAGTTATAAATATTATTTTTTCTAGAATTCAGGGTAAATTCCTGTAGCTCTACTTCACTAGTTTGCTCCTGGTCATAAAATATTACTTTTTCTATTAGACACAATATCATGCGGCTCCACTTGACTAGCTTGCTACTAGTCATAAATATTGTCTTTTCTATAACATACAATAAATTCATGTAGTCCCACATAATTAGCTTGTGTGTAATCATAAATATTATTTTTTCTAAAACTCATGCTAAATTCATGCAGCTCTACTTGACTAGTTTGCTGCTGGTCATAAAATATTTTTCTAGTATACACGATAAATTCGTATGGCTCCACTTGACTGGCTTGCTGCTTGTCATAAATATTATTTTTTTCTATAACACAATAAATTCATGTAGCTCTACTTGACTAATTTGCTGCTAGTCATAAAATATTATTTTTAAAGCATACTATAAATTTATGTCACTACAAAAAAAGAATGGAATAGCGACAGAATTTAGCGACGGATCCATATTCATTACAAATAGCTTCAAATGTTCGATGAATCAGCGAGTGAAAATGATAGAAAATTCAGCGACGGATATAGCGATGAAAATTTTTGTCGCTACTAATGTTTATTTCATATATAAACATAGCAACAAAATTTTTTTGTCTCTATCTATTAAAGACGGATATAGCGACAAAAATTTTTCGTTGCTAAATTTATTTATTATATATATAATTTGCGATGAAAATTTTTGTCGCTAATAATATTTATTTCAATATAAAACAAAGCGATGAAAATTTTTTGTTGTTAAATTTATTTATTATATATATAATTACGATGAAACTTTTCGTCGCTAAATATTTATTTTCATCGCTAAATACATAAAACATAGCGACATCCGTTATCTCCTTCAGGGAGCTACCAGCGTCCAGATTCGATATATCTATAGGGAGGCCAACTCTGCGGCTGATTGGATTGCCGCCAGGGTGGCCTATCATTCAGGGTTCTGGAGTTGGATGCTCGGCGACCCTTGTCCTCTCATCCTATCACATATTTTGTATTCGGATATCTCGGGTTTGACTCACCCTAGATTGGTGTGATCACCCGCTTGTATCAAAAAAAAAACAACAGAGAATACGCACAACCGCTAGAACAACCGTACAAGGGATGACTACGAATCCATTTACCCGTGCCAGAATGACTGGCCCAGCTCGAGCCATCTTCGCCTACAATAGCTTCACCATCGATTTGGACCTCAAGGATAAGAATGCTGGCTTGGATTTGGACCTCAAGGATAAGAATGCTGGCTTGGATCCGAACGACGAAGTTAGCCGAATCGGGTGGAATGTTTACAGCATCGCTAACTCCTATGATGAGTTCATATCCCATAAGATTGATGGCCAGTTTGGTTCGGTGACGATAAACTATGCGGTGTTGGGTGATGCGGTAGTCTCCAAAGTGTAGGTTACGCTCATCGATATCGATGGAGATGGGGAAAGCCCCACCGATGTCTACGGACATATTGTTGCTTTCAATGGCATAAACGAAAGCGTGCTCTTCTGAAGGGAAAAAATGAGCAAATAAATGTACATTCTGGGCAGCTTATCCCGTTGTCGAGATCCATTGTAACCGCAAAGTTTGGATAGAACTCTATGATCCAAAGTTGTCAATTTCATTTCGTTTCGACCGTTTCGGTCGAGATGTTTCGTTTCGGTAGCTTATCCGAAAAGATAATCACTACGTTTCATTTCGGAATATTTTTGGTCATTTTGGTGCGTTTCGGCGTGTTTTGACCGTTTTGGTATGGTTCGTCGTTTTGGCAAAATATGTTTCGGGGATCAATTTATGAATTATTAAACATTTCAAAACCATATATATATATATATATATATATATATATATATATAATATAATATCAAAAAAAATCCTAGTTACCCTACCCCACGGTTGGATCTCTTAAAAACTTAAACTCTTTATTTTATATTATTATTATTATTTATGAAGAATATGAATTATGAATAAATTTATATATATATATATATATATATTCCAAAACGAAGCACCGAAACGGTCCGATACCGAAATATTTTGTTTCATAAGCTAAATCGAAACATAATCTGAAACGAAATTGATAACTTTGCTATGATCATCTAGACGATGAGATTGCAAAGGGCATCGCAGTGTTCCCTACTGGACTCTCCCCTCCATCCGAGAAGACTATTTCTGGCAAGCACGGTAAGATTGGAGTAGGGGTTTAACTCGGGCTCATAAAACTCGGGTTTTTCTTAACCCTAACCCTATTTATAAAATGTCAACCCTAACCCTAACCAAATTTGTAAAACCTCAATCCTAACCCTATTTTTAAAAATCGGGTTTAGGTTGAGTTTCGGGTTGGAATTCGGGTTGATAGAAAAAAAAATGACAATCTGAAACAAACAAGCTTAACATTGTATAAATAAGCTAAAGTTTGAAGAAAATAAGCTTTACATTGTACAAACAAGCTAAAGTTTGAAACAAATAAGCTTTACATTTCAAATTATATGTCTAAAAATATATATCTTTTACATAAGACTAAACAAAAAAAAAGTATATTCTTAGACCAAAACATATCCAAAGTAATTCAAATATTGCATAACATTTAAATAGCCACCATATGCATTGATGAAGTCACCTTTATCCTTCGGAAGCAAAAATATTGAGACGATATAAAGAGCCAGTTAGAAAACCACATAAGTCTGGTATGAGAGATCTTTTCCAAGTAGCGAGACTGCATTCGCCATCCAAAGCTCTCTGAATTTTTACTCATCACCTCTTTCCCAGATGTTTTAGTTTTTTGCTTATCACCTCTTTCCAAATGCTTTCATAAAATTTTGGTAAACTTTATATTAGAAGTTACAAATGTCTTAAAGAAGATAATTAAAAAAAATAAAAATACAGTTTGGCCCACCAACATTACATGATAAAATGAAATGGTTAAAGGTATAGTGCTCATTTTAAAAGGTAATGAAGATTCTGGTGGAATGTTCATACCAAGAATCATCACTTCCATAAAACTATTATCAGCTCTACATACTTTAAACCTAACAAACAAGGCTAAATCATCACTTCCACAACACCAGTGGGCCTGTTGCTTGTGGTTTTGCAGGTTCGGGTTAACTGCAATCCTAACCCGGCCCAAGTTGCAAATTGATCTGGGTTCAACCCGGATCCTTCGGGTTCGGGTTAAGCAAATTAGAGTTTGAGTACTGCTGCAAATCGGGTTTCCGTGGGCCAAATTCGGATTGAACCCGGCCCAAGTTGTACCCCTAGATTGGAGTGAACGTTAGCTAGACTTAGATATCCAGAGTCATATGCTACGCATGTGTCGTCTTTTCTTTTATGCCAAGCTGTTTCCATCGATGTTGTTCTGCACCAACTGCATCTTAGCTTGCTTATAGTATAAATTAGTCGGGGGGCTTATATTTATAGTGCACTACCAGCTCAGCTATGCTGTTAATATGGGTTAGGTTTCTAAGCATTACGAGGATTTGCTCCATATGTATCTAGTTATTACTAAATGGATAACTTTTAAAATCCTGAAGTGCGCATTAGTTGTCATGTGCATTAATATTACAACCAATGGTTTGAAAATCATATCTCACAATAAATCGACTAGACATTTGGATCGTGAGTCAATTGGTTTGATTGAATAAATCAGTTTGATTGAATCGAATAATATTATAATTAATTTTTAATTTAAGAATATATGTATCTAGTTATTACTAAATGGATAACTTTTAAAATCCTGAAGTGCGCATTAGTTGTCATGTGCATTAATATTACAACCAATGGTTTGAAAATCATATCTCACAATAAATCGACTGGACATTTGGATCGTGAGTCAATTGGTTTGATTGAATAAATCAGTTTGATTGAATCGAATAATATTATAATTAATTTTAAATTTAATAATATAAAAATAATACATATAATTATCAATTCAAGTGAAAAATAAAAATTTTAAAAAATTTAATTCTAATTTTATTTATCAAAACTCAACTTAATTCAAAATATGTTCAAATCCATAACCACTTGTGTACAAGTTATTTTTTTTACCACTCAAATATTTTTTTTAATATTTTTATTTATCAAAATTAAAAGTTTAAAAATCAAGGTTGGATCAGTTCTTTGAAACCTGACAACTTTAATAATAAAATCGGAATGATCAGTTTTTAGTTGAACCGGTTCGTGATCGATTGGTCTGGTCCAATTTTTAAAACCATGATTACAACATGTAATGATATATTACATTGATTTTTGGTCTTCATTGATTTAATCTTGAGGAAATGTCTTTTCTTTATTAATTAAGAAATTACATTTGATATATGCGGTTCGTTTAACTAAATGCAAATCGAATGCAAGGCTCGTTCAAGCCTATCCAACTAGATAGTGCCCACACTATCTTAGTAGCATCTCTTGATGATGCCTCATCACCCTGAGCTGACATCCTTGAGCGTTAGTGGATGTACTGTGAGTTTGCTGAAGAAACTTTACCTCGGCATTGAGATCTGCAAGAAGCTTCGGAGATTGGATATTCCGGCAGGGATCCTTCGTTGTTCAAGTCAGTGATCAGAATCACAGTCGTGAGCTTGAGAAAGCTCAGATGAGAAAGTTGAGATGAAAAAATTCTCTCAGTGTTTTTTTGAGTGTTCATACCTTGGTCAGGGGTTCCTCTTACCCATTTTGTTGCTACCCTGGGTCTGCGTTACTTGCTTGATAAGATTAGAATCTTATGATGAACTGTGACTTTTATGAATGAAATGTCAGAACTAGTGGGATTGGATTCGTTCCATCTGAATTAGGTGATTGGTACTTCATGATAGATAATCACCTTTTGCGATTTATCTGGCCAGTCATTAAAACTTTATGATGGATTATAACTTTTTGGGCTTGTCTGATCCAAGCAATTAAAGCTTCATAATGGATTATGACTTCTTGGGCTTGTGCCAGAATCAACAGAGTTTGTCTTATTAGACACATGTGAATCTGATGTGGCTAGTGGGTCTGGCCTTGTCAAAAGTGAAAGCTTGCCTGAGAAGCCAATAGTCGAATTTAGAGGTAAAAGGAGATGAGGCCACCTAGGAGCTGGGGCTGCTTGTTGTCTGGGGCCGCCTAGGAGCCGGGGCCGCCATGGGGCCGCTTAGGATCTGAGGCCGCCTCTGGGCCGCTTCGGGGAGCCGGGGCCGTTAACATCCAAACGACTCCCGCCATTGGGTAATTTTGGCCATTAACTTATACGTGGCTTTTACTAGCCATATCATATGCCCCCTGCTTCTAAGTCTTGGTGCGCCGGCACTCGCCAAGAGAAAGGAGCGCAAAATCTTCGCAAAATATCCTGCTTTCGATGGGTCTTGCGCGCCATAAATTAGCGAAGGTGGGTGCGTGTCCTCGAGGGGGTAAAAGTCCCTTCGAAGTTCTCTCATCATTTAAGGAAAGGCACCGAAAGCGATGAGGTCTGCAGAGAGATTGAGGAAAATATTTCATGATCAATGTAAAAAGGTGGGGCATCATTATTGGATTGTTTTTATTTGTTGGCCCAGATGGCAACCCAAGAGCGGGGATGAATTGGGTTCTTTAAAAAATTTAAAATTTTCTTTTAAAAGCTATTGGCTTTAAGATAAATGAAATTGAATGCAATGCAAATATAAAGCACAAATAAGGAGATAGAGATAGAGATAATAAAAGCACGGCAAACACAAAGACTTTATAGTGGTTCGGTGTATCCAACACCTACGTCCACTCCCAAGATTCGCTTGGGTCCACACTATAATTGACTTGATTACAGTCGAGTTGTTTTCCAAGATCACAACTCACAACTTGTTGTTTTACCCGGGATCACAATGAACCCAGCCGGTTTTTGGGCTCACCAGTACAAAACCCTAAACTCAAGCTAAACTAGCTTGACCCGAGGTATACAACCTCCACTAGTTCAATCCCCCTGATTGAACCAGTAAAAACAAGAAAGAATAATGTTTAAGATATAAGACAGCTCCTTAAATGAGCAAATATTCAAATAAATGAACAAGGTTTAGAAAAGCCTGTTTGAAGTTGTTGGATTTGAGCTTTTTTTCTTTTCCTCTTCTCTTTGGAGATGTTGAATCAGGCCTCAGCTTTGATTCGTTGCAAACGTTGCAGATGAGAAGTTGGAAAATCTTCAAAACAGAGCTTTTTCCCTTTTTGAATCCTTTGATTTTTCAAACTTTGAACGCCTTGGATTCTTCTTTGAGCTTTTTAAGTGGAAGGATTTGAATTTGAGTACTTCTTTCTTGGATTTCAGGCTCAAGACTTCTCGGATTTTGATTTGAATATTCTCCCTCTTTTTCTTTTTTTCGTTCTTCGTTCCTATTTTCAAACGGGTGTTCTCCCCCTTCTTATAGATTTCTTTTAATCCATTTTTGGAAGAAAACTAGCCGTTGGAATGTACCTGAAACAAAATATATCGTTAGAAGTTAGGTAAAAAGGAAATATTACCGTTAGAGCTGATCTGGCATTTTAAATTTTCGTCCCAGACAGGTTGGAGTCGGCTCCAACTTTTCAGGTGTCGGCTCCAAGTCATTTATCCAAAAATAGAAAGTTCTGAGTTCGTTAAGGAGTCGGCTCCAAAAAAGTTAGGTGTCGGCTCGCCATCGTCAGGTGTCGGCTCCAGAATACTGTGTGTGTCAGCTCCAGATGCTCAAAAAATAAGCGTTCTGTCCCGCATCGGAGTCGGCTCCAGACACTGTAAGTGTCGACTCCGAAACTCTGGGTGTCGGCTCCGAAACTCTAGGTGTCGGCTTCGGACCGTATCAAAAATCATAAGAATATTTGACTGGCCATGGGGTCGGCTCCAGGAATTCTAGGTGTCGACTCCAGGTTCTGAAACTTTGAAACTTGAGATTTGCAATTGATTCAAACTCATTTCTTAATACATTTAAATCAATCAAATATTTTTAAGTGCTGAAACACTTGTCAAATCCATTAGTAATCAAATAAATATACTCAATTCCTTTATTAATCATCAAAATCAATAATTGGGTCAACAATCTCCCTTTTTGATGATTATAAAAACATTGAGTATATGCAAAGTATTCTTAAATTAAAATTTTTAACAAAGTGATCCTCACAAGCAAGCTCCCCTGAATAAGGTAGCTCCCCTGTGAAGTTCAAATTATCAATTGTATCTCCTTATTGCTTTACATATTTATCAATTGTTCTTTATATTTGATACCAATTAAATAAATGCCAATTAAAGCATAACTAATCAATGCAATTAAAGCATAACTAATATGCCAATTAAAGCATAACTAATCAATGCATATACGACAATTAAAGCATAACTAATCAATGCATATACGACATAACTTTCTCCCCTTTTTTGTAATCAACAAAAAGATAAAGAAAAGTTAAGTCAAAAGATAAGATTGATAGATCAAAAGATAATTTCATTTCATTGAAGTCAAGTATTACAAAAAGAAAGAAACTATACTTTCATTACATCAACGCTTAAACTTCATTACATCAAAAACTAAACTTTCATTACATCAAGACATTAAACAACATAAAAACTACAAGTTGGTTCTAATGATTCTTGTCAAATGATCTAGAATCTTATGCATTCCATCACTCTGAGTGGCTACAAATTCTTTCAACCTTCTATCAACAAAAGAGCAAGCAGTCATGATTTTATCTTGAAGCTCTGCATTGCACTTTGAATAGGTCTCAGAATCTCCACATATGTCTTTAAGTTCTTCAAATATATTCTTCAAATCACTACTTAAAGATCCAGTAGAAGAGCTAAGAGTTGATTCTATTTTGGTAATTCGATCATCTAAGGAATAAAGAGTTTCTTTAAGATTCATAAAATGATTGTCAAACTCAGTCTTCAGTTCATCCTTCTGAGCAGCAAGCAATCCTTTGAGTTGCTCCATTTGAAGGTCTGAAAATCCAACTGATGAAGAGGATGGCTGAACATGAATTTGAGCAGGTGCAGGGCAGGAACTGGACTCCTCGGCTGCGGTGAGGGAACCCTCATGGACCAGCCTCACAAGGTGCAGAATGTCTAGGCTCAGGGGCTCTTCATCCAAGTTACCTTTCCTTTCCCATTGCCCGTTCACCTTAACAAATCCCATCCTATGCAAAGTGGCCAAACTGTAATAGTCAGTGTGTCTCAGGTTCTTGGAGGGTTCATTGTCCAAAATTACAACCCCTTGGCTTCTAAATACCATAGTTAAAACCATGCCATAGGGTAGTGACGATCTTCTCTTCCCTCCGGCCTCGGCCATATAGAATATCATCATAGCAGCTAAATTAATAGGTTGACCGGTCAAAATACTGTCCATCACAACAATGTCCCGCTCGGAGACATACTCAAAACGTCCGGTCTTTGGGAACAAAATTCTGCTGCAAATGTTGTGTAGCAATCTTAATTCCAAGGGCAACTGGTTAGCCCTAATTTCCTCAAATTCTTCAACATCTCTCCCTAACATCCTTGATAGGGCCGCTGATCTCTCACTGTGCACATCGGCTGCTAATCCGGTAATGGGGATGCTTAAGAGATTCCTAATTTTTGAAATGTAAGATGAATCCGTTTGCCTCTAACAGAGCTCACTAAACCGCCATCACCTCTCGACAAATTAAAGTAAAATTCTTTACTAAAGCTGGGTAAGTAGGAACATCAAGAGAACAAACTTATCCCATCCAAGCTCCTTGAGTTGATTACCAATCGAAAAACCCTCGGATTGAAAGAACTCAAAGTCAACTTTCCTACCCATTGTGATTACCCTCCCTGCTAGGGTATCTACCTGAGGTGAAGTGGTGTTGGGATTGTCTGAATCGGTGGAGGAATCCTCGCTTGGAGACGGCTCGCGGACGGGTCGCCTCACGGAGCGTTTTCGGTCACCATAGGCGCTCCAATCACCGAACCTCTCCTCTTAGGTGCCATTGGATCCTTAGGAAAGCTTGGATAGAGTGGAATTAGAGATGGGGAGGCTTTGAGAGAGTTTTGGAAGAAATTTGGTGGAGGATTCGAAGAGTTATGAAATGACGAGGTGTCGACTCTGCCCTAATAAATCGATTTTGGATTCCCAGGTGTCGACTCCCGCAAAGTCGGGTGTCGACTCCAAATCGCTAACACAGTCAGCGCTCGAACTGGAGTCGGCTCCACTTATACGGGTGTCGGCTCCAAGGTCAGGGACCGAGAGCGACACAGACAAAGGTGTCGACTCCTCATTCTGAGGTGTCGACTCCAATGACAGTTTCAGAGAAAAATAATTGAGATTCAAAACTGAAACTTGTCAAAATAAATTTGATAAAATCTTGATAAAATTTTGGAGTATGAAGAATCAAGTTACTCAGATGACTAGATAATTTGTCCTTAAAATTATGAAAGGAATATCAAGAAATTAATATAATCTAGAAAGTCATTCCTTAAAGTTTCAAAATCAATCCAAAGGGTCACATATTCCTAATTCACCTCTAAGATAACAAAATCTCTCTTCACTCAAAGGTTTTGTAAATATATCAGCTAATTGTTCTTCAGTATTAACATATTCAAGACAAATTTCATTATTAGCTACATGTTCTCTTATAAAGTGATATCTAATTTCAATGTGTTTTGTTCTTGAATGTTGAATTGGATTTTTAGTTAGATTTATTGCACTTGTGTTATCACATCTAATTGGAGTTTTATCAAGTGTTATGCCATAATCTTCAAGTTGTCTCTTAATCCAAAGGATTTGAGCACAGCAACTTCCAGCTGCAACATATTCTGCTTCAGCAGTAGATAATGCAACCGAATTTTGCTTTTTGCTAAACCAAGAGATTAAGTTACTACCTAAGAATTGACATGCTCCACTTGTGCTTTTTCTATCTAATTTACATCCAGCATAGTCAGAGTCAGAATATGCAATCAAGTTTAATGTTGAGTCTCTAGAATACCATAAACCTACATTTTTAGTTCCACTTAAATATCTTAAGATTCTTTTTACAGCAATTAAGTGAGATTCTTTAGGTTCAGATTGAAATCTAGCGCATAGACATACAGCAAACATTATATCTGGTCTACTAGCTGTTAAGTAAAGAAGAGATCCGATCATACCTCTGTAATATTTTTGATCTACTTTCTTACCATCTTCATCTTTGTCCAATTTGCATGAAGGACTCATAGGAGTTCCAAGTGGTTTGATTGACTCCATTCCAAACTTCTTGAGCAGTTCTTTTGTGTATTTGGCTTGATTGATGAAATTCCTTCTTTGCTTTGCTTGATTTGAAGTCCTAGGAAGAAGTTGAGTTCTCCCATCATGCTCATTTCAAACTCACCCTGCATCAACTTAGCAAATTCTTGACATAACAAATTGTTAGTAGCACCGAATACAATATCATCAACATATATTTGTACTACTAATAAATCCTTATCTTTTCTTTTCAAAAAATGTTTTATCAACATTTCCTCTTATAAAATCATTTTCAATTCAGAAATTTACTTAATCTTTCATACCAAGCTCTAGGTGCTTGTTTTAAACCATATAGTGCTTTGTGCAATTTAAAAACATGATTTGGAAATTCATGATCTTCAAAACCAGGTGGTTGTTCAACAAAAACTTCCTCATTTATAAATCCATTTAAAAATGCACTTTTAACATCCATTTGAAATAAATTGATATGCATATGACATGCAAATGCAAGTAATAATCTAATTGCTTCTAGTCTAGCTACAGGTGCAAAAGTTTCATCAAAATCAATTCCTTCTTCTTGATTATATCCTTTTGCAACTAATCTAGCTTTGTTTCTAATTACTATGCCATTTTCATCTAATTTATTTCTAAATACCCATTTTGATCCTATAACAGAATGATCTTTAGGTCTATCTACAAGAGTCCAAACATTATTTCTAGTAAATTGATTTAATTCTTCTTGCATAGCTAACATCCAATTATTATCTTTTTCTGCTTCTTCAATAGTTTTAGGTTCAATTTGAGATACAAATGCAAGATGATTATTGATGTTTCTCATTGATGATCTAGTTCTTACTCCTTGAGATGGATCACCTATAATTAATTCTTTGGATGACCATAGGCATATCTCCAATCTCTAGGAAGATCTACATCATTATGATTTGCATCAACAACATCAACACTAGGAGAATCATTATCTTTAGCTTCTTGTTCATGATCCGAAGATACATCTATATTCAATTTTTCAATATCTCTTTCTAGAATGTTTGTATCTTCCTCATCATCAATCTTTTCAGAACTGATGCTAAAGATTCATCAAAAATTACATGAATAGATTCTTCTACAATTAAGTTTCTCTTGTTAAACACTCTATAGGCTTTACTAGATGTTGAATATCCTAAGAAAATGCCTTCATCAGATTTTGCATCAAATTTTCCTAGATTATCTTTGCCATTATTATGAATGAAACATTTACAACCAAATGCATGAAAGTAACTTATGTTTGGTTTTCTATTATTCCATAGTTCATAAGGAGTTTTCTTAATGATTGGCCTAATTAAAGCTCTATTAAGAATGTAACATGCCGTGTTTATAGCTTCCGCCCAAAAGTATTTTGGTAGGTTGCTTTCACATAGCATGGTACGGGCCATGTCTTCTAAGGTTCTATTTTTTCTTTCAACTACTCCATTTTGTTGTGGTGTTCTAGGTGCTGAAAAATTATGATGAATGCCATTTTCTATGCAAAAGTTTTCAAATAAATGATTTTCAAATTCAGTGCCATGATCACTTCTTAGAGACACTATGGTGTTGTTTTTCTCATTTGTGACCTTCTTGAAGAATTTCAAAATAATGGAAAGGTCTCATCCTTATGAGCTAAAAACAATACCCAAGTGTATCTAGAATAATCATCTACAATCACAAGACCATATTTCTTTCCTCCTAGACTTGTGGTTCTAGTAGGTCCAAAAAGATCCATGTGAAGTAGTTCAAGTGGCCTAGAAGTGGAAACAATATTTTTAGTTTTGAAAGAATTTCTAGTTTGTTTTCCAAATTGACATGCATCACAAATTTTGTTATTTTCAAAATCTAGTTGTGGAAGTCCTTTTACTAAATCCATTCTAATTAATTTTGAAATAAGGTGTGTGCTTGCATGACCTAATCTACGATGCCATAACCAACCAATCTCATTCATATTAGCATTATTAGCAACTAAGCAATGATTACTAGTAGACAAATTGTCTAAATCAATCAAGTATACATTGCCATTTCTATTTCCAATAAAAACAATGCTATTATCAATGGGATTAGAAACAGTGCAGATTGATGCTTCAAATGATACTTTAAAACCTTTATCACATAATTGACTAATACTTATTAGATTATGTTTCAAACCATTGACATATAAGACATTTTCAATATATGTGGAGGGAGTTATTTGAATTTTACCAAACCCCATGATTTGGCCTTTGCCATTGTCACCAAATGTAACAACTCCTCCTCTTTTGCTCTCAAGGGTGATGAATTGATCCTGTGTCAGCCGCTATCGAGATACCACTTTCGCTTTGATCTTTTGGCCGCAAGACACTCCTGCAAAAATAATTAAGTCTTATATTTAGGTACCCAAGCCTTCTTGGGTCCTTCATGGTTAGTAGCATAAAAGATTGTTCCTTTGGGAACCCATATTTTCTTGCCTTTATTATTTAATTTTTGTTATATTTCTTGCATCACATTCATAGGATTTATGACCTTTCTTGTTACAATAATGACATGTAACATTATCTCTATTTTGTTCTTTTCTAAAAAAGTTTTTGACAAATTTTTTTTAAGTTAGGTCTATATCCTAAACCAGCTTATCATATATAGCTCTTTGATTGCTTAACAATAAATTAAGTTTTTCAGAACTATAAGTAAATTTATCAATAATATTTTTATATTTATCAACTTCCTTCTTTAGTTTATCATTTTCATTGGAAATTGATTCTTTTCTTTTGTCAATTTTCTTTTTCAGATTTTAGCATTTTAATTTCATTAGTAAGATCATCTTTTTCTTTAATAAGAATTGAGTTATCATTTTTCAAAGACTTGTATTTCTTTTTCAAAACTTTAAAATCATCTACTAGTTCATTGAAAGCTTCAAATAATTCATCAAAGCAAAGTCATCACAAGGGTTTTCGGAACTTACCTCACTGTCGTCGTTTGCCATAAAGCAAATGTTTGCAACTCTTTTTGTTCTTCCTCTGAAGAGGATTCATCGCTGTCACTCCAGGTTGCAACATAGGCTTTCTTCTTCTTCTTGTAAGTCTTCTTCAGTTGAGGACAATCGTATCTAAAGTGCCCCGGTTTCTTACACTCATAGCAAATCAAGGGGTCTTTCTCTTTGTCCTTGTCCTTTTCCTTTTCTTTTTCTCCTTCCATCTTAATTCCAGATTTCTTCTTGTGGAAGGGTCTCTTTCTTCTCATGAATTTTTTGAATTTTCTTGCTAGAAGAGCTGTCTCATCATCATCATCATCACAGCTCTCCTCACTTTCAGCAGCCTTAAGAGCTATAGTCTTTTTCTTTTTACATCTCTTCTATGTGCTGCTTCATGGTTAATTCATGGGTCATAGGGATCCAAGTAGCTCCTCCAAGGGTAAGGTGTTGAGGTCCTTGGCTTCTTGGATTGCTGTCACCTTTGCTTCCCAAGTCCTTGGAAGTGACCTAAGAATTTTGCGAACAAGTTCAGAATTAGTATAGGTTCTTGCCTAGACTTTTCAAACCATTTACAATATCGGTAAATCTAGTGTACATGCATGCTATAGTTTCAGTTTGTTCCATGCTAAATAATTCATATTTATGAACAAGAATATTTATCTTAGATTCTTTACTTGATTAGTACCCTCATGGGTAACCTCTAATCTATCCCAATCTTTTTTGCGGAATTACATGTAGAAATCGATTAAATTCATTTGCATCTAATGAACAATACAAGACATTCATGGCCTTAGCATTGAGCTGTGCCATTTTCCTATCATTATCATTCCAATCCCTTTCGGGCTTAGGAACAATAGTGCCATCAACAATGTGTGTGGGTGTACTAGGTCCATTAATTATAACACCACAATTCATAATCAGAAGCTTGAATGAATATCCTCATTCTTGCTTTCCAATATGAATAGTTGGAACCATTAAATAAGGGAGGTCTATTTGTAGAATGACCTTCGGCAAATGAAGATCCAACTTGAGCTGCCATTTGGATCTTTAGCTCTTGATCGTGTGATCAAATTCAAATGAGCACTTGCTCTGATACCAATTGTTGGCCCAGATGGCAACCCAAGAGGGGGGGTGAATTGGGTTCTTTAAAAAATTTAACCTTTTAAAACTATTGGCTTTAAGATAAATGAAATTAAATGCAATGCAAATATAAAGCACAAACAAGGAGATAGAGATAGAGATAATAAAAGCACGGCAAACACAAAGATTTTATAGTGGTTCGGTGTATCCAACACCTACGTCCACTCCCAAGATTCACTTGGGTCCACACTATAATCGACTTGATTACAGCCGAGTTGTTTTACAAGATCACAACTCAAACTTGTTGTTTTACCCGGGATCACAACGAACCCAGCCGGTTTTTCGGGCTCACCAGCACAAAACCCTAAACTCAAGCTAATCTAGCTTGACCCGAGGTATACAACCTCCACTAGTTCAATCCCCCTGATTGAACTAGCAAAAACAAGAAAGAATAATGTTTAAGATACAAGCTCCTTAATGAGCAAATATTCAAATAAATGAACAAGGTTTAGAAAAGCCTGTTTGAAGTGATTGGATTTGAGCTTTTCTTCTTTTCTTCTTTTCCTCTTCTCTTTGGAGATGTTGAATCAGGCCTCAGCTTTGATTCGTTGCAAATGTTGCAGATGAGAAGTTGGAAAATCTTCAAAACAGAGCTTTTTTCTTTTTGGAATCCTTTGATTTTTCAAATTTGAATGCCTTGGATTCTCTTTGAGCTTTTTGGAGTGGAAGGATTTGAATTTGAGTACTTTTCTCTTGGATTTCAGGCTCAAGACTTCTCGGATTTTTGATTTGGATATTCTTTTTTTCTTTTTTTTGTTCTTCGTTCCTTTTTCAAACGGGTGTTCTCCCCTTTTATAGATTTCTTTTAATCCATTTTTGGAAGAAAACTAGCCGTTGGAATGTACCTGAAACAAAATATATCCGTTAGAAGTTAGGTAAAAAGGAAATATTACCGTTAGAGCTGATCTGGCATTTTAAATTTTTGTCCCAGACAGGTTGGAGTCGGCTCCAACTTTTCAGGTGTCGGCTCCAAGTCGTTTATCCAAAAATAGAAAGTTCTGAGTTCGTTGAGGAGTCGGCTCCAAAAAAGTTAGGTGTCGGCTCGCCATCGTCAGGTGTCGGCTCCGAATACTGTGTGTGTCGGCTCAAGATGCTCAAAAAATAAGCGTTCTGTCCCCGCATCGGAGTCGGCTCCAGACACTGTAAGTGTCGACTCGAAACTCTGGGTGTCGGCTCCGAAACTCTAGGTGTCGGCTCCGGACCGTATCAAAAATTATAAAATTTGACTGGCCATGGGGTCGGCTCCAGGAATTCTAGGTGTCGACTCCAGGTTCTGAAACTTTAAAACTTGAGATTTGCAATTGATTCAAAACTCATTTCTTAATACATTTAAATGATCAAATATTTTTAAGTCCTGAAACACTTGTCAAATCCATTAGTAATCAAATAAAAATACTCAATTCCTTTATTAATCATCAAAATCAATAATTAGGTCAACATTATTGTGTCCCATCATTGGGTGGATCGCGCCTCCTAAGTGTCACCGAGGCATCGTATCTCGAATGGCGAACAATCTGAGGACAGCTAGGCGAACCCTTCACTCACGAACCTTTGCGTGGCACTGCAGTGGGCAGGACATTCAAAACCCGTGCATAAGACTATCCCACTCACCTCTACGATCTTTCCATGCCTCCATAATCTTCTATGCCTTCTTTGCCTCTTGAGTCTCGAGTTCTTGCCTCTATCTCTTTGATCCTCAGGTCAGTCTCCTTCACTTTTTTTGCTCTTTTCCTTCATGGATTCTGACCCCCATAGGAAAGGTAAGGCCCCCATGGTTGAGCCCTCTAGGAAGGAGATCCTCCAAGTGCAGCATCGGGCTCCTGGTGGCATCTCTATCCACAACCTCCCAGCGATCATTTCCTAACATCACCTAGGGCACCTCCTCCCCCCTCTAGGGTCTCTCCTCCGCCCTATAGTGTTTCTTCTCCGCCATCTGGTCATCGAGTGTCTCCTTCGGTTACCCTCTCTGTGTCTGTAGGTTCAGAGGGGATAGCTTCTACCATGATTTTCCAGGATGTAAAGAACCTTAGGGTCCAACATGAGATACCCAATAGCATCTGTACCTTCGTTCCTCATCCCGATGACAGGGTGACCTCCAGCGAGTCTGGTGGACTAGCCTTGTATAAAGAGTTCTTTCGGAGTGGGCTTCGTCTTCCTTTCCACCCTTTCTTCTTCAATCTTTTAGATAGATATAATCTTGTCCCGGTGTAGCTAACTCTGAACTCCATTCAGATTATCTGTGCCTTTTTAGTACTCTACCATTTTCATGGTCTTTCTAGCCAAGTTTCTTTGTTCCGAGCTTTGTATAAACTCCGCAATCCCAATAAATCTGGGTGGTGGAGTGTTGCCCATATATTGCAACCCAAGAGGGGGGGTGAATTGAGTTTCTCAAAAATTAACTAGACTAATTAGCAAGTATGTGCAATTAAATTTTCTTCACAAATAAACTAAGTGTAGTGCAGTGAAGATAATATGCAAGCAACACAATAAAGAGCACAACCAAACATAAGGGATTTATAGTGGTTCGATGCCAACCTGCACCTACATCCACCCCCCAAGAACACCTTGGGTATTCCACTATCACCACTAGCTTACCTAGCTAGCAAACTTATTTACAGGCATAAGCAATCAAGCCTTACACACTAGCCCCAAGCTAGTCTTCTTGTTTACGGGTACAAGGGGACCTTACACACTAGCCCTCCAAGCTAGTCTTCTTGTTTACGGGCACAAGGGGGCCTTACACAATACTTATTTATGGGCACAAGCAAGCCTTACAATATCAAGCACAATAGTATCAAGATTATACAAGAAGCTCCTAATAAATGAACAAATATTCAACAAGAAATACTTATCAAAATATCGAAGAACACTTCGCAAGATGGCTCTTCCTTTGAGCACATCGGAGCACCAATGAAGCCTTTGATTGAAGCTTTAATGCTCTTCAAAGAATGGTTGTTGGAGCTTGAATTACCATGCCAAGAATCAGAAATAAATGCACTTTGGTGGCTTTGAAACAATGAATGCAACTCTCCAATAAACCTCTCTTACAAACAATAAATCTCTCTTTCAAATGATTCTTTTCACAAAGATTTTCAACAAGATTTTCACTCTATTTTTACATGATTTTTTACTCTTTTTCTTTCTTTTTCTTCTATTTTTCTTCCCTCTTTTCTTTCTCTTCAAATAACTAATCAACAGCTCAATATATATAAGAAAAAAAATATAGCCGTTGCACATTACCATTGTGAAATAGAGGAGGGAGTGAGAGAGAGAGAGAGAAAATTGACCAAGAGAGGAAATTCCAAATGGTAACAAAATGGTGAAGTAGAATTCCAATCCACAAAGATTAGAAGCCAGGGAAAGGAACCAGCCGAAGGAACGAAGAAGTTGGCATTCCAAAAACATAAAATTGGCATTCTAACATCTATCCAAAAAGAAGCCAGCTGATGGAATTTAAAATGTTGGCATTCAAAATCCAAAAGCGGCATTCCAAAAATACAAAACCGGCATTCCAAGGAAAAGTTGGCATTCCAACCTTGATTTCAACTTTTGAATCATAGGAAAAAGCAACCATGAGCTCATGAAGATTAGCATGCCAAAAGACAAGTTGGCATTCCAACTAAAATCTCTTAAACTTCCAACAGAGGGCCTTAAAAATTTGGTAGCCCGACTAGAATTCTAGCATGCCAGAAAAGAAAGTTGGCATTCCAATTTTTCATCCAAAAACCATCAGCCGAAAGACCAAATAAATTAGCATGCCAAAATTTCAAACTAGTATGCCAGAATGAAGCACCAGGGAGACGACGGAAGGTCAAATAAAATTAGCATGCTAATCCTTTTAACCAGCATGCCAAAATTGAAGCATAGGGAACCGGCAGAGGGCATTTCAAAAATAGAAATAGTTTACGAACATAATCTGGTGATGAATCAAAATATAATTATAAATAGGAACTTGTAGGATAATTGGATCCAATTCAAGACAATGCAAATATAATTCAACTTGAAAGTCATTTTGTCAAATGAATCGTCCAAATATAAAACATATAAAAATCATCCAGTGATTATGAAATCCATGTCCTTTGGAAAAATAATTTAATCATTCCAAACCTTTTAAAAAAAATTTAAATTGTAAAGCATATCCATAGAAATAATACATTACCTTTCATTTTACCTTTGATTTGAAGTAACACCATCTTCTTGATGATTCATCTGAAATTCATTTAACTCAACCGCAATATCATTAGTATCATACTTAATTGTTTTGTAGTCATCAAAATCAATATAAGGCCAACATGGAGCTTCGCCTCTAGACCCAAAAGGACCCTTAAGCTTGACTTGCCTTCCAAAATTAAGGGATGGAAATCCCGATTTTTCTATGTCCATTTGGATGGGGTGAAAATGGGTTGGGGCAATCTTGACACCAGCCCTAACAGAAACTTCACTATGAATGAAGAGGACCGAGAAGTTTTTGATTCATTGTTGTCATCCATTCTTCCGCCTCTTCATGAGCTACTATCGAAGGATAACCTCCGTGAGGCAGGCGTAGTGTCGGCGTCGTTAGCGCCGGTGACGACAATGCTAGCACCGACGCCTGGTGAGCATCGCATTCCCCTCATTTTTTTTTTGACTGATTTTTGTTTCTTTATGTAGCCATGAAGTTTTCTCCTGATTTTTGATGGTGGGCCTCCGAAAGAGGAAAGAGACCACCGGTGACATGGCGAGGGCGACGCCTAAGAGGTCCCGCTGGGAAGAGCAGGGTGGGTTATCCCAGCCTCTTGTGGTTCCCTCCATGGTTCTCAAGGCTTCCCCGAGAAGGGGGGGGGGGTCCCCCTGTTGAAGCTGAGACGGAGACATCTAGGGAAGAGCCCTCGGTCGTCGCCGACCCTGGAGGTGAAGCCACACCAGAGGCGAGGCCGTCTAAGAAAGAGCCCCCGGCCGCCACCGAAACTGGAGGTGAAGCTGCACTGGAGGTGAGGATTGGGATGCCTCCGGTTGCAGAAGTTGAAGATGATACCCCGTAGGCCATCCAATTGACGTCGAAGGAGGGAGGGAGGCCCCCTACCCGCGACCTCAGGAGTCGGCCATTCCGGGTGATGGCTATGAACCAGGGTCAGCTGGTGGAGCAAATATTGAGGCACTCCAGCCTCCCTACCTTCTAGGCTGAGCTCTGCAGTAGGCCGATTGCCAGCGTCTTCGACAGCCTCTTCACCATTGCCCTTTAGGTAGGTTCGCCGGCTCCTTTTCTTTCCTTACTTGAATATGTAATAGGAGAATTTGGGCCGAGCTCTAATTGATGAGTTTATGCAGATGTCCAACGACCTCTTCGTTTTTTAGGAGGCTTGTGCTAGGGCCGTCAACAACTATGGGCGCTCTTGGGATGAGTTGACTGCCGCAAAAGCCCGAGCTGATAGCCTGGCCAAAGAATTGGCCGAAGTGCAGGCTCAAGAGGCGAAAGCGGCCAATGAACTCTGAGTCGTTCAAGAGAGGAGTAGCTTTTTGAAGGCCCATGCAGAGGCAACCGAGAGTAAGGCTCGGGTCACCAAGGCTGAACTCGTGGATGCCATGAGAGGCTTGGGGATACTCTCCTTAAGCTAGATCATGCTGAGGAGAGGGTCGACAAGGCCGAGTCTGAGGCTCGGGCTGCCATGAAGAAGCTTGCCATCACGGAGACGGACGCTCGGACCTCCTAGGAGGGAAAGGCCGCCGGAGAGGCTTAAGCCCAGGAGGCCGTAGAGAAGTTGGCCACCATTGAGGCTCAGGCTACCGAGATGGTAGCCACCGCCGAGGCCCGGGCTATGGAGAGGGTGGCCACCACTGAGACCCGAGCTCGAGAGGCTGTGGAGAACTACAAGAGCTCCATGGATTTTGCTGCAGAGTTTAGCGAGGCAGCCATCGATGCCTTCTCCTAGGGCTTCTAGAAATGCAAAGAGAAGGTCTCCTGGGTTTACGGAATAAGCGGCTTTGAATCTCTTCAGCCCGAGGACGAGGAGGAGGGTTCGGAGGGTGGCAACGTCGAAGACCGGTCGGGACCCACTAAGCCTTAAGCTTACTTTCTTTTCTTTTCTTTTTTCATAGTTTTGTAATCTGACTAGAGTCGGCGCCTTTGTCAGAATTGATATTAAATTAATGCAAAGATCTTTTTGCTCAAGTATAAAAGACTTAGCTTTTTGTAGTGTCTTTGTTCTATGGTTGATCATGTCTTGGCTCTAGCCCTCAGATACATCTTCAATCTTGTGAGTATATCTGGAGAGTCGGTAGTTTGATGTGCAGACTTCGCAGGAATACTTAGGCTTGCCTTCACCTTTCTGGCTTTTGCTAGAGTGTTTCTTGAATGTCGATGCCGGTCCTCGCCTTGGGGGTCGGTGCCAGCCTAGGAGTTGACTCGGGGCCGCTGGGACTATAGGATTTGAATTTCCTTGGGGGTTTCTCGGTGCTGGTCCTTATGATCACAGGGCCATCGAGGTTCTTTTGAAAACTGCCATGAGTGTTTCTTGTGCTGGCTCGAGAGTTTGACTCGGGGCTGCCGAGACCATAGGATTTGAATCACCTCGAGGGTTTCTCAGTGCCGGCCCAGGGATATTCTTATGATCACGGGACGACCGAGGTCCTTTTGAAAACTGCCACGGGAGTTTCTCAATGCCGGCCCGGGAGTTTGACTTAGGGCCACCGAAACCATAGGATTTGAATCGCCTCAGGGGTTTCTTGGTGCTAGCCCGGGGATATCCTTATAATCACGGGGCCACCGAGGTCCTTTTGAAAATTGCCACAGGGATTTCTCGTGCCGACCTGGGAGTTTGACTCGAGGCCGTTGAGACCATAGGATTTGAATCGCCTCGGGGGTTTGTTGGTGTTGGCTAGGAATATCCTTATGATCACTGGGCCGCCGAGGTCCTTTTGAAAACTTTCATAGGGGTTTCTCATGCCGGCCTGGGAGTTTGACTCGGAGTCGCCGAGACCATAGGATTTGAATTGCCTCAGGGGTTTCTCGGTGCCGACCCGCGGATATCCTTATGATCATGGGATCGTCGAGGTCCTTTTGAAAACTGCCATGAGGGTTTCTCAGTGCCGGCCTAAGAGTTTGACTTGGAGCCACCGGGATCATAGGATTTGAATCACCTCGGGGGTTTCTCGGTGCCGGCTCGAGAATATCCTTATGATCACAGGGCCGCCAAGGTCCTTTTAAAAACTGCCCCGGGGGTTTTGACTCGGGACCGCTAGAACCATAGGATTTGAATCGCCTTGGGGGTTTGATGCAGGGTGATATTCAAAACGCCTGCAACTCAAGAATGATCTAATCTGTGAGAAAAGAATTCGTCCAGGTTTGGTTCGAATCTTGACAAGAAAAGGGAAAAATTTCAAATTTTGATCACTCACAATCCAAAATTTAAAAGGAAGAGCAATTGAATTTTCAATTCAATTGTTTTGAATCAGAAAAAAAGAAAAACATTTATCTCCATTCAAAAGAAAAAAAAAGAAATCTAAAATAACGTCTTTCTTCTCTGCCTTTGACGGCCGCCCAAAACCAACCTAAATAATAGAGATAAAACCCTAACATCATAAGTTTAAAAAAATTACAACTATGCCATTAAAAACGAAAACAAGCCCAAAACTCCTATCAGACGAGCCCGGATGGCCAAAATCCACAGCAGCTCATCGCCAACGGCGATGACTTTGAATCAGCAGTCCGTTTCCATGTGACCAGCCAAGTTTGGGCCCAGTCCGACACATGAAATTTCAAGCCCGTTTGTTCTGCAACCTCTTGGACCTTCGTAGATTATCTGGTGTGGTCTTCCCTGACGTGGCCTGCTGACTCTGGGTTGCTGGTACAGGAACATCAAGGACTGGTTCGACTGACCCGAACTCTGGTCCGAACTGATGTCCTCTGAAAAGCTTGACCTCAAGCTCGAATTCTCTCCTGCATAAGGGGTCAGATGCCGAATGTTGAACACATCCGAAATGAAGACATCATCTGGTAACTCAACCCGATAGGCATTGTCACCAAATTTCTCCAATACCTGGCATGGACCTATCTTCTTCGGCTTGAGCTTCGTTAAAGCTCCCTGTGGATACCGCTCCCTCGGTAAGTAAACCCATACCAAATCGCCCACTTCAAAGGACTGTTGCCGACGCTGCTGATCAGCTTTCGCCTTGTATTTGCATAAGTCTGCTCCAATTTGGCTCTAACAGTCGCATGTATCTCCTGCAAGTCAGACACTCTATCTTCGACCTTCTGACTCACCTTCTTTGGCGACTCAACTGGCAGAACGGTTCACTGAAGAGTTGAACTCAAACTCAATCTTCGGCAAACACAAATCCCAGCTCCTGAATTCATGCACATTTGCCCGCAACAGATTACCCAAGCTACGGTTGACAACTTCAGTCTGTCCATCCGTTTGAGGATGATAAGGACTGCTGAATTTCAACTTTGTGCCCAACTTCTTCCACAGCTCTCGCCAGAAGTGTCCCATAAACTTGCTGTCCCTGTCTGACACTATGGATGCCGGTATACCAAAATGCCGAACCACTGAAGCAAAATATAAGTCAGCAACCTTTGACGCATCAAAAGTGGTTTTGCATGGCAAGAAACACGCCACCTTACTGAACCGATCCACAATCACCATAATCGAATCCAGTCCCCTTGCTGTCCGCGGCAATCCTACAACAAAGTCCATAGAAACATCTCGCCATGGTGCCTCTGGGATAGGTAAAGGCGTGTACATACCTTGGTTGTGTCTGTCCCCTTCGACTCTTGACACAACCTGCACCTCTTCACAAAAGCCTTGACATCTCGGTCAAGACCAGGCCAATAAAACCGCTGCCGAATCAACCAGGCTGTTTTATCCCTTCCCAAGTGACCCTGGTTATGCAGTTCCTGGATGATCAACACACGAAGAGACGTATCAGGAACACATAAGCAGTTACCTCGAAACAAATATCCATCATGGAGAACGAAATCAGTTCGCTCCCCGCCTCAATTTTGGCAAAATCCCCTTGAAGTGCTCATCCACACGAATGTCCTCCTTTACACTCTCAAAGCCGAGAGTGTACACATGCATAGCGCCAATCAACAAGCTCCGCCTACTCAAAGCATCAGCCACTCTATTCAACGTACCAGACTTGTGCTTGATGCTGAAAGTGTATTCCTGCAAGGCACTCACCCACTTCGCATGCCTTGAACTCAGTTTATGCTGACCCTGTTGGTCTTGGAGGTACTGATGCCTGCGGCCTCGCTACTGGAGGCATAAATTTGCCCCCTGAATTCTGCCCTGAACTCTGGCCCGTAGTAAAACCCCCTCTGCTCTGAAACCCCCTGTTTCTCATCAAGCTCTTTTCCACTGCCTGAGCCCTCATATGCGCATCTCCTACGCTATCAATTCGATGCACAGCCAGTGCATCTTGGATTGGCAGCCGCAAGCCATGAAGATACATGGCTATCAATCTCGGTTCAGCCTCAATCAACCGATTTCGTGCAACCAATCGATAAAATTCAGTTGTGTACTCCTCGACGCTCCGACTACCTTGCGTCAAACCATGCAACTTCGAATACAAAATCTGCTCATGGTTCGGAGGCAAAAACTCCCTGTTCATCTCCTGCTTTAGCGCTGCCCATGACGCTAATGGAGGTCTCCCATCCATATATCTACGATAGTGCTGCGCATGCCACCAAGCAGCAGCCCTATCTCTGAATCGAATTGTGACAAGCGGTACCTGCTTGTCTAAGGGCACCTCCTTCAGACGAAAAACATCATCGACCTGAAGGGTCCAATCAACATACTCGTCTGGGTTAATTCCTCCTTTAAACTCTGGAATTTCGACCCTGAAGCCTGCTTCCCACCGATTCTGATTTTCGAAATAGGGAGGTTGATCGACATACCTTGGAAGTCCAACATCAGGCCTCTGTTGCCCTCTTCGAATTGGTGGTGCCTCCAGATTTTCGAAACCCCTCTCCCTACCTCCATCAATTTCATCACGCTCCTCCACTCGAAGGGGTTGGGCACGATTCTGCACCTCCAGCCGCGCCATCATCGCCTGCATGGTTTGCATCATCTGTTGCATCACCTGGTGCTGGTCTCGCATGGCGTCTTGCATAGCATCTCTCACGGCGTCTCTCAGGGATTGATCATTGTTCTTCTGCTCCATTGGATCAAATTTGGTTAGGGTTGATATTTGGGTTTGGAAGGAATGGATCAAGGCGGTAATGGAAGGAATGGATCAAGGCGGTAATGGAAGGAATGGATCAAGGCTCTGATACCAAGTTGATGCAGGGCGATATTCAAAACGCCTGCAACTCAAGAACGATCTAATCTGCGAGAAAAGAATTCGTCCAGGTTTGGTTCGAATCTTGACAAGAAAAGGGAAAATTTCGAATTTTGATCACTCACAATCCGAAATTTAAAGGAAGAGCAATTGAATTTTCAATTCAATTGTTTTGAATCAGAAAAAAAAGAAAACATTCATCTCCATTCAAAAAAAAAAGGAAATCTAAAATAGCGTCTTTCTTCTCTGCCTCTGACGGCCGCCCAAAACCAACCTAAATAAAGAGATAAAACCCTAACATCATAAGTTTAAAAAATTACAACTATGCCATTAAAAACGAAAACAGGCCCAAAACTCCTATCAGACGAGCCCGGATGGCCAAAATCCACAGCAGCTCATCGCCAAGGCGATGACTTTGAATCAGCAGTCCGTTTCCATGTGACCAGCCAAGTTTGGGCCCAGTCCGACACATGAAATTTCAAGCCCGTTTGTTCTGCAACCTCTTGGACCTTCGTAGATTATCTGGTGTGGTCTTCCCTGACGTGCCTGCTGACTCTGGGTTGCTGGTACAGGAACATCCAAGGACTGGTTCGACTGACCCGAACTCTGGTCCGAACTGATGTCCTCATCACTCTCCCTTCCTCTGAAAAGCTTGACCTCAAGCTCGAATTCTCTCCTGCATAAGGGGTCAGATGCCGAATGTTGAACACATCCGAAATGAAGACATCATCTGGTAACTCAACCCGATAGGCATTGTCACCAAATTTCTCCAATACCTGGCATGGACCTATCTTCTTCGGCTTGAGCTTCGTTAAAGCTCCCTGTGGATACCGCTCCCTCGGTAAGTAAACCCATACCAAATCGCCCACTTCAAAGGACTGTTGCCGACGCTGCTGATCAGCTTTCGCCTTGTATTTGCGTAAGTCTGCTCCAATTTGGCTCTAACAGTCGCATGTATCTCCTGCAAGTCAGACACTCTATCTTCGACCTTCTGACTCACCTTCTCTGGCGACTCAACTGGCAGAACGGTTCACTGAAGAGTTGAACTCAAACTCAATCTTCGGCAAACACAAATCCCAGCTCCTGAATTCATGCACATTTGCCCGCAACAGATTACCCAAGCTACGGTTGACAACTTCAGTCTGTCCATCCGTCTGAGGATGATAAGGACTGCTGAATTTCAACTTTGTGCCCAACTTCTTCCACAGCTCTCGCCAGAAGTGTCCCATAAACTTGCTGTCCCTGTCTGACACTATGGATGCCGGTATACCAAAATGCCGAACCACTGAAGCAAAATATAAGTCAGCAACCTTTGACGCATCAAAAGTGGTTTTGCATGGCAAGAAACACGCCACCTTACTGAACCGATCCACAATCACCATAATCGAATCCAGTCCCCTTGCTGTCCGCGGCAATCCTACAACAAAGTCCATAGAAACATCTCGCCATGGTGCCTCTGGGATAGGTAAAGGCGTGTACATACCTTGGTTCGTGTCTGTCCCCTTCGACTCTTGACACAACCTGCACCTCTTCACAAAAGCCTTGACATCTCGGTCAAGACCAGGCCAATAAAACCGCTGCCGAATCAACCAGGCTGTTTTATCCCTTCCGAAGTGACCCTGGTTATGCAGTTCCTGGATGATCAACACACGAAGAGACGTATCAGGAACACATAAGCAGTTACCTCGAAACAAATATCCATCATGGAGAACGAAATCAGTTCGCTCCCCCGCCTCAATTTTGGCCAAAATCCCCTTGAAGTGCTCATCCACACGAATGTCCTCCTTTACACTCTCAAAGCCGAGAGTGTACACATGCATAGCGCCAATCAACAAGCTCCGCCTACTCAAAGCATCAGCCACTCTATTCAACGTACCAGACTTGTGCTTGATGCTGAAAGTGTATTCCTGCAAGGCACTCACCCACTTCGCATGCCTTGAACTCAGTTTATGCTGACCCTGTTGGTCTTGGAGGTACTGATGCCTGCGGCCTCGCTACTGGAGGCATAAATTTGCCCCCTGAATTCTGCCCTGAACTCTGGCCCGTAGTAAAACCCCCTCTGCTCTGAAACCCCCTGTTTCTCATCAAGCTCTTTTCCACTGATGAGCCCTCATATGCGCATCTCCTACGCTATCAATTCGATGCACAGCCAGTGCATCTTGGATTGGCAGCCGCAAGCCATGAAGATACATGGCTATCAATCTCGGTTCAGCCTCAATCAACCGATTTCGTGCAACCAATCGATAAAATTCAGTTGTGTACTCCTCGACGCTCCGACTACCTTGCGTCAAACCATGCAACTTCGAATACAAAATCTGCTCATGGTTCGGAGGCAAAAACTCCCTGTTCATCTCCTGCTTTAGCGCTGCCCATGACGCTAATGGAGGTCTCCCATCCATATATCTACGATAGTGCTGCGCATGCCACCAAGCAGCAGCCCTATCTCTGAATCGAATTGTGACAAGCGGTACCTGCTTGTCTAAGGGCACCTCCTTCAGACGAAAAACATCATCGACCTGAAGGGTCCAATCAACATACTCGTCTGGGTTAATTCCTCCTTTAAACTCTGGAATTTCGACCTGAAGCCTGCTTCCCACCGATTCTGATTTTCGAAATAGGGAGGTTGATCGACATACCTTGGAAGTCCAACATCAGGCCTCTGTTGCCCTCTTCGAATTGGTGGTGCCTCCAGATTTTCGAAACCCCTCTCCCTACCTCCATCAATTTCATCACGCTCCTCCACTCGAAGGGGTTGGGCACGATTCTGCACCTCCAGCCGCGCCATCATCGCCTGCATGGTTTGCATCACCTGGTGCTGGTCTCGCATGGGTCTTGCATAGCATCTCTCACGGCGTCTCTCAGGGATTGATCATTGTTCTTCTGCTCATTGGATCAAATTTTGGTTAGGGTTGATATTTGGTTTGGAAGGAATGGATCAAGGCGGTAATGGAAGGAATGGATCAAGGCGGTAATGGAAGGAATGGATCAAGGCTCTGATACCAAGTTGATGCAGGGCGATATTCAAAACGCCTGCAACTCAAGAACGATCTAATCTGTGAGAAAAGAATTCGTCCAGGTTTGGTTCGAATCTTGACAAGAAAAAGGAAAATTTCGAATTTTGATCACTCACAATCCGAAATTTAAAGGAAGAGCAATTGAATTTTCAATTCAATTGTTTTGAATCAGAAAAAAAGAAAAACATTCATCTCCATTCAAGAGAAAAAAAAGGAAATCTAAAATAGCGTCTTTCTTCTCTGCCTTTGACGGCCGCCCAAAACCAACCTAAATAAAGAGATAAAACCCTAACATCATAAGTTCAAAAAAATTACAACTATGCCATTAAAAACGAAAACAGGCCCAAAACTCCTATCAGACGAGCCCGGATGGCCAAAATCCACAGCAGCTCATCGCCAAAGGGATGACTTTGAATCAGCAGTCCGTTTCCATGTGACCAGCCAAGTTTGGGCCCAGTCCGACACATGAAATTTCAAGCCCGTTTGTTCTGCAACCTCTTGGACCTTCGTAGATTATCTGGTGTGGTCTTCCCTGACGTGGCCTGCTGACTCTGGGTTGCTGGTACAGGAACATCCAAGGACTGGTTTGACTGACCCGAACTCTGGTCCGAACTGATGTCCTCATCACTCTCCCCTTCCTCTGAAAAGCTTGACCTCAAGCTCGAATTCTCTCCTGCATAAGGGGTCAGATGCCGAATGTTGAACACATCCGAAATGAAGACATCATCTGGTAACTCAACCCGATAGGCATTGTCACCAAATTTCTCCAATACCTGGCATGGACCTATCTTCTTCGGCTTGAGCTTCGTTAAAGCTCCCCGTGGATACCGCTCCCTCGGTAAGTAAACCCATACCAAATCGCCACTTCAAAGGACTGTTGCCGACGCTGCTGATCAGCTTTCGCCTTGTATTTGACGTAAGTCTGCTCCAATTTGGCTCTAACAGTCGCATGTATCTCCTGCAAGTCAGACACTCTATCTTCGACCTTCTGACTCACCTTCTCTGGCGACTCAACTGGCAGAACGGTTCACTGAAGAGTTGAACTCAAACTCAATCTTCGGCAAACACAAATCCCAGCTCCTGAATTCATGCACATTTGCCCGCAACAGATTACCCAAGCTACGGTTGACAACTTCAGTCTGTCCATCCGTCTGAGGATGATAAGGACTGCTGAATTTCAACTTTGTGCCCAACTTCTTCCACAGCTCTCGCCAGAAGTGTCCCATAAACTTGCTGTCCCTGTCTGACACTATGGATGCCGGTATACCAAAATGCCGAACCACTGAAGCAAAATATAAGTCAGCAACCTTTGACGCATCAAAAGTGGTTTTGCATGGCAAGAAACACGCCACCTTACTGAACCGATCCACAATCACCATAATCGAATCCAGTCCCCTTGCTGTCCGCGGCAATCCTACAACAAAGTCCATAGAAACATCTCGCCATGGTGCCTCTGGGATAGGTAAAGGCGTGTACATACCTTGGTTCGTGTCTGTCCCCTTCGACTCTTGACACAACCTGCACCTCTTCACAAAAGCCTTGACATCTCGGTCAAGACCAGGCCAATAAAACCGCTGCCGAATCAACCAGGCTGTTTTATCCCTTCCGAAGTGACCCTGGTTATGCAGTTCCTGGATGATCAACACACGAAGAGACGTATCAGGAACACATAAGCAGTTACCTCGAAACAAATATCCATCATGGAGAACGAAATCAGTTCGCTCCCCCGCCTCAATTTTGGCCAAAATCCCCTTGAAGTGCTCATCCACACGAATGTCCTCCTTACACTCTCAAAGCCGAGAGTGTACACATGCATAGCGCCAATCAACAAGCTCCGCCTACTCAAAGCATCAGCCACTCTATTCAACGTACCAGACTTGTGCTTGATGCTGAAAGTGTATTCCTGCAAGGCACTCACCCACTTCGCATGCCTTGAACTCAGTTTATGCTGACCCTGTTGGTCTTGGAGGTACTGATGCCTGCGGCCTCGCTACTGGAGGCATAAATTTGCCCCCTGAATTCTGCCCTGAACTCTGGCCCGTAGTAAAACCCCCTCTGCTCTGAAACCCCCTGTTTCTCATCAAGCTCTTTTCCACTGCCTGAGCCCTCATATGCGCATCTCCTACGCTATCAATTCGATGCACAGCAGTGCATCTTGGATTGGCAGCCGCAAGCCATGAAGATACATGGCTATCAATCTCGGTTCAGCCTCAATCAACCGATTTCGTGCAACCAATCGATAAAATTCAGTTGTGTACTCCTCGACGCTCCGACTACCTTGCGTCAAACCATGCAACTTCGAATACAAAATCTGCTCATGGTTCGGAGGCAAAAACTCCCTGTTCATCTCCTGCTTTAGCGCTGCCCATGACGCTAATGGAGGTCTCCCATCCATATATCTACGATAGTGCTGCATGCCACCAAGCAGCAGCCCTATCTCTGAATCGAATTGTGACAAGCGGTACCTGCTTGTCTAAGGGCACCTCCTTCAGACGAAAAACATCATCGACCTGAAGGGTCCAATCAACATACTCGTCTGGGTTAATTCCTCCTTTAAACTCTGGAATTTCGACCCTGAAGCCTGCTTCCCACCGATTCTGATTTTTGAAATAGGGAGGTTGATCGACATACCTTGGAAGTCCAACATCAGGCCTCTGTTGCCCTCTTCGAATTGGTGGTGCCTCCAGATTTTGAAACCCCTCTCCCTACCTCCATCAATTTCATCACGCTCCTCCACTCGAAGGGGTTGGGCACGATTCTGCACCTCCAGCCGCGCCATCATCGCCTGCATGGTTTGCATCATCTGTTGCATCACCTGGTGCTGGTCTCGCATGGCATCTTGCATAGCATCTCTCACGGCGTCTCTCAGGATTGATCATTGTTCTTCTGCTCCATTGGATCAAATTTTGGTTAGGGTTGATATTTGGGTTTGGAAGGAATGGATCAAGGCGGTAATGGAAGGAATGGATCAAGGCTCTGATACCAAGTTGATGCAGGGCGATATTCAAAATGCCTGCAACTCAAGAACGATCTAATCTGTGAGAAAAGAATTCGTCCAGGTTTGGTTCGAATCTTGACAAGAAAAGGAAAATTTTGAATTTTGATCACTCACAATCCAAAATTTAAAGGAAGAGCAATTGAATTTTCAATTCAATTGTTTTGAATCAGAAAAAAAGAAAAACATTCATCTCCATTCAAGAGAAAAAAAAGGAAATCTAAAATAGCGTCTTTCTTCTCTGCCTTGACGGCCGCCCAAAACCAACCTAAATAATAGAGATAAAACCCTAACATCATAAGTTTAAAAAAATTACAACTATGCCATTAAAAACGAAAACAGGCCCAAAACTCCTATCAAATGAGCCCGGATGGCCAAAATCCACAGCAGCTCATCGCCAACGGCGATGACTTTGAATCAGCAATTTCCATGTGACCAGCCAAGTTTGGGCCCAGTCCGACACATGAAATTTCAAGCCCGTTTGTTCTGCAACCTCTTGGACCTTCGTAGATTATCTGGTGTGGTCTTCCCTGATGTGGCTGCTGACTCTGGGTTGCTGGTACAGGAACATCCAAGGACTGGTTCGACTGACCCGAACTCTAGTCCGAACTGATGTCCTCATCACTCTCCCCTTCCTCTGAAAAGCTTGACCTCAAGCTCGAATTCTCTCCTGCATAAGGGGTCAGATACCGAATGTTGAACACATCCGAAATGAAGACATCATCTGGTAACTCAACCCGATAGGCATTGTCACCAAATTTCTTCAATACCTGGCATGGACCTATCTTCTTCGGCTTGAGCTTCGTTAAAGCTCCCTGTGGATACCGCTCTCTCGGTAAGTAAACCCATACCAAATCGCTCACTTCAAAGGACTGTTGCGACACTGCTGATCAGCTTTCGCCTTGTATTTGACGTAAGTCTGCTCTAATTTAGCTCTAACAGTCGCATGTATCTCCTGCAAGTCAGACACTCTATCTTCGACCTTCTGACTCACCTTCTCTGGCGACTCAACTGGCAGAACGGTTCACTGAAGAGTTGAACTCAAACTCAATCTTCGGCAAACACAAATCCCAGCTCCTGAATTTATGCACATTTGCCCGCAATAGATTACCCAAGCTACGGTTGACAACTTTAGTCTGTCCATCCGTCTGAGGATGATAAGGACTGCTGAATTTCAACTTTGTGTCCAACTTCTTCCACAACTCTCGCCAGAAGTGTCCCATAAACTTGCTGTCCCTGTCTGACACTATGGATGCCGGTATACCAAAATGCCGAACCACTGAAGCAAAATATAAGTCAGCAACCTTTGACGCATCAAAAGTGGTTTTGCATGGCAAGAAACACGCCACCTTACTGAACCATCCACAATCACCATAATTGAATCCAGTCCCCTTGCTGTCCGCGGCAATCCTACAACAAAGTCCATAGAAACATCTCGCCATGGTGCCTCTGGGATAGGTAAAGGCGTGTACATACATTGGTTCGTGTCTGTCCCCTTCGACTCTTGACACAACCTGAACCTCTTCACAAAAGCCTTGACATCTCGGTCAAGACCAGGCCAATAAAACCGCTGCCGAATCAACAGGATGTTTTATCCCTTCCGAAGTGACCCTGGTTATGCAGTTCCTGGATGATCAAAACACAAAGAGACGTATCAGGAACATAAGCAGTTACCTCGAAACAAATATCCATCATGGAGAACGAAATCAGTTCGCTCCCCCGCCTCAATTTTGGCCAAAATCCCCTTGAAGTGCTCATCCACACGAATGTCCTCCTTTACACTCTCAAAGCCGAGAGTGTACGCATGCATAGCGCCAATCAACAAGCTCCGCCTACTCAAAGCATCAGCCACTCTATTCAACGTACCAGACTTGTGCTTGATGCTGAAGTGTATTCTGCAAGGCACTCACCCACTTCGCATGCCTTGAACTCAGTTTATGCTGACCCTGTTGGTCTTGGAGGTACTGATGCCTGCGGCCTCGCTACTGGAGGCATAAATTTGCCCCCTGAATTCTGCCCTGAACTCTGGCCCGTAGTAAAACCCCCTCTGCTCTGAAACCCCCTGTTTCTCATCAAGCTCTTTTCCACTGCCTGAGCCCTCATATGCGCATCTCCTACGCTATCAATTCGATGCACAGCCAGTGCATCTTGGATTGGCAGCCGCAAGCCATGAAGATACATGGCTATCAATCTCGGTTCAGCCTCAATCAACCGATTTCGTGCAACCAATCGATAAAATTCAGTTGTGTACTCCTCGACGCTCCGACTACCTTGCGTCAAACCATGCAACTTCGAATACAAAATCTGCTCATGGTTCGGAGGCAAAAACTCCCTGTTCATCTCCTGCTTTAGCGCTGCCCATGACGCTAATGGAGGTCTCCCATCCATATATCTACGATAGTGCTGCGCATGCCACCAAGCAGCAGCCCTATCTCTGAATCGAATTGTGACAAGCGGTACCTGCTTGTCTAAGGGCACCTCCTTCAGACGAAAAACATCATCGACCTGAAGGGTCCAATCAACATACTCGTCTGGGTTAATTCCTCCTTTAAACTCTGGAATTTCGACCCTGAAGCCTGCTTCCCACCGATTCTGATTTTCGAAATAGGGAGGTTGATCGACATACCTTGGAAGTCCAACATCAGGCCTCTGTTGCCCTCTTCGAATTGGTGGTGCCTCCAGATTTTCGAAACCCCTCTCCCTACCTCCATCAATTTCATCACGCTCCTCCACTCGAAGGGGTTGGGCACGATTCTGCACCTCCAGCCGCGCCATCATCGCCTGCATGGTTTGCATCATCTGTTGCATCACCTGGTGCTGGTCTCGCATGGCGTCTTGCATAGCATCTCTCACGGCGTCTCTCAGGGATTGATCGTTGTTCTTCTGCTCCATTGGATCAAATTTTGGTTAGGGTTGATATTTGGGTTTGGAAGGAATGGATCAAGGCGGTAATGGAAGGAATGGATCAAGGCGGTAATGGAAGGAATGGATCAAGGCTCTGATACCAAGTTGATGCAGGGCGATATTCAAAACGCCTGCAACTCAAGAACGATCTAATCTGCGAGAAAAGAATTCGTCCAGGTTTGGTTCGAATCTTGACAAGAAAAGGGAAAATTTTGAATTTTGATCACTCACAATCCGAAATTTAAAGGAAGAGCAATTGAATTTTCAATTCAATTGTTTTGAATCAGAAAAAAAAGAAAAACATTCATCTCCATTCAAGAGAAAAAAAAGGAAATCTAAAATAGCGTCTTTCTTCTCTGCCTTTGACGGCCGCCCAAAACCAACCTAAATAAAGAGATAAAACCCTAACATCATAAGTTTAAAAAAATTACAACTATGCCATTAAAAACGAAAACAGGCCCAAAACTCCTATCAGACGAGCCCGGATGGCCAAAATCCACAGCAGCTCATCGCCAACGGCGATGACTTTGAATCAGCAGTCCGTTTCCATGTGACCAGCCAAGTTTGGGCCCAGTCCGACACATAAAATTTTAAGCCCGTTTGTTCTGCAACCTCTTGGACCTTCGTAGATTATCTGGTGTGGTCTTCCCTGACGTGGCCTGCTGACTCTGGGTTGCTGGTACAGGAACATCCAAGGACTGGTTCGACTGACCCGAACTCTGGTCCGAACTGATGTCCTCATCAGGGTTTCTTGATGCCGGCCCGAGGATATCCTTATGATCACGGGGCTGCCGAGGTCCTTTTGAACTTTTCTAAGCCGAATAATAATAATAGAATGAAATTGAGAGCTTTTTTTATAATCATTGGCTGAGTACACTCATTATTGATAATATCGACGAAGGTTATCCTCATTCCAAGTACGTGAGATTGGCCGTCCATCGAGCTCCTCGAGTTGATATGCTCATTGGTGAAGTACTTCGATGACTCGATAGGGCCCTTTTCAATTTGAAGATAGCTTGCCCCCTTCAGTTGGCTTGGATACCTCGGCTCTTTTGGAAATTAAATCTCCTAGGTGGAATGTCCTGGGGTGAACTCGGGCGTTGTATTATTTTGCTGCTCGTTGGCGGAAGATAGCCATCCTAAGCCATGCCTGGTCCTGCACCTTATCGATGAGATCAAGGTTAGTCCTTAGCTGACCCGAATTGTCATCTTCATTATATGATTCCATCCGGGGGCTTGGAAGACCAATCTCCACCAGGATGACCGCTTCAGATCTAAAAACGAGACTAAAAGGAGTCTTCCCTGTGGGGACTCTTGGAGTCGTATGATATGCCCATAATACACTTAGGAGTTCCTCCACCTATTTTCCTTTGAACTCATCCAGTTGGGTTCGAAGCCCCCGAAGATGGTCCGATTCATAACTTCTACTTCTCCATTAGTTTGGGGATGTCCAATAGAAGTGAACCGATGGCAAATACCCAGTTCGGTGCAAAAGGTCTTGAATGCAATATTATCGAACTGGCAGCCGTTATCGATGATGATAGTATAGGGCAGGCCAAATCGGCAGATAATAGACTTTCAGAAGAATGATCTCACCTTGTTATCGGTGATTTTGGCTAACGCCTCGACTTCAACCCATTTGGTGAAGTAGTCAATGGCGACAAGTAAGAACCTCCATTGATATGAAGCTAAGGGGAATGGTCCAAGAATATCCATCCCTCACTGAGCGAAGGGCCACAGAGCAGAGAGTGGAGTAAGCTAAGAGGCGGGCTATCGCTGGATATTGGAATATCGCTGGCAACTGTCGCACTTAGGGACTATCTCAGTAGCATCTTTCTGCATAGTAAGCCAATAATACCCTTGGTGAAGAGCCTTGTGTGCTAGTGATTTGCCCCCCAAGTGGTTCCCACATATGCCCTCATGAATCTCTTTGAAAATATAGTTGGCATCTGCAGGACCGACACATTTAAAAAGGGGATGAGAGAAGGACTTCCTGTATAGCTGCCCTTTCAGTAATACAAATTTTGGGGCCCTTCACTTAAGTAGCCTGGTTTCTATTATTGGTTATCTCAGAATGATTCTGAGATGTTTGCGGAAGCGTGATAAGGATCAAATCACTTATCTTAGCGGAAATAAGATATGGATCAAATCATATATCTTAAAAATTGAGTTAGCACGATCTATACCTGTATTAATTTAATAAAAAGGATAATAAGGAAATTAAGAAATCGACCTTTTGTTCATCATGAATACTATCTTGGAATCACCAAATCCTTTGATCACCACGGATCTTTCCAAACGTTCTCCAGATTATGATGAACACGAACGAGTGGGCGTCCCTTTTGATTTGGGTTGAGATTACATAACTGAGTTTAATTCACTTTTTATTCTCAACTCATGAGATAAAGTGAAGTTGAAGGAGGAACTCTCTGTCGTTGATCATTGTTCTCTCGATGTTCTTCTGTCTCTTGTGAATCTTATATTCACAGAGAATAACAACTATCAACCTCTTTCATTAATTAATCAATTAATTAAACTTTAACGTATATCAATCCAACAACCAATTGTTGGTTAGATATATTTATCATGGGACGTTTGGGAGAGAGAAAGGCTCTCTTACGATCCCATATTTATTTCTCCAACAACTAAATAATTTTCACATAGACTTTTTCTTGTGGAATATGCTACGATGTATTTCCTAGCACACCGTATAACAGAAATTAATCCAATTAATTTCTATAAAAAATAATTTAGAATTCTCAATTCCAAATTAATAACTCAATCCAACATATCATAAAGTTCACATAATTTAATGGAGTCGTCCAAAGGAACTATGAACATTATAATTTTAAGCTCCAATAATTTTGATATTCAATTAACACCTTAATTAAAATATCAAAATTATTAATTCCAAATTACTCCACTAAAAATTTAAAATTGTACTCTTAAAATTATAAAATTAATTATATTCATAAGGATTTGAATCATTCATTGATATAGTCACTGCATATAAATTAATCCTCCATAAACGATTCATGATTAAAGCTAGGCATTTTCAGTTAACCTCTTTAATCACATCTTTATCCATAAGTACCATTGATTCTATAATGAATAATATATTTATGATCCAATCATAAATTGAGCGCTCTTATTATTTAAGTCCCGAATCAACACTTATGGGAACCATCCATCTGACTTTTTTTACGAAGGAATGGATTTTATCTTGTATATTAATATTCTCGGCTACTTATGTTATTATATTTTTAATATACCAAGAATTTGACACTATATTTCTGTGTCATTACTTGGTAAGTCAAAAAATATTATATAATAAATAGGAGTCTATTAATTACTCAGAATTAAGATTGATTCACATATGACCATCATTGATTAATTTTAAATTCTCTATTTTAACAACGGAATTTATTAGACATTCATAATCATGTTCCAGTTATAATCAAATTATATAAAGCTCTTTCATTCCGATAATCTCATTATCAACAATCCAGATAAGATCATTTCATTCAGAATGTAATGAACCGCGCTAGTAATTTTAAATTAAAGATCCCTATTGCAACTTTAATTTATAATTACGGACAAGTTTAGATTATTCTACTTTAAATATTATCCTCTGTATATAACACTTATATACAATATTTAAAGTCACATTTAAATAATCTAGGGATTTTTGATATTTATAAAGCATCATAACATGCATGCAAGAATAATATTAAATTTTTTTTAATATTTAGTAAAATAATAAATATTATTTGTTTATGGGCACATATCCCAACAATCTCTCACTTACCCTAAAGCAAATGTGACATGTCTCTAAGTCCCATCCCATTAAGATGTAGCTCAAAACCTCGAGCTGGTAATGTCTTAGTAAACGGATCAGCTATATTGATCACAGATGCGATCTTCTCAACTGAAACGTTTCCTCTACTGACAATCTCTCTCATAAGGTAAAATTTTCTCTCTGTATGCTTTCCTCTACGGTGGTTTCTGGGTTCCTTGGCATTGGCTACTGCGCCACTATTGTCATAGTAGAGTCTAACTGGTTCATGCATATATGGAACAACTTCTAGATCTTTTAAGAATTTTCGAAGCCAGACTGCCTCCTTAACTGCTTCACAAGCCACTACATATTCAGCCTCCATGGTTGAGTCAGCAATGCAGGTTTGCTTGACGCTTCTCCATATAATGGCTCCTCCTCCCAAAGTGAACGCCGCTCCAGAAGTAGACTTTCTAGAGTCTTTATCTGATTGAAAATCAGAATATGTATATCCAACATGAATCAAATCCCTACTGGAATATACCAGCATATAGTTTCTCGTACGCCTCAGATATTTTAGAATATGCTTGACTGCAACCCAATGATCCAATCCTGGGTTTGACTGGTATCGGCTAACCACTCCCACTGCAAAGCAGATGTCGGGTCTTGTACACAACATTGCATACATCAAACTACCAACTGCCGAAGCATAGGGAATCCGTCTCATATCTTCCTTCTCTTGCTGTGTTTTAGGACACTGCTCTTTAGAAAGATGAATTCCATGTCGAGTAGGTAAATTACCTTTCTTAGAGTTTTGCATCGCAAATCTGACAAGCATCTTGTCAATATACGATGCCTGAGACAACGCCAAAAGCCTATTCTTGCGATCCCGTATAATTTGGATGCCAAGAATGTAGCTTGCTTCTTCCAAATCCTTCATTTGAAATTGGCTGGCTAGCCAGTTCTTTATTTTGGACAGAGATCCTACATCATTCCTAATGAGTAAAATGTCATCCACATAAAGAACTAAGAAGACCACTTTATTTCCTTCCTTTTGCTTATAGACACAAGGTTTACCTAAATTTTGTTCAAAACCATAACATTTTATGGCTTCATTAAATCTGATGTTCCAAGATCTAGAAGCTTGCTTAAGCCCATAAATGGACATTTACAATTTGCAGACTTTCTGCTCTTGGCCTTTAACCACAAAACCTCTGGTTGGACCATATGAATAGTCTCTTCAAGATGGCCGTTCAAAAACGCCGTCTTGACATCCATTTGCCATATCTCATAATCATAATGAGCAGCAATGGATGAGAGAATCCGAATGGATTTTAGCATGGCTACTGGTGAAAAAGTATCCTCATCGTCTACTCCTTCCTTTTGGGTAAAACCCTTTGCCACTAACCTAGCCTTGAAAGTCTCTACTTTTCCATCGGCTCCTCTTTTTTTCTTATAGATCCATTTGCATCCAATAGGCTTTACGCCTTCTGGTAGATTTACAAGCTTCCAGACTGAATTAGAATACATTGATTCCATTTCGAGTTTCATGGCTTCCTGCCATTTCTCTTGATCAACATCCTCCATTGCCATCTTGTATGTCAATGGATCATCATCACTGCCATTGGTGACTGCAACTTATGCTTCTCCATCCTAACCATAGCGGATGGGTAATCTAAATTCCCTCCCACTACGTCGTGGTGGCGGTGGTATTTGATCTTGAGTAGTGGTCTCAACTTTTTGTCATTCAACAACTTTTTTGGTGTGGGCTGATCTCATCAGCTAGCAACTCTTTCAGAACTACTTTACTTCTAGGTTTGAATTATGTCATATAATTGTACTCGAGAAACATTGCATTTATCGACACACAAACTTTGTCATCTTGAGCATTATAAAACAGTCCTCCTCTCGTTCCATTAGGGTACCCAACAAATATGCATACTTCTGAACGAGGTTCCAACTTCCCAGTCTTTCCCTTAAGCACATGGGCTGGACATCCCCAAATGCAGATGTGTCGCAAACTAGGCTTGCGACCATTCCATAACTCTAATGGAGTCTTAGGGATTGACTTAGATGGAACTAAGTTTAGAATGTATATAGTTGCTTGTAATGCATATCCCCAAAATGAGTTAGGCAAAGAAGAATAGCTTAACATTGATCTTATCATATCAAGAAAAGTGCGATTCCTTCTTTCAGCTACACCATTTTGCTATGGTGTCACAGGTGCCGTGAGCTGTGATAATATTCCATTCTCAATCAAGTGGTCCTAAAATTCATAATCCAAGTACTCTCCTCCTCGATCAGATCGAAGAGTTTTGATTGATTTACTGAGTTATTTTTCTACTTCAGCATGGAATTCTTTGAACTTTTCAAAGGCCTCGATTTTCTTTGCATCAGATATGCATATCCATATCTAGAATAATCATCAATGAATGTGATGAAATATTCATAGCCCCCTCTAGCTTTGACATTCAAAGGCCCACATACATCAGTATGTATGATCTCTAAAAGTGCTTTTGCTCTTTCACCTTTTGCTGAAAAAGGTTTTTTGGTCATTTTGCCTTCTAGACAGGATTCACAAACTGGTAGAGTGCCAACCCTTAGCTCTCTTAAAGAACCATTCTTCACTAGTCTTTCTATTCTATCTATATTAATATGACCAAGCCTCAAATGCCATAAATACGTGTCATTATCATTATTCGCAACTTTTCTTCTTTTAGGAGTTGGTTCAGCGACTTTAAACATTTCGGTTTGAAGCAAGTTGTTGGAATTTGGTTTAACAAAATATAAACCATTTTCAACATAGCCAGAACAAATATTTATTCCATTCTTATAAATTGATACAGAGTCAACACTAAAAGAAATATAAATAAATTGTTCATGCAACTTTGACACCAAAATCAAATTTTGTTTGAAACTCGGAATATAATAAACATTATCCAAAAGCAAATATTTATTATCAGCAAATGATAGTCGAACTATCCCTACTGCTATCGCTGATACCTTTTCTTCACTGCCTACTTATTGTAAAATCTCCCACTTGAAGATCCTGGGCAGACTCAAGCATCTGCAAAGAAACACAGACATGGTTAGATGCTTCTGAATCAATAATCCAATTTAAGAAATCATTCTCAACTAAGCATATTTCCATGACTAGTAAATCTAATTTATCTTGTTTTTTTTCTGTTTCAGCTCATCAAGGTACTTTTTACATTTCCTTTTCCAATGACCATCTTGATGACAGTGGAAACACTTTCCTTTAGGTTTAGGCTGAGCAGCAGCCTTTCCTTTCTTCTTCTAGATCTTCTTCTTGTTATCCTTTTTCTTTCCCACATAATTCTTCTTCTTTTTCTTCGAAGAAGAAGGCTTTGCCTCAGCTGCGTTGGCTTTAGCAACAATTGCCTTACCACCCTTATCATCTATAAGAGTCCCATATATTTGCAGCTCATTCAGGAGTTCAGTCAGATTACACTTTTTATGATTCATAATGTAATTAGTCCTAAATTGGACAAAAGCGAAAGATAGTGTCTCCAGAATCATGCCAACCTGAGTCTTTCATCAATTTTAGCTCCATTGATCTCAGCCTCATTGAAATGATTGACCATTTTGAGGATGTGCTCACGAACAGAAGAACCATTCTCCATTTTGCCATTCATAATAGCTTTTACAGCTTCGAAGCGAGCCTGATCAGATGGGTGTCCAAACATCTGCTGTAGAGATTCCATAATCTCTCTTGCAGTTTCAAAGGCCTCGTGCTTAGTTCTAAGCACTTCATTCATTGCTGCTAACAAGTAGCAGCAGGCTTTGTTGTTTGCAACAACCCAATAGTTGTACTCTTCAGTAGTAACCTTGGAGGCATTGGTTGGAGGCACTGGAGGACAATCCTCCTTAAGGACATAGTGGTAGTTTTCATTAATGAGAAGGATATTCATGTTGCTTTTCCACTTAACAAAATTTTCACCAATTAATACTTGAGAGGCGAGAAATGAGAAAATTGGGTTTGACATATTTGCTGAAAGATAAAAAAAATGTTAATAAATAATTACATAAATATCAATTTAAGGCAAAGTAAATAAGATGCATAAAAGCACATATTAAAATACACATAAACATGTTTACTTTAAAGGCCTAAGAAATTTTAATCTCCACAACTAAGTGCCACCGTAGGGTAGGTCAAATAGTTGCTAATTAAAATGAGAACTTCTCAGTTAATAAGTATCTCCCAAATATATCGTATTTCTAATACTCATTAATTTCCTTAATTTTGGTCAAGAAAGTAATTAACTAATTTAATTACTTCTTCATGAGTGTGACCCATCGTATCAGACCTTTTGAGACTTAACTTAGAAATTACTGCCGTATGGTAGGTCAATTCTAAAATACATCTTAAAAGTCCTATCGCAAAGAAGACAACCTTGATATTGCCATTAGTAGACACCCTCCGTAGGGAGGACGAAGTCAAAGCGTGTTGTACTAACGATGGAGACCAAGGGTTTATATTGTCATATTACCCCTTCCACTCATTATTTTGCAAAAGTGTATTTTATTTATAAAACAACTTTTGTTTCATAAACTCTTAGTTAATTTAAACAATTTAAATTACTAAGATTTTATAATGTTAAACACTTTAAAATTATAAAATAAGCTAAATGTGATAACTTAAATATAACATTTAAATTTAAAACATCACATTTGGCACATTAATTTTGCAAATCCAATTGCTCAATTAATTTACAAATTTAATATCATTAAATTTATTGTAAAGTGCATTAAATATAATTTACTAAAAACTTTTTAATAATAAAATAATAATGCACAGATGCATGACATAAAATAATTAGGTAGACACATTTCTATCTAATATGGCATATGCTAGGCATGAAATGTAATTATTATCGTCATAACAAAACATTTCATAAAAATTGAAACAGAAAAACTTCTAAGAGTAAATGTGATTATTATCAACATAACATAATAAGAAGAAAAACGAACTCTTCATGTCTCTGGAGACAGTGAGACTCATTGAATTCTTGGGAATTGGTGAGGCTTTTCGAATCACTGAAAAACAGTGAGGCTCTTCGAATTCCTGAGAAACAATGAGGCTCACAGCCAAGGAAAGGGATTCCCCACTCAAAACCTCTTGGAAAAATTCTATCGGACAGCCTTAAAAAAAATTCTCAATGAAATAGGACTTTATAACAAGTATATAAAAAATTCTAATTGAGAACTTTTCTCAAACCATGAAGAACATTTCTTCATATAAAAGGAATCATATATTCAATTGATCTAATCAAAAGAAAGTTACATAGCTTATATTCAATTGATCTAATCAAAAGAAAGTTACATAGCTTATTCCATGGAATCGAAAAATTAATGCCAATTCATTCACACATTCATCATCATGAAAATAATAAAAGCATATTATGCATGAGTGCCTACACAATTATCATATAATCTATTATTAAATTAATAGGGGTATAACCTGCTCTGATACCAATTGTTGGTTATCTCAGAACGATTCTGAGATGTTTGCGGAAGCATGATAAGGATCAAATCACTTATCTTAGCGGAAACAAGATACGGATCAAATCATATATCTTAAAAATTGAGTTAGCACAATCTATACCCGTATTAATTTAATAAAAAGGATAATAAGGAGATTAAGAAATTGACCTTTTGTTCGTCACGAATACTATCTTGGAATCACCAAATCCTTTGATCATCATGGATCTTTCCAAATGTTCTCCAAATTATGATGAACACGAACGAGTGGGCATCCCTTTTGATTTGGGTTGAGATTACATAACTGAGTTTAATTCACTTTTTATTCATTCACTTTTTATTCTCAACTCATGAGATAAAGTGAAGTTGATGGAGGAACTCTTTGTGGTTGATCATTGTTCTCCCGATATTCTTCTGTCTCTCGTGAATCTTATATTCACATAGAATAACAACTATCAACCTTTTTCATTAATTAATCAATTAATTAAACTTTAACGTATATCAATCCATCAACCAATTATTGGTACTGGAGAGAGAAAGGCTCTCTCACGATCCCATATTTATTTCTCCAACAACTAAATAATTTCCACATAGACTTTTCTCGTGGAATATGCTAAGATGTGTTCCCTAGTACATCGTATAACATAAATTAATCAAATTAATTTCTATATAAAAAATAATTTAGAATTCTCAATTTCAAATTAATAACTCAACCCAAAATATCATAAAGTTCACATAATTTAATGGAGCCGTCAAGAGGAACTATGGACATTATAATTCTAAGCTCCAATAATTTTGACATTCAATTAACACCTTAATTAAAATATCAAAATTATTAATTCCAAATTACTCTACTAAAAATTTGAAATTGTACTATTAAAATTATAAAATTAATTATATTCATAAGGATTTGAATCATCCATTGATATAGTACTGCATATAAATTAATCCTCCATAAACGGTTCATGATTAAAGCTAGGCATTTTCCGTTAACCTCTTTAATCACATCTTTATCCATAAGTACCATTGATTCTATAATGAATAATATATTTATGATCCAATCATAAATTGAGCGCTCTTATTATTTAAGTCCCGAATCAACACTTATGGGAACCATCCATCTGACTTTTTCTATGAAGGAATTGATTTCATCTTGTATATTAATATTCTCGGCTACTTATGTTATTATATTTTTAATATACCAAGAATTTGATACTATGTTTCTGTGTCATTACCCGGTAAGTCAAAAAATATTATATAATAAATAGGAGTCTATTAATTACTCAGAATTAAGATCGATTCACATATGACCATCATTGATTAATTTTGAATTCTCTATTTTAACAACAGAATTTATTAGATATTCATAATTAATCATGTTCCAGTCCTATATAATCAAATTATATAAAGCTCTTTCATTCCGATAATCTCATTATCAACAATCCAGATAAGATCGTTTCATTCAGAATGTAATGAACCGCGCTAGTAATTTTAAATTAAAGATCCCTATTGCAACTTTAATTTATAATTACGGACAAGTTTAGATTATTCTACTTTAAATATTATCCTCTGTATATAACACTTATATACAATATTTAAAGTCATATTTAAATAATCCAGGATTTTTGATATTTATAAAGCATCATAACATGCATACAAGAATAATATTAAAAAATTTCTTAAATATTCAGTAAAATAATAAATATCATTTATTTATGGGCACATATCCCAACATCTATAGGATCAGCGGGGAGTGTCGTCAGTAAGATAAACATCCACCCATGTTGACTCTTGTGCAACTGGCAGAGTCTCTTCCGCTACATCAATGCTTGGAATTTCCAGGTGCTCGACATATGTCATCCCCAATGTATTATCTGCCGAAGTAGCTAGCCACGAAAAAATGTTGGCTCTAGCATTTTTGTCTATGGGAATATAACTGATAGTGAAATAAGACAATGAAGATGTCAGCAACTTGACCTTATTTAGATACCTAGACATGATGGGGTCTCGAGCTTCGTACTCCCCAATGATTTGTCCAGAGATAAGTTGGGAATCGGTAAAGGCTCTGAAATGCTTTATTCCGAGCTTCCACGAGAGCTTAAGTCCGGCCAATAGGGCCTCGTACTCAACTTGGTTATTAGTAGCTTTAAAAAGGAATCGGAGAGTGTACTCCAATACTATGCCCTCCGAATTTGCAAGAATAAGACCGGCTCCACTTCCTTGAGAATTAGAGGCACCATTGACATGAAGGATCCAAGCCTTCACTGCATCCTCATCAGCGTCTGAACATGTCATGGGAGATCCTTAGGTTGTTCTTCTGTCCAGGTGCATTCCACTAGAAAGTCTGCCAGCACCTGGGGCTTCAGGGTAGACCGGAATTGAAATGAAAGATCGAATTTCCCCAATTTGATGGCCCATTTAGCTAGCCGATCAAAGGTGTCAGGGCAAGCCAATATAGCTCTAAGAGGCTGGTCTGTGAGCACCACAATCGGATGGGCTTGAAAGTATGTCCTAAAACGCTAAGTGAAGATAATTAGAGCAAAAATAATTTTTTTGGTTATGAAATACCTGATCTCCGCGTCATGGAGCACCTTGCTAGTATAGTAGATAGGTTTTTGTACTCCATCAGGGTCGAGACATACCAAAACAGAGCTGACTGCCTTTGGAAAGGCAGTAAGATAAAGGAAGAGCTTTTCTCCTTCTTTTGGCTTTGATAGCAGTGGCGGTCTAGATAGGAATCCCTTCAGTTCCTTGAAGGCTCTCTGGCAGCTCTTTGTCCACTCGAAGCCGTCCTCTTTGTGTAGAGCTTTGAAGAAGGGCAAGCACATCTTCGCTGATCATGACAGGAATCGGCTCAGAGCGGCCACTGTTTCGATGAGCCGTTGTACCTCCTTTTTATTGACCGGTTGTCTCATGTTAAGAATGGCTTGTATCTTCTCTGGATTTGCTTCAATTTCCTACTAGGTCATCAGAAAGCCCAGGAATTTTTCAGTGGTGACCCCAAATGCACACTTGCCAGGGTTAAGCTTCATTCAATGGCGCTGAAGGTTATTGAATGTCTTCTCTAAATCGACGATATGGTTGGTGATGTAGGTGCTCTTAGTTAGCATATCATCCATATATACCTCCATGTTGTGCCCAATCTGGTCTTAAATGTCTTCCCTCCCTTCACATTGCATCAACATACAAATGCATGAGTTTGTAGTTTCATAATATCTCAACTTTGGGAACCTCATTATGTCTATCATATGTAACTTTTGAATCACTTACATGTTACGTTCATTCCATGACACTGGGCATGAGAAATTTAATTTTACTAGGATAATCATTTATTCATTCATGTAACTAAATTCTAATGCATAAGGAGCCTACAATAGCATGCAACCTGGCAAATCCTCCTTACTGATCTCTGCACTATGAATGGAATGGAAATCCTACCAATAGGTGTCTGCAACCCAGGAATGTGACCCTTCATTCAAAAACTAGATTACCGAAGGATTTTAAAATGCCTCTTACAATCAAAATGAGCAAATATGAAAGCATTTTTAGTCATCTTCATCAATCGATTAAGTATGTTCGGGCCTTTCATACTACCGAAATATCAATGGGAAACCAATTTTCAAGTTCCAAAGCCAAATTTGTGCGAGAGACCGGAAAATTATCCATCCAACTACGCGTTTGTTAAGTCTTTGACGTACTTCATGAACTGCTTGTAGTATAGGAAAACTTTTGCGCAAATATATCATACTTCATCTCAATTTCTCGATTTTGGAACCATAATCCAACTTTGCTAGTGATGAAATCTCCATTTTGTAACCATAATCTGACTTTGCTAGCGATCAAACGTTTCGTCAGAGAGGAAACCCCAAAATAGGAAACAAGGAGACTCACTAAATCCACTCAAGGATCAGAAACACTTCCAATATATTAACAGAGGTCAAGGGATCACAACCACTAATCCAAAAATTTAGAACAGAATCCAACTTTGATAGTGATCAAACGTTTCATCACGGAGGAAACCCCAAAATTGGAAACAAGGAGACTCACCAAATCCACACACACTTCCACTGTTCTAACTTCTAACGGAGGTCAAGGGATCACAACCGCTAATCCAAAAATTTAGAAGAACAATCAAATAAAGAAGTCAATAGCATGATGATCACTCTCTACCAAAATCTTGTCTAAATTTTGAGCTTCTGAACTTGTACAAAGAGATCAAAAAGGATGAGTGAACTGAAAGAATTAACAACAGAAATGAATCAAAATCCAAGAAAAAAAAACACTAAACAAACAGTCAAAATTCACACAGCATCAGGTCAGAGAAACCATGAAGAGCGATGGAGGCAAGATGGAGAAAGGGATTAGATGGTCCCACTGACCCCTTGATCCGGAGCCTGATCCAGGAGCAATCATCATATAACTGCATACTCTTAAAACAAACTCTAAAAGTATGCAAGGCTTACTAAATCTCAACATATATAATGTAATAACAATCATAATAATATCAGCAAAAGTTAAATCTCATGTATCTACTAGTACATAAGAGTCTAAATATCATCCTTTTTAAGTATATATCAAAGTTATCTATATGAATATCAAATGATACAAAAAGAATGGTGAAAGTGTAATGAGCTAAAAGTTCAATAGAAATTATACATATATCGTCATGAATATGTCAAGAAAATAAGAATAAATTGTATATCAAAATAAAATTTTACAAAAAGTAAGATATATTTCTAAGAAAACGCTGCAAAACTATGAGACCAACCATAACCAAATATATACTAACATAAACCATGCCAAATATCAAAATCACCAAATACCAATTACAACATCCATATTATAATCATCCGCATACTAAAAATACATACCGGCAAACCTCATGCCAGTAATCTATGTCTAACAACTTAACTTGGCAATACACGTAAGTACAGTTTGGTTCCCGGCCATATTAGTATCTAGCATTTTAAAACTCATTCATGTCATATTCATACACTGATTGGTTTTATACCAGCCTCTCATAGCCCTCAAGCCTTCTCGGTGTCATCGGCGTAGGCTAATAAAGCATCACAACGATACTGCTAGAAATAATACCATGTATCAATAATAAACATTATATCTACAATATCAACCATCCATGACATTGAACTAAGTTACTCTCATCATCATACAGATCAACATATTAAAGATATATACTTATAAACCTTGTGCCCAGAGTCGGTGTCTAACAATCTAATGTGATGATATATATATGTGCAGGTTGATTCTTATATTAGTGCCTAACATATTAAACTCAGCCATATTATATCCACAGACCATGACCGGTTTTACATCGACCTCTTTCGGCCCTCAGCTCTTCTCCGATGCTGCTAGTATATGCCAGTGAGGAATTACATCAATATTATCAGAATTAGTACCATGCATCAACAATAAATATCCATATATGATGTCAAAAACTTAATCATGTTATATCCATGGATCATGATAATTGGTTTCACATCATTCTTCCTAGCAAACTATCCTTTCTTCATGCTACCACTATTACATCACAATAATTAGTTCACATACTCATATTATCATATCTCATATCCAACAAATTCATAACTATACTATAACGAAAGTAATATTTCTCAACATACCATACTCATATATCTCAAAGCAAAGCCAAGCATTTCATAACCAAAATATATATATATATAATAACTTCATAAATAAATCATCGTGTACAATTAAAATATGTTGAGAAATCCAATAATAAATTCATGATGTATGCAGGCATGCAAGACATAAAATATATTACATAATAGTAGGTGTAAAACTTCTATTTTGGATCACTAATCAAATCCTCTTTATAATATCCATCAATAACAATCAATCCACTAAATGATCACCTATAATTATAATCACACAAAAATAATTTACTAAAAATTATAATTAAAGAACTATCTTTATATCCTTCTAGCCTATATATTTAAAATTACCATTATATCCTTCTTACTTTGACTTAAAGAAGTTAGTCATGGCTTAACAAGGCTCTAATTAAGCCTACCCTTGCTTAATTACAATAGTTAAGGCTTAAGAAAGGTTTTTAAGAAAGTTGTCATAGAAGGATACATAAACAATGTAAAGTTATGCATGGGATTAAGATTGTGAAAAATATAATTATAATTTAATTGCATAAATACTATTAAAAAGCTTCTTTTAAAGATCTTTGATGCATTAGTCAAATCAATTTATTTCTATTTTTTATTTATCTTTTATTTTAATCTAATTTAATTTATCTTAGAAGCATATGTAATGTAGATTTTCTCAAATTAACCCTTATTTTCTTGCTTTAAATTAATGGCATGGTAATAGTGAAGTTCTTAAAGATTAAAATAGCAAAACTTTAGCTTATTTTTTTACTTTTATTTTTTGCCACTTACCGATAGAATACATGTACAATAAATCTTCACATATCTGAGGAGGGGACGAGGGTAGACAGAATTAGTAGGATATGGATCAAACTTTCTAACCTAAATGTAGGTCAAAGTTTATGAGAATGGATGCTATTTGAGTAAAAACAACTTAGACACATGATGTTGGATGTAAAAAAAGTTAATTAATTTTTTTAATATTATTTGTTTTAAAAATTAGATAAAAAATGGTGAAGATAATATTTAATAGATCAGCTAAGGCTTATTTGTGATTTAGCCTTACAAAATAGACTATATTATCTCTAATCTATATAATTAGCGCCCAAAATTCTCATTGGATGGGTTGTTTGTGTCGGCATTTTTCATTCAATTTTTTTTTTAAAAAAAAATTTGAGCGCATCTCCTATTCGACTGGGGGGAATCGGAGCATCCGGGCCCTTCCTCACCTTCCACGCTCCTCCTCTTCCTTCCCGCTGTCCGAATTCCGGCCTTCGGAGGAGACGGAAATCCAAGTCCTCCATCGATTGTATTCTCTCTCCCTGTACAAGTTAACCTTAAAAATCACCCAAAGTCGTCGTCTTTAGAGCTCTTCTCTGATCTTTATTTGGACTATTTTGAGATCGCGTCTTTCGTCCCCAAAACCCTCGAGATTTCTCTAAGGAGATTCGGCCATGGCAACGAGGAATCGGACGCCGCTCTACAGAAAATACCGCGAAGCCCTCCGGGGCGTTCGGGCCGCGTCGCCCTCGTCGTCCTCCGTTGGCGGGCCGGTCATCGAGATGGGCAGCGCTTCGATTCTGCGGTCGGACCGGTCTTACGCTCCTCTCAGCACGGACGACCCCGGGAGTTCGAGGTATGGTTTTCATATGTATTTTTTTCCTCGCTCTATCTTTCATTTATTTGAATGGATTCTTCTTTATGTGTGGAAACCCTAGTTTTGGAGGTACTGAATTCGTCAGGGTTTAGTGTCTCCCCCTATCTTTACGAATAAAAAACGAGACCTTGAACATCTAATTGGTGTTTTTTCTGAAAAAAATGTGAATTTCTCAGAATTTCACCCCCTTTTTTGGAATGGTGGGGAATTCAAGATTTTTTTTTAAAAAAAAATTATAGTATGGAAGGTAAAATAGTGCGTTCAGTTTATTGGAGAAGTAATAAACTTGTGTTGCATCGTTTTTTCTCCCAATCTTTTCGAGCACATCGTGGTGTTCTGTCAGTTTTAATAACAATTAAGTTGGCTAGAAAGTTCAATAGGGTCTCTATCGACTCGTCGCAAGAGAAAGGTTGCAATAATTTAGATCTGCAACAGATTGGTGAAGAGGATGCAACAAAATTTCTGTTAAAAATCTGAACTCTTTTGACTTTTTAAAGTTTACGCATAACACTGAGGGATTCCAGATATATCTGAAAATGGACTCTGGCAAATAAGCTTGATGTGCTTTTTCTTTAGTCTAAATGAATTTTTTTTCCCTCATTGGGTGTATAATTATGACCATGAAGTGGCTTTTCTTGTACTATTTCTTTAAAAGCTTTTCCACTTGAAAGAAGTCCAATAATTTTTTAAAAAAATGTGGCCACAAGAGAAATCCAAATCCGTTGAGGAATCAATTTTGCTTCCTCCAATTCTGGCAATGGTTTGAGGTTGTATGTTTGATATCTACTTCATAAATGTTCCTAGGATAGTTTTACTAACCCATATGATAAGCCCATAAGTTGTTGGGAAAAATCCTAGAGTTCAAGAAACTAAGAGAATAGAAGTAAACATAGAAACTATCTAGTCTGTACTCTGTATATTATAGCCTGTTTTAGCTACCGGATAGTTTATTCAGGCTATTTGTATTATGAACTTTAGGCAAGTGACTTTAAAGTAATTACATTTTTTGGTGTTTCTAGTGAGGTTCATTTGTTTACCCATGGTGGAGTATGACCACTCAAAATACAAGCTGAATTTGATTACACTTAATCTGTTGCCGAGAACAGTATGGGAGAGTAAGGCCTGGTGGAAAGTTTTCTAGGAAGTTTAAGATCTAAAAGTGCTGCTTATTTAAGTGGCCCGTTGCATCATTTTGAAACACTGCACAGCAGAAATATCATCCTTCCCCATGGTTGAATCTACTTGTCCCAAGAATATTTTGTTGGAGATTATTATGGAAATATCATTCACTTGTATAGATCATACCACCAGTTCCATATTTATTTTCATTCTTTTCTCCCAAAGGATTTTGCCTGAATGCTGCAGACTGTACAAACATTAGCAAGAGGGCTAATTTTTTAAAATTTTAAATTTCTGATGCCAAGGTTATGATGACCCACTAACATGAGTTACTATTAATCTACTAAATAATATTATAATATACTAACTCTTAAAGAACTTCCTATTGTATCTTCTCCACCATTTTTGATGACATCAGAGACATCATGATATGTAGTACGTTCAGTGTTGATGTACAAGAGTCGATAATTGTGAGGTGTTTTCCCACTGAAATTGACCTTTGTTTTGGACAAATGATATTATTTTGCCTCTTCTAACTAGTTAGATCTTAGAAGCTCTGCAACAGAAACGCATTTCCAAAGACTTCTGATTAGGTAACAAAAAATCACTAGTCAAAAGCCTTTCAATTGCCTTGCATAATTAATAGCATAATTAATAACCTTCTTCATATTATTTCCATACCGTAGTGTTATTAGGTAAGTTCAGTGTTAATTAGATGCTTCAGAATCCATGTTTATTTTGCTGTATTTGGGAACTTTGACACTTGGTTATTATATGACACTTCTTGACATTTTAAAATCAGTAAACCATGATTCATATTGGCCACCATAAACATTTGACAGTTGCGCCTAGAGGTTTTTAGGTCTAACATATCTTGTAGTAAAGGCTTTATGAGTTCTATCAAATTATAGAGCAATTAGTCTGACTAACTATTCATTATGTACACACATCTACGTGTATATAAATATATCTCTATAATTATCAACATGTCCCCATTTCTGATGGTTTAAGCGATTGTGTTTTTGACTCTTCTAGACACTTGGACACTTGTCCTTCATGTCATATGTATGAGTAACGTTGGTTAAGTTACTTGATGGCTTGAAACTATATCAAAATTTATTACTAAGAACTGATGATTTTCACATGATTTATTAGTTAACTTACGGTGGCAAATTATTAGGTTATATGCACCATTGGAGTAGACAAAAGTAAGAGCAATTTGAATGGTAAAAAGACTCTCCAACCCAGTCACAGTATGGATGAGAAGATTTTAAAAAGTGAGAGGAAGCACAATTGTGAATTGACCTTGAAATTCGCAATGTAAGTCTTATACAAAATAATATAAATAGCTAATTCTCCATCTTATTGTTTATGTTGATACTTAGGAGTTTCTCAAAAGTGACCCTTTTATACTAATTAAATTCCCAAAAAACCCAAGGAATTCTAGTAACAGTACTGGTTGTTGTGCTGTGTGGTGTCATATTAACCTTGTCATGCTAGCAGATACATTATAAATTGGATTTGATCATACCATAAGATATATTAAACAAAAATTAAACACGCAGGAAAATGAAGAACAGTGGGTAAACAAGAATTGTAGGGACTGCTTGCAAGAAAGATTCAAGTATTGGTGCTGATGGGCATATTGGTCACCTGCTGACTTGGCATATGCCATGTTATGCTGGCCCACACTCCACAGCATGCTGAAACAAAAAATAAAAATAAAAGATTTAAAATTATTTTCAATTAATTTTTTTTTTAAAAAAGTAAAAGTTCCTGTGCCAGGCGCTAGTACTGGCTCAGAATGATATGTACCAGCTGGCATTGACTGCCTTAGCTGGCATTTGAGTCCATGCTTTCTAGTGATGGGATTTTTCTTGAGGGATAACAAGATCACTATGTATGGCTGCATTGCAGTGAAACACGTCCAACAACCATGCTATCCTATAACTAAAGGATCCTAATAGACTTATAATAAATTCTTGGCTTTTGTTGATCATAGATGATTGCAATAAAGGTTTGATAGCTTACTAAATAACACCTAAAAGGGAGTCTTTCTAGTGGTTAGTTTATCAAGATTCATAGTGCAATGGCTAGGTTGGATTCTCACCTACAAAAGAGATGACTGGTTCAAGAAGGTGTATGGTGAACCTTTATAGATGGGATGATATGTACTCTCAGCTGTAAATGCAGGCAATGGGAGGTTGACAAGTCGATGGGAAGGATGAAGGAGTTGAAGTCTTAGGAGGGATTGGAGCCAAGGAAAGTGTGGATGAATGTAAGCTCACGGGGAGGAATGTGTGGAGGAAGAGGGAGGAGGAAGAGGGAGGAAAATAGAAAGATACAGTTCAAAAGGGATTGTGGCTTAGCCTCTCAAGAAATATGAAAATGATTTATGAACTCATAGCTAGATGGCATGTACACCCATGCAGCTGAGGGCTGCCTGTGTTATCTATGAAGAATAATATTCAGCATGTGCAATGCGCCTTACTGATACAATAGAAAGGATTATTTGTTTGCTGGCTGTAATCCCATCAACTGATAAATAACATAAAATGTTTTACCTTGGTGATCTCATTTTTGTTATATTTACTTTTATTGTCTCTCTGCTGAAAACAAAAACAAAGGGAATCATGAGGAGCGTATGTAGAACAATGGAAGCGTCCGTCACAGCTCAGACAAAAACATCCGGTGAGACTGGGGTGGTTGCAGTATATGTCAAACAACAATAATCATTCATGGAGCAAATGAAATACTGGAGTACGATTAGAATGAAAAGTTTGAGAGCATCATCTTTTTACCTCTAGAAATTTGTCCAATCTTCTCTAACTAAAATATTTCAGGTTATGTATGTATATGTTGAAGAATGTTTTCATCATGGTTATAGTTTACCTTTCATTGTGAGCTGTCGTGAGCTATTGTGCTATTGCCAGTCCTGGAATTTCTGTCAATACAGTTTAAGATTAACTTTAAATATTGTAGAACTTATCAACCTCAAGAAGCATATTTATCCTTTTGTTCCATTTTACTTATGTGGCACATTATTAAGACAAAAACGTTTGATATGGACTCTCTGCATCAAAGGTGTAACATAATCAAATTCTTTAATATAGTCTCATGTTGCCTCTGCTAGTCTCTTGATATGCTTTCCTCTTTTCATCTTTTTTGTCTGCCCTGTTTTCCTGCTGCTGCAGTGGAGGAGCACTTACAGTTGGTTTACCTCCAGCTTGGGTGGATTTATCTGAAGAAATATCTGCAAATATGCAACGTGCTCGGACAAAAATGTCAGAGTTAGCTAAGGCTCATGGCAAAGCTTTAATGCCTTCTTTTGGTGATGGTAATGAGGATCAACATGCAGTTGAGGCTCTTACACTAGAGATAACTGATTTGTTAAGGAAGTCCGAGAAGAAATTACAGAAGCTTTCTTCTAGTGATCCTTCTGAAGATTCAAACGTTCGAAAAAATGTTCAGGTATCATGAGAATTACTGTATGGTTCTTCCTCATCCTGCCCCACTCTTCTTATTCTTAGCAATTTATGAATATTTTGATTGGACATAATGTCTTCTTGTTAGTTCTCTGTGGTAGATAGTCATGACAATTGTGTGTTTCTCCTGCAGCGATCGCTTGCAATGGACCTTCAGGGTCTTTCAATGGAGCTTCGGAAGAAACAATCTTCTTACTTGAAGCGCCTTCGAGAGCAGAAAGAGGTCTGCTGAATGCTCAATCATACTGATACGTAGTGCACTTTTTCTTTATCCTTTGGTTTCTTTAACATCATCATCAGTTTCTTTAAGCCATTATCTAATGTTTTTTAGGGTCAAGATGGTGTTGACTTGGAGATGAACATTAATGGAACTAGATCCAATTTGGAGGAGGATAACTTTGTTAATGCGGTATGCTTTTCTCTCTCTAAAATGCTTAGTTTTTCCATAACTGCATGATTTTTTCAAAAAAAATAACACAAAGTTGAACGCTAGTCTGAAATCAAAATCATACCTAATGGAACATATTTTTTTTAAGAAAAACCAAGCACAAGCATATATTGCAAAGAAAATGACTCTTTGACTGGCTCCTGCATGAAGCTATTCCGATACAATTTGGTTTTTGGAGTTATGATTGGGCCTGTTATAATGGATCTAGTAATTTCTATTCGCAACTAGTTTAGAATTAAGGTTTTGTTGTTGTTGTTTGTAAAGGTTTGTCAACTGAGGCATGGACAGGTTTCGGCTGACTTGAAGCAACTATATTGACTTTCTAATACACACACCCAGCCTGGAGTTTCTCATCCAAAATTGTCATCTGAACCTTTCTGCATATGCAAATCTTGTTTAAATTTTGGATCAAGCTGACCGTTGAAAACCCGGTTGAGTTCAAGTCGCATCCAGATCTTGCTAACCAATTGGCAGCGCATTGATGTGCAAACTTGTTTGAAACTGCTGAAGGCTTTATTTTTATGCAACTGAGTCACTTTTTTATGCGCTTCCCAGTAAGCTTTTTATCTGCAATAATCATTTTGATAGTTTGATTAGGTGGAACTCTGACAAACCTGATATCTTCATCTTACAGAAGGTTGCTTGCACAGATACGTGCATTAGATTAACATCCTGTCAGTTTACTTAAGTTATTTTCAAATTAAATTTTGGATGCTGGCAATCCTTTTCAGATTGAATTCTATTTCCTTTTCTTTAGGGATTCGATGATCTTCAGATGTCAAAGCTGAAAAGAAGTGAGGTCTTCACGAGAGAAAGGGAGAGGGAGATTGCACAGATAGGGCATTTCATAATCTTCTAGTAGCTCGTTGAAAATTTATTTGATTACTAAGCAAAAACAAGATTGCCTTTAGCTACCCACGACCTTTAACTTGAATTCTATTTTTAGGTTGTAGAATCAGTGAATGAGCTTGCTCAGATCATGAAGGATCTCTCAGTCCTTGTGATCGATCAGGTATGAGTTATTTTTTTGGAGAATTACAGAATACCTGTTTGTAAAATTGCTAATTCTGAAGTACTTTATGTGAAACAGGGAACTATCGTTGACCGGATAGACTATAACATACAGAATGTTGCAGCCTCAGCAGAAGAGGGCTATAAACAGTTGGAGAAGGTGCTCTCTCTCTCTCTCTCTCTCTCTCTTCACAAAGTTGTTGAGGGGGTATGATGGTCCACAAATGCTATACTACCTGCCCTTGAAACCCTATCTCTAGACTTAACTGGTAACTGGAGATGCTGGGATTTTAGGTAACTTAAAAACAGAGGAAGGGAAAACGTTACCATCTTCCAATCAATCTGTTATCATACTCGACAATGAATTTTCTGAATAGTAATCTTGTGCAGGAATTTAGGATGAAGACAACATTTTCTTTTCAGACTGAAATTATTACTTGAGCCTTGTAGGTTGGCTTGTCATGGTCCTGCTGGTTCCTGCAAGATATAAAATAAGGGACACTTCGTTGTTTCTTATTGTCTTTGATTATTTGCATGCTGTGTTTCTAGGATTTTAAGCCTTGATAAAGTTCTTTGGATAACCACCCAGGCATGCCTAGAGGACTTATCTTAGCCGAAATTTTCTTTTGTTTTTTTTTAACTATATTTTTAACAAAACTGATGTTAACAGAATCCTAACACATTCTCTTATATTTTTGTTACTCCTCAGCTACTAATTAATAATATTATATTATATTCCAATGTTATAATATGTTATAATATATGGAAAAATTTTACAATATATAATTAGAAATAAACATATAAGAGAAATGATAGGAGTAGCTCCAATTAAAGATAAAATGAGAGAAAATCGATTACGGTAGTTTGGACATATACAACGTAGACTTTTAGATACTTTAGATAGAAATAGTGATCTTTTAACAATCTATGGTAAGGATAGAGGTAGAGATAGACCTGAATTAACATAGACAAAAATAATTAAAAAAATATAACTACTTATAATTTGAATGTCAACTTGGGCCTTAAATTTAGTAGAGTGGAGGAAGCAGATTCATGTAGCCGACCCCATGTAGTTGGAAAAAGGCTTAAATGAGATGAGTAGAGTATATTCCAATGTTATAATATGTTATAATGTATTGTACGGTCATATTTTAGCTATAATAATATTATGTCACTATAATAATATTATAATAACATAATATTAAATATTAAATGTGTCTATTTTCGTTTTTCATCTCCATTTCATGAAAACTTCTTCATGACATGTCTCATGTAGACCTTTTGCCCAAAGGCTCTAGTTGGAGCTTTCCTAATAGATTTTTTTTTCAGCTTTTGAAAGAGTTATAACAATGTTTTAAAATTTTTACCAAACATCTTGAAATCACTCAAATGCCCTTTTGGCCCTCCGGAAAGAACTTCTTGGCCCTCTAAAAGCAATGCCAAATGGGGGCATAAAAGGTTACATGATGAGGATTTAGTTGAAGACAGTTGAAGTTAGCCAAGGATATATATATTTGATATTCTTTTCTTAATATGTATAAATATAAAATCCAGGACAAAAATTTCATAGATTATGTATGATATCTTGTGCTAGTTTATATATTATATTGGATAAAACTGCTCAGCATTTGTAACTTCATATCATATTAACTATGAAATTTGTGTTTTTGAATGCAGAGAGTTGGAAACCCTGCCTTGTGTATCCAAGTGATATGGAATGTTGTTCGTTCTAAATCATCTGATATTTGTTTGATTTCGTGTCCAATCTGCAGGCAGAGCGAACGCAGAGAAAAGGTGGGATGGTGATGTGCGCTACAGTCCTCGTCATGCTCTGCTTCATTCTGCTGGTCCTTCTGGTTCTCAAAGAAATATTCTTGTGATCTGCCAAGCATACCAATTCAAATGACATCACAGTGAATTATGTTATGCATTCCGTCTTCAACATTGTGGGGCTTGTTGAGATGAGTGCATGTAAATCTCAGTTTACACGGCTCCAATTTGTATCATGGAGTAGCGCTCATGTTACAAGGGAAGAGGTTTGCTCTTCCTCGCCAAATAGCTTTGGCTCAGCGCTAATGCGAACGGATTGCTCCAATTTTGAAGATTCTTCGTATAAACAGAAAGAAAACTTTGTAACAAATCCCGATAACGTTGTAATACACCATCACTACATAACGACAGGAAATGCTTGTCCTTGTGTATGATGTTCCTTTTGCAAATATATGAAACCGGACAGTGGGCCCGGCGGCAGCAAATTATATTCGTATTTACGTGTGGTGTTAAGTATGCAGAGCTTTTTAGGTGCGGATTCTTCGCTCGTTCCGGCATGATAGCCATCGCCTGTTAATACTTCCATCTCAGTTTTGCATCAATCCCAAACATCTTATTACCGAAGCAGTCAGGGACACTTAAAAAATTACTCTCGGGGAAATCTTCAGCGGCTGGTTGATAAACGATGTGTTGCTTTATTTATGTTTCTGCTTTGCCGTTCTCAATTATTCCGTGGGAACTTTGATTTCTTAAGAAAAAAAACATCATTAATGAAACTAATAGTCCCCAAGAGCTTGTCTCGGACATGCATTGAAAGTGCTAAATCCGATGCATTCTCCTGGTGCTCGTCTGTAGCTTTTATCAACATGGCAGCCATTGACATTATTGGACAGATGGTGTGCTTGGTCCCAGACACCAATTAAAAGAACACATTCCACTGGACTTGAAGCAAGCACATACCGAGCCATATAGACCATCTATGGACCACATTGGGGAAATGTATGCCAATTAACCTTATCGGCGTTGCAACTACCAACAAACAGTGGTTCCATGCCACCAAACATACAACGGAACTGATGAATATATATATATATATATATATATATATATATATATATATATATATATATATATATACAAGATGTATAATTGGTTGGGGGGTAAAATCGTCATTGCCTTAATAGTCGTGCGAGGGGGCTATGACCGACCCCATCCCTTCGCCTGCCGTGATGTCCCCGAGCTTCCCGTAGCTTGTCTTCCCCGAGCTTCCATAGCTCGGCTCTCCCCGGGCTTCCGTAGCTCGGCTTCCCCGAGCTCCCATAGCTCGGCTCCCCCGAGCTTCCCGTAGCTCGTCTTCCCCGAGCTTCCATAGCTCGGCTTCCTCCGGGCTTCCATAGCTCGGCTCTCCCCGGGCTTCCGTAGCTCGGCTTCCCCGAGCTTCCGTAGCTCGGCTCCCCGAGCTTCCCGTAGCTCGTCCCCCGAGCTTCCATAGCTCGGCTTCCTTCGGGCTTCCATAGCTCGGCTTTCCCCCGAGCTTCCCATAGCTCGGCTCTCCCGAGCTTTCCGTAGCTCGGTTGTCTCCGGGCTTCCATAGCCCGGCTTCACTGAGCAATCCATGATTCAATACTCACCTCCGCGGAATCTGGCGTGGGAGAGCCTAAGCCTATCGTAACAACGTCCCAGGCAAGGAATCATGTTGAGGAGTGGCCTAGAACCTATCACGGCTATCTAGGGCCCACGCGCCTACCAGATCTCAAGCCATCAAGGAGCTCTCCCAGCCATCGATCCTCTAACGAACAAGATACGGATCCTACCGGCCCCACAACGGCTCGATTTGATTCACCTCCGTATCCCAACAACCTGTGAACCTTCCAGAAGGCGCTCAGGAGCCAGGCGACAGCCTATAAATATGACATTCCCAGATTCTCTCAGGTATGCGCTCACTCTCGCACTCACTCTCCCACTCTCCCCAGCTGCTCGTCGGTGCTCCCCCTTTTTTTGAGCTTCCGATCGGCCGCCCCTGGAGAGACTCCCCAGAGAGATCCACCTTCCCATTTTCTATTGATCGCCAATTCCCCCACTGACTTGAGCGTCGGAGGGTCTTCGCGGAGGGCCACCCCCAACGCCTCTCGCGTGAGGACTTCTGTGCAGGTCCGCCCCAGGAGATCGACCGCGCCCGAGTTGAAGGACGGATCCCGGCGGCAACAGATTGGCGCTAGAGGAAGGGTCTCAAGTCCCATTAAAACTTGAAGAAAGGAGATAAGGATCTCGATCTGGAGTAGAACCTCTCTAATGGCCAATCGGAGAAGAGCAACCTCTGAAGCCCAAGACCAGGCCGCTTCCCAGAGGCCTGATCAGTGAGTAGTGTAGCGCCACAGCCTCCACCGATCGAAACCCCATCACCGCCAGCCATCCCGGTGACCCAGGATCAATTCGCCTCGCTGGTCCAGCAAGTCCAGGCCCTGACCCACCTGGTCCAGGAGCGCTTCGCAGCTCCTCCCGCTCCGCACCTTCATAAGGGGCCGCGATTCCTTCTTCACCGGCGACTTCCTTCTCCGGTCCGCATGAAGCCGCGGACCCCCCACATGATCCAGAGGGGACAAACCAGTCCCGCGAGGCGGCTACGACAGGGATCCATCCAGATCTCGACGAGCCCGGACCCCCTCCCCAGTGTCCTCCCACCATGATTCGACGCCGTCCCTGCACTCCCCTTGCCCAGCTCCTCCTCTTATCGCTGAAGAGGAGATCCATCGGCAGATCCGGGAGATGCGTCAGGAGCTGGACGGTGCCAAGCAGGCCCATCCGCCTCAGCCCAAAGCGGAGCAGGGCATCCCTTTCTCCAAAGGGATTATGGAGGAAGTGATTCCCTCCCATGTTAAGCTACCGGCCGTCGAACCCTACCATGGCTCTTCTGACCCGGACGACCATCTCAGCAGCTTCCGGTCAATAATGATGTTCCACGGAGCATCCGACGCGATCCTCTGCCGCGCTTTCCCCTCCACCCTCAGAGGATCTGCCCTAACCTGGTTCAATGCCTTGAAGCCAGGTTCCATTGATTCATTTGACGAGCTGAGCCATCTTTTTATTGGCCAGTTCGTCAGCAGCCGCCACCACCGAAGATCTGACTCCCTCTCCGAAGTCAAGCAGAGAGAGGGGAAGTCCTTGAGAAGTTATCTTGGCCGTTTTAATAAGGCCATGTTGGAGGTGGACCACCTTAATCATGAGGTAGCTATGTCCGCCTTGGCGGGGGGAGTCTCAAAGGAAAGCGACTTCTACCTGGCGATGGAAGTCAGCTACCCCCCCAACCTCTCGATATGATGGCCCTGGCGGACAAATACGCTAGGGTCGAAGAGTCGCGGAGAGTCGCCCGTGCCGAGCTGGCAAAGAAGAAGGAGCCCAAAGGTCCCGATAGGCACCGACCCGCCCATCGGCCGAGTCCGCCTCGCCGCCAAAGAGCTCCCCCACTGCCGCCGAGGAATCGCTCCTGGAGCCCACCCAGGCGATTCGATCGCTACACTCCGCTAACCATGCCCCGGCGCAGATCCTCATGGAGATAGAGCGCCAACTCCCCCGGCCAGCTCCTCTCTGAGGGAACCCAACCCGAAGAGACCACACCAAGTACTGCCGCTACCACCGAGAGCACGGCCACGATACTGAAGAATGCTGGCAGCTGAAAAATGAAATCGAGAGGCTGATCCAGCGGGGGCGGCTGAATCAGTTCAGGAGGGCGCCCGAGCCAGGACAAGGAGGTGACCGCCAGCCCGAACCTCAACAACCTCCTCCTCCACCAAATCCGCCCGTGATCGGCCGCATCAACATGATCGAAGAGGCCGGCGGATCGGGCCCCAGGAACGATGATGAAGGATCAGTGCCGAAGAAGGCGCGGACGGGTGAGCTCTCTTTCTCCGACGACGATCTCCGAGGGATACAGTTCCCCCATGATGATGCATTAGTTGTATCCCTCAATTTAAATAACTATGATGTAAGCCGGATCCTTGTTGACAGTGGAAGTTCGGTGAATGTTCTGTATCTCGATGTGTTTGCCAAGATGAAACTACTCATGGGAAACCTTCGAGCCGTGGATTCCACCCTAATGGGATTCACAGGCGACGTCATTATCCCGGAAGGGGTCGTCACCCTGACGGTCCGCGCAGGAGCTTGGCCCCTTGTGGCCACTGTTCACATGGACTTCCTAGTGACCAAACTTAGGTCCCCATACAACGCAATATTCGGTAGACCCGGCCTGATGTCCCTCAAAGCAGTCGTCTTCGTCCCACACTTATCCATGAAATTCCCACCGGGCAGGGAGTTGGAGTTGTTCGAGGAAGTCAAGCCATGGCTCGGCAATGCTTCGTCACTAGCCTTCAGTCCAGAGTGCCAGGGTTGATGGGCTAGACGCTCGGGAGGACTTCGCCGAACAACGAGGAGAACCAGCAGAGGAGCTGGAGGAGGTGCCATTGGATGAGGCTCGTCCTGACCGAACCATAAAAATTGGGTCGCTGCTGAAGGGCGAACCTCGGCGCAGATTGATCAATTTTCTCCGAAGCAACGCTGATATCTTCGCCTGATCCGCCTCTGACATGTGGGGATCAGCCCCGAGGTTCTCGTCCATCGTCTCAACGTGGACGAGATGCACAGGCCCATCAAGCAGAAAAAGAGAAGCTTTGCCCCGGAACGACAGAAGGCCATTGAAGAAGAAGTAGACAAACTCATCAAGGCGAGCTTTGTCCGGGAGGTAAATTATCCAAGCTGGCTATCAAACGTCATCATGGTGAAGAAGTCGAACGGCAAGTGGAGGATTTGCATCGACTTCACCGACCTTAACAAAGCCTGCCCGAAGGATAGCTTCCCTCTTCCCCAGATCGACCAGCTCGGGACGCCACCTCATGTCATCAAATGCTGTCATTCATGGACGCTTATTCAGGCTACAATCAGATCCGGATGGCCCCCGAAGATGAAGAAAAGACCACCTTCATAACCGACCGAGGTACTTACTGTTACCGTGTCATGCCCTTTGGTCTTAAAAATGCAGGTGCCACCTACCAAAGGCTGGTTAACAAAGTATTCAAGGAGCAAATCGGTCGGAATATGGAGGTGTACGTGGACGACATGCTGGTCAAGAGCAAAGAAGCATCACAGCATGTCAAGGACCTTTCAGAGAGCTTCGCAACACTCCGCAAGTATGGGATGAGGCTCAATCCAACCAAATGCGCCTTCGGCGTTAACTCCGGGAAGTTTCTCGGCTTCATGGTCTCCCAGCGAGGTATCGAAGCTAACCCCCAGAAGATTCAAGCTCTCCGGCAAATGGCACCCCGGCATCTATTAAAGAGGTCCAGCGCCTAACTGGGAGGATAGCGGCTCTCAACCGCTTCGTGGCGCGTTCGGCCGAGAGATGCCTCCCCTTCTTCAAAACCCTCCGGTCAGCTAAGAACTTCCGATGGACCTCTGAATGCCAAAAATCATTTCAAGATCTCAAGAAATACCTCGGCGCCCCCACTCCTCAGCAGTCCAAGCCCAGGCGAGACCCTGTTCTTGTACCTGGCTATTTCAGAAGGTCGTCTGTTCGGTGCTAGTCAGAGATGAAGGCAAGGTCCAAAAGCCGATTTACTATATCAGCAAGCTACTCCGCGATGCGGAGACAAGATATAGCATTGAGAAGATGGTGTTGTCCTTAATCACTTCAGTCGGAAGTTGCGACCGTACTTCCAGGCACATTCTATGACGGTCCTGACCGACCAACCCATCAAGGCAGTCCACCGCCCCGAGACATCAGGAAGAATGACCAAGTGGGCCATCGAGTTGAGCGAGCATGACATCCACTTTCAGCCTCGCCCGGCCATCAAAGCTCAGGTGCTAGCCGATTTCCTCCTCGAATGTACCATCCCGGAGGATGGTTCTACCCCGGACTCCCTCAGAGAACCAAAATCTGGTGCCCGGTGGCTCCTCCATGTCGATGGGTCATCTAACGCTCATCGCTCCGGTGCGGGCCTGGTTCTCACCAGCCCGGAGGGGGTGACCTTTGAATATGGCATCCAGTTCTCCTTCCCAGCCTCCAACAACGATGCTGAGTACGAAGCCCTGCTAGCTGATCTCCGAATCGCCCGCAATCTGAAGGTGGAGAAGCTTAATGCCTTCACCGACTCTCAGCTAGTGGCTGGCCATGTACGAGGAGAATTTGAGGCTCGGGAGCCGAACATGGTTCGATATCTTCAAGAGGTACGGAGCCTGCTTCCCCATTTTTCCAAGTTTGAGATCACTCAGATTCTCAGATCCGAGAATGCCCGTGCCAACCTACTGTCCCGACTGGCGACCGCAGAGTCAATGGACACTGAACAAAAGTTCCACCTGGAGACCTGGAGAAACCCAGCATCGCGGAAGCCGACCGAATAATGCAAGTTGAAGCCGAACCGTCATGGTTCGATCCCATTCTGAAGTACCTCAAAGAAGGGTCGTTCCACCCGACCGGAGAGAGGCTAGAAAGCTAAAGCTGCAGGCCACCCACTACGTGCTGGTCGACGATCAACTCTACAAACGATCCTTCTCCATGCCACTGCTTAGATGCCTCCGCCCATCTGAAGCAGATTACGCTCTTCGTGAAGTGCATGAAGGGATTTGCGGCAACCATCTGGGAAGCCGGTCCCTATGACACAAGGTGCTACGACAAGGCTACTACTGGCCGACTATGTAGAAGGATGCAGACGATCTTGTCCGAGCTTGCGACCCATGCCAGAGGCACTCAAGCATTCAGAGACTCCCCTCCGCCAGCCTGGTTCCTATATCCTCTGCTTGGCCCTTCGCCAAGTGGGGGATGGACATCCTCGGCCCGTTCCCGCTTGCCACGGGGCAGCGAAATTTCTATTCGTCGCCATCGACTACTTCACTAAATGGGTCGAGGCGGAGGCGGTTGCACAAATAACCGAAGCACAGGCCAGAGATTTTGTGTGGAGGTCCATCATTTGCCGATTCGGCCTCCCGCATACTATAATCACTGATAACGGCAAGCAATTCGACAACCCAAAGTTCCGCCAGTTCTGTGAAGAGCACGGAATCCATCACCACCTCACCTTGGTCGGGCACCCGCAAGCCAACGGAGCAGCTGAAGTGACCAACAGGACCCTGCTTCAGGGGATCAAAGCTCGTCTTTCCAGAGCCCAAGGCAGGTGGGCGGATGAGTTGTACCATGTCCTATGGGCCTACCGCACCACCCCGAGAGTCCCAACAGGTGAAACCCCATTCCGGATGGCCTTCGGCACGGAGGCCGTTATCCCTGTAGAAATAGGCCTCCCTTCGCTGCGGGTGGAAAGCTACTCAGAGGAAGCTAGCGATGAACAGCTCCGCACCAACCTCGACCTGATAGAGGAGATCAGAGAGAAGGCCCGGATCAGAGTGGCTTCCTATCAACAAAGGGTGGCCCACTACCACGCCTCCAGAGTCAAAGGGAAAGCCTTCCTGCTCGGCGATCTTGTTGTTCGGAAAGCCTCTGTCTCCAAACCGCTGGAACAAGGAAAACTGGCACCAAACTGGGAAGGCCCATACCAAGTGGCGGAGATTATTGGACCGGAAACCTACAAGCTGCAAGATTTAAACGGAAAGTCCATCCCCCGGACATGGAACTCGGACAATCTTCGTAAGTATTATCAATAGGGTATGTCCTTTATAAGTCCACTTCGACATACCTTATTATACCTTCCTATCGTCACGTGTTTTCGTAATTTACAATGTGAATCATCATTCATTACATTGCCAAAGATTGCAAAAAGAAACAGGTGCCGCTCACCGATCCTCGGCATGACCGAGTTATCAGATTGAACAAAATTCTCCGAACCTCAGCTGGGCCGAGCAATAAATTCTCCGAACCTCGGTTGGGCCGAGCAACAAATTCTCTGAACCTCGGCTGGGCCGAGCAACGAATTCTCCGAACCTGGCTGGGCCGAGCAACGAATTCTCCGAACCTCGGCTGGGCCGAGCAACAAATTCTCCAAGGTGACATTCTCGCGCCCTGGTCACGCCCGACTACCGAACCATCGGCCGAAGGAACAAAGTCCTCGCGCCTTAGTCGCACCCCATGACATCGTTTGAAGCAGGGTGACTTCTCGAATACCTTATAAATGAATACGAAAACAAAAGACCTCTTGATACTCCGGAGGAAGTAAAAGGACTCCTTCTAAAGGACCGCCTAGGTCCGCCGCTGGTCCGGGCAGAGACCGGTGGCCCCCCAAGAAAACTTGTTTGGATTCGGGCAGCTTATGAGCCCCGGCCGACCTAAACGATGTGCAAAACTCAGCTTAGATTCGGGTAGCTCATAAGCCCCGACCGACCTAAGTGTCCTCCTAAGCTACGTCCGGATTCGAGTGGCTTGCGCACCCTAATTAAGTCCGACCGTGGTCTCACAAGACCTAGCCCGAACTTGGATGGCCAGAAAAACCCAACCAACATTCGCAAATGCTCTGGGAACGACAGAATGCACAATGTGATAAAACTTTGTATTCATTAATTAAAAAGGAAGGAAGGACAACAACAGCAAAAGAAAGAAAAAGAAGTAAAAAAGCCCTCGCTAGGGCTCGCTGTCACTCCCGGAAGCCAGCAAGTCCTCCAGCGTTGGGAAAGCTCGCGACTTGCCGGTGAAGTGACGTTATTTCCTCCCTTTGCCAATCCGCCACCCGGCGTAGAGCCTCGACCTCCCTCATGGTAATGGCGACGTATTCTTTGACGACCTCCTCGAGCCGCTGGTGGCTCGCGAAGGCCGACGCCAAGGCCAGCCCATCGACCGTGATGGTGGGACGGCCCCCCTCCGGATGCAGCGAGCCATTGATCGCCGCCCTTATACCATTGGATGACTGCTCTCCTCCTCGAGAAGCCATGTCGAAAGCTGTTCTAGAACTGAACCAGAGGGATGGTGAAAACAGCACTCCTCCTCCGTATTTATACTTGTCAAGCGAGTATTTCGATCAGTCGGGCCGTAACCACCGACCCGTGAGAACTCGCCACGTATCATCGCTTTAATTGGCGCCTGCAGAATCCGAAAGGTCGTGCCCCATCCCGAGCGAAATCAGTAATGCGGACGGACTGTTCGGGAACCCCCCTGGGAATGGGGTGCCTCCCAATCTGCCGGCCCCCCGCAATAAATGCTCCCAACACTTCCCTAAGCTCTTTTAAGCTGGCCTCTTTCGGGAAGCGTGAAAAGGAAGAATCCCAATGCCTGACAATAATTCGCCCCCTCGAGAGAGGTCGTGTCATAAATGGAGGGCATGACTATGTACCGCCCATTCCTCCTTGACGCCCCTCACCGAACCCGCAGGGGCCTGGCATTATGACTCATGGTGACGACTAAGTCACTTCTCCGGCTCCGAATCTCCGAACCTTGGCAGGGCCAAGCAACCGTTCTCCGAACCTCGGCAAGGCCGAGCCATAAATGTTCGGACCCCAATGGGGTCGAGGCATGAACCTCCGAGCTTCGGCCCGAGTTAAGGAACATATTCCACCACCAAACAACCTCTAAACCAGGGCAGCTTGCAATCCCCGACTAGTTCGGATAACGCAGGATCCTCGCCTAAAAACGAACGGGACGTCCTTGTATCCCACGGCCAGCAACAACAACTTGGCACAAGAGAAATAGAGATTGAGAAACAGAGCAAAACTTTCTTTATTTCATTGCCATCAAAACCAATTACAAATGCCCGAGAGGCGTTACAAGAGCATTGAAATGCATAAAATGAAGACAAGCACAAAACTCGGGCAACTGCTCCAAAGCAGACCTGGGCAACTGTGATGCTCCGGCGTCCGAACCGATGAACAGATAAACTGCAAACAGTTAGCTCGAGCCGATAAATGGCGGGCGATATGGACCAACAGTTGCGGCCAGCTTCGGTAAATAATGATATCTCGGTGACCCAACCGGGATATCAGAGTGATTGGAAAGGGTGGATGGGATTAACCCCAAACCACCCAACCGAGAGGCCCCCCGATGAGTAGGCAGGAAGCCCGCGGACCCTGGCGCCGGAACGCTCTCCCAAATCGAGTGTGTACCGCCCCACCTTGCCCAAACTCAAAGGCAAGGTACCTGCGGGCGGCACACCATCGCCCCCTCCCCATGTGGCGAAAGATTCCCCAGGCGGACAAGCCCAGGAATCCAAACCAGGGGAGGAGGCGAAATTCACGCAACCCATGGGGAGCCCGCGTACACTTCCTACCGTACGTCCCCAAAGGGGAACCACAAAGGTCACACGGGAAGCACATATGTGCGCTCTCCGTGTGATCTCTGCGCCCTTCCTGTGCGCTCTCCATATGATCTCCGGGGCTCATCCCCTAAGGGTGAACCACTCTCTAGCGGCTCCTTCGTCGCCCCAACTGTTCGGAGGCGAAGGGCTTATGAAAGGAAAGCTCGACCCTCCCACTCGCAACGCCAGAGAAATAAGCATGGTAGGAACTCCAAAGGGGAAGGAAACTTTGAGGATCGCCTAACACGACCCCTCTTCCCCCTTCTTATAGGCAAAAATGAGCCGGGAACAGATATCAAGGCCGGAAGCCCCGAGATTTGAAACACTTGGCCCGTACATCCGCGTGGCCTCCCAGGATGGAAGCAACGTCCCATTGCGCGCCGAGCCCATCGCCTGAACCATGACGCATGCAAGATTTCCTTTTGATCCCGAATCACGGTTATTAAACGCAGAGAATCGCCCACTGATCTTACGGAAACTGACAGGTTCAGGAGATCGTTCTACGAAAGTAACATCCTCCAATGGTAAACGGGTGCGTGCGCTGTACGCCAAAACGACCTGCATGGAAAAAGACCAATGCCATAAAAGCCTTCCGGAAAGCGCTGGAGCAGCTTTTTGCTCCCCACAGAGCCGTATCATCAACTCCGGTGAAATAAAAACAATTTACCTATGGAACGGCAGAGCGCTGGCAGGGCAGCAAAAAGCACGAAAACCGATTGTTCATCGATTGCTCCCCAAGGAAGTTAATCGCTCGAAGAACTTGTGCAATAAAATTGAACATCTCAAAAAAAAATGAACGCGAGGGCTACACAAACTATTCTTTCTTTCACCAAAAAAGGGAGTGACAAAAGAAACAAAAATACATCAGCCCTCACAGGGGCTCACCATTGTCTCCCGGAACCGCCAACCGTTCTCCCTGATCCGCCGCAAGGCTACCCGCCTGCTGTTGGAGAGACGCCACGCGCCTCTCTAAGTGATCATTAACCGCACGAGGTGCATGATCTCCCTGGTGGAGGCGATCACATATTATTCGGTCGCCTCTGGAGTCGTTGTCGACTCGCCAACAAGGAGGCCAGGACCTCCCCGTCGACGACGGTCTGAGTACGGCTCCTACGAGCCCCCCAGCAAGTGTTGGCATCGTCGACTGGTGCTCCGGTTGACCTGCCGCCATTCTTGGAAGCCATTCCGTCGGCGCAAGCTCATATCAAGCTAGCAAAGGTCGTCGAATGAAATGGCCAACGATAACCGGACCCCCCATCGGTAATTAAACCGATCCAAGCAAGAAATCTACCTTCTCCAGCCATTGGCCCTTGAGCCACCGACACAAAATCCCACCACATGTCGCCGCTTTGGGAACCACTCTCATACGTCGGCCCTAGCCGACCTACCTCATCCGTCGGCCCTAGCCGACCTACTTCATACGTCGGCCCAAGCCGACCTACTTCATCCATCGGCCCTAGCCGGCCTGCCTCACCCGTCGGCCCTAGCTGACCCATTTCGTCCGTTGGCCCTAGCCGACCTACCTCACCCGTCGGCCCTAGCCGACCTATTTCGTCGTCGACCCTAGCCGACCTACCCTATCCGTCGGCCTTAACTGACCTGCTTCATTCCTCAAGTTTTAATTAATCTATTGCATCGCTCAAACATGAACCGAACTAGATCGTCTCTCGGTTCACCAGTCAAAGCTATCGCCCGCCTTGGACCCAGCCAATGCGTTCCCTCGATCCTGAGATAAAAACGACCAAACAGCGCCAACAAGCCATTAGTCGCTTGCTATTGGGGCGAAATTCGGAGCGAAGGACCGCCCAAGAAAAAGCACTCAAACGGAAGTGGAGAGTTCATTCTTTAAAGAACGTCAGGCAGAGTTACAGCTCGGGAAGCAAAACGTAGAAGTGATTTTTAAAAGCCGGGAACCGCATCAGTTCCAGGAGAACCCCCAATTACGTCTGCAGAGGCATGACTTGATTCGCCCTTCTCGAATATCTTAGTCTCCTTGGCGACAGTCTACGAATGTCCTCCAGAAGTTGCGGCCTTGCTGGGACCTGGGGCGGCACCGAGATCGATATCCGAAGCGTCAATGTACTCATCCTCCTCTTCACCCCCGGAGTCACTGGCATCAAGAGCTTCAGCATCCAGGAAAGAGAGATCTCATTCTGGATGCTCGCTGGATATCTTGTCTCTGCATTCTTCCACTCCGAGTTGGAAGGCGTCAGTACCAATTACGTCCTGATCGCCCTTGAGCATGGCGAGTTGCATCTAGTCTCGGCCATTTGGCTCCGCAATAGGGCAACTTGCCTCTCAGCTTCCGCGACCTGAGCCCGCAGAAAAATAGTTTGCTCCTTGAACTCGTCGGCCCGCACCTCGAGTTCCGAACTCCTACCTCGGCTAGATGCAAGCTCACCTTGCAAGGCCCAATTGTTCAGCCCTAATTTTGCCATTTGCAAAGCCAGAATCAGTCGGCGCCACGAGGAACCAAAAAGGAAACTAAAAAAGGGGAATAGGATCGTACCTCCTCCTTTTGTCGGGCCAACCTTTCGGTCAACTCCTCGGCCTCACCCCTGGCCCTCGCTTTATCGGCCCTAACCAGCTCGACCCTTTCTTGGAGAGCGTTAATTCTCAGCTGCTTATCTTCGACCTCTCCTCGGGCTTGGGATAGCTCGTCACTCAGCCGGGCTATCGTCCCTCGTGCCATCTAACGTTGGCTCTCAAGTCAGCGACATCGCGATCGCGCCGCTGCAGCTTCTCCTCTACTTCATCGAGCATTCTGGCCAGGCGGTTTCTCTCGTCGGCGGCCTGCTTCCCCAGTCGGCCCAGACTCTCATTATGTTCTTTCTGCATCGCCGCCACTTCCTCGGAATGCTTTGACCTAACTCGAGCCAACTCCAAGCATGCGTCGTCATTCTTCGCCAGGAGCCCCTGCAACTCCTCCACTTTACGCTTTAGCTTAGACACTTCAGCTAGAGCGGCCTGATACGATGCCTTCATCCCCGCCAAGCTTTCGTTGCTAGCGGCCAGGAGTTCCTCGAACTTCTCGGACGCCTCTGCTCGTGATCGGAGTTCAGCGCTGGCTCTCCTGGCCTGAATGCTGGCCCCCATCGCCAAACTCAAACGCCAGCACATCGCCCAAGAAAGCAAAACACTCTACAGGATAAAGAATGAGTAAGAATATGCAATCAAGTCAGCCAGAAAGTATCCGCCACCCAAGAATGGTGACTCACCCGAGAGGCGTAGGCCCATGTCATCTTCATGAGGGTCGGATTGTCAATGTCGGGAAGAAGATGGACACTCTCGGCCATGCTGCCCGAACGCGGCTTCAACCAACTCCAAGTCTGCAAACTTGTCCGCCGAGGGATCCGCACCCGGGTACTGGGCCAACCTCATTAAAGCGGAAAATGCCTCCTCAACATCCATGTTCGAGCTACTGGGCTGGCCGTCTCCACCCGAGGAGTCAACCCGGGCGACCTCCGACTGAGAAGCCTTCAACTTCCCAGCCTCTTCTATCAGAACTCTGGCTTGGGCTTCCTCAGACAATTCGGCCAACCCAAGCGCCAGCCTCCCCAAAACCCTTTTTGAAGGAGTCTCATTGCGGGACTCTCATCTCGCTGCGCTCCCTCTCCCGACCCATCTCTTCGGTCACAGTCACCTGCGTCTCCTCTGCAGGCTCTACCGAAACCTCTATCCGGCTTGCTTCTCGAACCGCTGCGGGCGATCCAACGTCGCTACCCCCGGACTCTCCCGCAAAAGGCCCAAGAGGGAGCTCCCCCGAACCTCACCAACTACGGCCGCTCCCTCTTGCTCTCCTACTGAGGTCGGGAGTAAACCCGCGGTTGGGAAAAGCCCCCCAGAAACGATGACTTCCACCGAATCCATCATCGGCTCATCTTTCAAAGGGGATGCGGTCGGATGAGCCAATGGAATCTCATCCGAGCTATCCGATAGTTCCACCACAGGGGGACAAGGGATCTCAGCTGTCCTCCTCAAATCCTCCCTTGCTTCCGACGCTCCCCTCATGATCACTCCGGCATCCAGCGAGCATCTTACGGAAGTATGAGCCCTCTTCTCGGGCCTACTTCTCTCCGCGCCGCTGCTCTCCCTGGGCGCTTACCTCTCTTCCTTTTGACAAGGCTTGACAACGCAGACCTCTTGGCTGCAAGAGCGAAAGTATGCAATTAAATCCAAACACGTTCGCCTGGATAACAAACAGCGGAGAAGACAAAAGGGAGGACTCACCTTGCGGGTCCAGAGGACTAAGCCCGGCCGCAAAAAGAGCACCCTCCGATAGCAAATCATTGGCCGAGAACACCTGGCCATTGCGGAGGACATCCAAATCTTTCTCCTCCCGCTCGAACAAAAATGGATGCGTTTCCGCATCCCGAACGAAATTTTCCCATCTCTGAGGGAAGTCGGAACCAATGTTCCCCTCGGCGATGACAAATCGAGTCTTCCATCCCTTTATGGAGGACGGCTTATCCACAATCATTTTGAAGGACTTCCGAGGTCCGATGTAGGGCCACTCCGATTTCCTCCCGGGTATTAGATGATAGCAGGCGCGAAAAAGAGGGACAGTGGCGATAATCTGAATCTGATAGCACATTGAGATAAATCCGATAATACTCCGCCATCTATTTGGGGCCACCATCGCCGGATAGATGTTGTAATGTGTCATGATCTCCTTCACCAAGGGATGAAGAGGAAACCGGAGGCCTGCTTTCAAACTGTCTTCGTAAATGAAGACCCCATGCTCCAGATCTCGTGAGACCCTGTGCTCAGGTCCCGGCAATCGCAGGACGACATCTGGAGGTATACCATACCTCTGGCGAATCTTTCCCACATCCTCAGCAACAATCTCCAAAGCTACGTCGTCGGGGCTCATCGTCATCCTAGCCGAAAAAGCACCAGGCAAAACAGCAAACGTTGCAGAGGACGGGACTCTCCAGGAAACAGAATGAGAGGATATTGCAAACAGATGCAGCGCTACTATCGCTTTGCTTCCCCCCTAAGGAAACCATCTTGAGAAGATAAGGCGCTTCGCCCGAGGCGTCCGGAACCACCTCGACAAATGCCGCATTAATCGGGATTTGCTACATGGCATTTCCCCAACCGTCACCCCTGGAGGAGCCTTACCCATGAAGGCATGATGGCCCCATGGCATTAATTAAAGGCATCATTGCGTAGGCAATCAGATATGCGCACCCAAATGCAGGTCACGCCACCTAGGCCTATACTCCCTACGCCCGAACCTACGCTTCGAACTAGGGAGTGGAGGGCATGTGTTGGGGGGTAAAATCATCATTGCCTTAATAGTCGTGCGAGGGGGCTAAGACCGACCCCATCCCTTCGCCCGCCGTGATGTCCCCGAGCTTCCCGTAGCTTGTCTTCCCCGAGCTTCCATAGCTCGGCTTCCTCCGGGCTTTCGTAGCTCGGCTCTCCCCGAGCTTCCGTAGCTCGGCTTCCCCGAGCTCCCATAGCTCGGCTCCCCCGAGCTTCCTATAGCTTGTCTTCCCCGAGCTTCCATAGCTCGGCTTCCTCCGGGCTTCCATAGCTCGGCTCTCCCCGGGCTTCTGTAGCTCGGCTCTCCCCGGCCTTCCGTAGCTCGGCTTCCCGAGCTCCCATAGCTCGGCTCCCCCGAGCTTCCCGTAGCTCATCTTCCCCGAGCTTCCATAGCTCGGCTTCCTCCGAGCTTCCATAGCTCAGCTTTACCCCGAGCTTCCCGTAGCTCGGCTCTCCCGAGCTTTCCGTAGCTCGGTTGTCTCCGGGCTTCCGTAGCCCGGCTTCACTGAGCAATCCATGATTCAATACTCACTTTCGCGGAATCTGGATGGGAGAGCCTAAGCCTATCGTAACAGTGTCCCAGGCAAGGAATCATGTTGAGGAGTGGCCTAGAACCTATCACGGCTATCTAGGGCCCACGCGCCTACAGATCTCAAGCCATCAAGGAGCTCTCCCAGCCATCGATCCTCTAACGAACAAGATACGAATCCTATCGGCCCCACAACGGCTCGATTTGATTCACCTCCGTATCCCAACAACCTGTGAACCTTCCAGAAGGCGCTCAGGAGCCAGGCGACAACCTATAAATACGACATTTCCAGATTTTCTCAGGTATGCACTCACTCTCGCACTCACTCTCCCACTCTCCCCAGCTGCTCGTCGGCGCTCCCCCTTTTTTTGAGCCCCGATCGGCCGCCCCTGGAGAGACTCCCCGGAGAGATCCATCTCCTCATTTTCTGTTGATCGTCGATTCCCCACTGACTTGAGCGTCGGAGGGTCTTCATGGAGGGCCACCCCTAACGCCTCTCGCGTGAGGACTTCTGTCCAGGTCCATTCCAGGAGATCGATCGTGCCCGAATTGAAGGATGGATCCCGGCGACAACAGAACCTAACTGGCTTATAAATTACGCCAAACCATGCTGGGACAACTACAAACCACATTCAATGTGAATTAAATATGCCCACCACAATCTATAACCCGCTAGATTTTCTTTCGCTAGGGTTGTAGCTATGGGAGCCTATTTACAATAGACCTGCATAAAGATTTTCTTGGATGCATATCTGCCACTCTTATCCTATTTGCACCTACCGATGCGATTTCTTTTGGGTCGGCGGCTGCAAGTGATTACCGTCGGCATGACAGTCCGGATGCCCATAGCATGCGTATAATGCATATCATGCATGAATATTTTTCTCTAAATATATTTTTTATTTTTAAAATTATTTTTTTATACTTAAAAAATATTGATAGAACGGTTAATGTGTTACCATAAGGCAGTGTTTGAAACAGAGGATATAGGAGGATATTGAAGAATATTTTTTTTATCCCAAAAGCTATAACTAGAGAAATATTTTGAAAAAAAAATTAACCAAAGGATAACCCATATTTAACCATAAATTATTTCCTGGACTTATTTCCCAAAGAATCAAGGAATAACTAGAGTTATCCTTTGATGGTAAAATTGTAATTTTAAAAAGGTACTTATTTGTTTAGCTATTTTATAGATAAATGCTGTCATATACACTTATCTAGAGATAGCTTTTGAAAAGTCAAACACTACCTAATACATACATCACTAATAAAATGGCAAATTATTTATTTTATTAAATTAAATTATTAATAAATATAATATTTTTTAAATATGGAAGGTTAAACTGTAAAATTAAAATTTAAGAAATAAAATGAATTTTAAGGGATAAAATTATATTTTCGTCAATTTTTTCTTGTCTTCGTCTTCCATCACGTACAAGAGCTTTTTTTAGACTAGACTGGCACGTATCAGGCTATGCCATGCCTCATGAACTGCTCCACCAGACTGTAATACATCCCCAGCATGAATCTTGTGGGAAATGGGTGCAGCCAATGCTGGGCAAGAAGGCGTCTCCCTGCACCACAATCTCCAACCTTCGTCTCAGGTTACAGTAAAAGCGTCCCGTCTACGGCCGAGGTTTGCGTGCAGAGAAAACGGAAGCCATGGAGCTTAGCTATATTTCTCCAAGAGACGGACCACCTTGAGGGAGGGCTCTGCCTGCTTTCTCGACCGCATACATAGCCGGGCTTTTCTAGTCGGCTTCTCATACGCCGACAAGATATGGTCCCGGCGCTTGGCGACCCGAAAGCCATGTAGCGATTTTTGGGCCGGTCGCAGGCGTGGCCGATGGTATTGTAGGTCTTATTCGTGCGATATATGCTGAGCCTTCCATTCTTGTTACCTTTGGCTTTAATGTACTTTCGGGTCTCCTCCACCGTGAAGAAGTTTATCAGAGTGTCCTCCGCTGGATGCAGGAGCCCAGCCCCAGAGTCGTCGTCGTCGTCGGGCTTCTTCGGTATTCGGATTTGCCTGAGGGCAATGTGGGCACTGTAGAGGGGTTCGATCACCTCCTCCTGAAGGAACGTCCTGAATTCGGACTGCGTCATATTGTTCGGCCGGGCTGCCGCTTTGTCTCTCTTCTCCTTGTCCATCTTGTGAATGGTGGCCTCGAGCTTGTCCTGAAGCTCCGAGAGCTGAGAGACGACGTCTCCCACGCGGTCAGAGAGGGCCTTGAGGTCGAAATCTGAAAAACCCGGCTCCTTGAGATCTGTATGGAAGCTCAGGCTGCAGGCATCGGCGTCTTTGTTGGGGATGAGGAGGCCGGCCGAGTAGAAGCGATGGAGGGTGGCGACGCTGATAAGGACGGTAAGGACGCCTAAAAGGATCTGCACCATGACCACGATCCTAGAAAATCTAGACCTAAGAATAATCCACGGGGTCTCCATTCTCGACTAGATGAGGGTTCAAAAAATAAAAATAAAAATAAAAGGGGAATGGAGTGAGCACAACCCCTATCAAAATCCTAAATTCCTGTTGCTGCCGGGATCCATCCTCCGACTCGGGCGCGGTCGATCTCCAGGGACGGACCTGCACACAAGTCCTCGCGCGAAAGGCGTTGGGGGTGGCCCTCCGCGGAAGACCCTCCGACGCTCAAGTCAGTGGGAGGAAATCGACGATCAATCAGAAAAATGGGGAGATGGATCTCTCCGGGGAGTCTCTCCAGGGGCGGCCAATCGGGAGCTCTAGAGGGCGAGAGCACCGACGAGCTGCTGGCGAGAGCGGGAGAGTGAGAGTGAGGCTGTGAGCGCGCATACCTGAGGGGATCTGTGAGTGTCATATTTATAGACTGTCACCTAGATCTTGAGCGCCTTCTGAAAGGTTCAAAGGTTGTTAGGATATGGGGATGGATCAAATCGGGCCGTTGGGATCCATATCTTGTCTGTTAGGGGATCGACGGTTAGGAGAGCTCCTTGACGGCTTGAGATCTGGTAGGTGTGTAGGTCTCGGGTAGCCGTGATAGGTCCTAGACCACTTCTCAACATGATTCATTGCCTAGGATGTTGTTACGGCAGGCTTGGGCTCTCCCGCGTCAGGTTCCGCGGAGGTGAGTATCGGATCGTGGATCGCTGGTGAAGCCGGGCTAGGGAGGCTCGGGGGGAAACGAGCTACAGGAAGCTCGGAAAGCCGAGCTATGAGAGCTCGAGGAGGACGAGCTATGGGAGCTCGGGGAGCCGAGCTATGGAAGCTCGGGGAGGCCGAGCTATGGGAGCTCGGGGGAGCCGAGCTATGGGAGCTCGGGGAAGCCGAGCTTTGGGGGCTCGGGGGGACCGAGCTATGGAAGATCGAGGAGACCGAGCTATGGAAGCTCGGAGGAGGCCGAGCTATGGGAGCTCGGGGGAGCCGAGCTATGGGAGCTCGTGGAGGCCGAGCTATGGGGGCTCGGGGGACCGAGCTATGGAAGCTCGGGGGACCGAGCTATGGAAGCTCGGGGAGGCCGAGCTATGGAAGCTCGGGGAGGCCGAGCTATGGAAGCTCGGAGGAATCGAGCTATGGGAGCTCGGGGAGGATGAGCTATGGGAGCTCGGGGGAGCCGAGCTATGGGAGCTCGGGGGAGACGAAGGAAGGAGGTCGGTCTTAGCCTCGTCGCACGGATATTGATGCAATGACGATTTTACCCCTCAACACATGCCCTCCACTCCCTAGTTCGAAGCACAGGTTTGGGCATAGGGAGTATAAGTCCAGGCGGCACGTTTTGGATGGGGCGGTTTGGTTTAGACAGCCCGCGCAATGATGCCCTAATTAATGCGACAGGGCCATCATGCCTTCATGGGTAAGGCTCCTCCAAGAGTGACGGTTGGGAATACGCCACGTCACGAATCCTGATTAATCCGGCGTTTGTCGAGGCGGTTCCGGATGCCTCGGGCGAGGCGCCCCATCTTCTCAAGGCGGCTTCCTTAGTGGGGAAGCAAAACGATAGCCGCGCTATATATATGTTTGTAATGTTCTCTCGTTTTGTTTCTCGAAGAGTTTCTCCCTTCGCAACGCTCGCCGCTTCGCCTGGTGCTTTTCTCGGCTAAGATGATGATGAGCCCCGATGACGTAGCTTCGGAGATCGTTGCTGAGGATGTGGGGAGAATTCGTCAGAGGTATGGCATACCCCAAGACGTTGTCCTACGATTGCTGGGACCTGAACATAGGGTTTCACGAAATCTGGAGCATGGGGTCTTCGTTTATGAAGACAGTTTGAAAGCGGGCTTCCGGTTTCCTCTTCATCCCTTGGTGAAGGAAATCATGACTCACTACAACATCTGTCCGGCGATGGTGGCCCCTAATAGTTGGCGGAGCATCATCGGGTTTATCTCAATGTGTCACCAGATTCAGATTGTCGCCACTCTCCCCCTTTTCCGCGCCTGCTATCATCTGATACCCGGAAGGAAATCAGAGTGGCCCTACATCGGACCTCGGAGGTCCTTCAACGTGATTGTGGATAAGCCGTCCTCTATAAAGGGATGGAAGAGCCGGTTTGTTATCGCCGAGGAAAACATCGGTTCCGACTTCCCTCGGAAATGGGGAAACTTTGTTAGGGATACGGAAACGCATCCGGTTTTGTCAGAGCAGGAGGAGAGAGATCTGGATGTCCTTCGCAATGGCTAAGTGTTCTCGGCCAACGATCTGTTATCAGAGGGGGCCCTCTTCGCAGCCGGGCTTAGCTCCCTGGACCCGCAAGGTGAGTCCTCCTTTTTACTTTTTCTGCTGCGTGTTTTCTCGATGAATGTGTTTGGATCTAATCGCATATGTTTCGTTCTTACAGCCAAGAGGTCGGCATTGTCGAGCCTCATCAAGAGGAAGAGAGGCAAGCGCCCAGGGGAGAGCAGCGGCGCGGATAGTGGTAGGCCCGAGAAAAGGGCTCATACCTCCGTAAGAAGCCCACCGGATGCCGGAGCGGCCACGACAGGAGCGCCGGGGGCGAAGGAGGATCCAGGGAGGACAGTTGCGATCCCTTGTCCTCCCGTAGTGAAAATAACGGATAGCTCAGATGAGACTCCGTTGGCTCGTCCGACCGCGTCCCCTGTGAAAGAGGAGCCGGCGATGGATTCGGCGGAAGTGGTCGTTTCTGGGGGGCCTTCCGCCCCCGTGGGGCTATTAGCGACTCCAGTGGGGGAGCAAGGGAGAGAGGCTGCTGGTGGTGAGGTTCGGGAGGAGTCCGAGAGTAGTGATGCCGGACCGCCCATAGCGGGTCAAGAAATAGGCCATACAGAGGCCTTGGGGGAGCCTGCGGAGGAGACGCAGGTGATGGTGACCGGAAAAGATGGGTCGGAAGAAGAAGAAGCGCGGCAAGGTGAGAGTCCCGCAATGGGGACCTCTTCGAAAAGGATTTTGGGGAGGCTGGCGCTTGGGTTGGCTGAACTGTCCGAAGAAGCCTAAGCTAGGGCTCTAATAGAAGAGGCCGGGAGGTTGAAGGCCTCTCAGACGGAAGTCGCCCAGGTTGGTTCCTCGGGCGGAGATGGCCGGCCCAGTAGCTCGAACACTGGTGTCGAGGAGGCGTTTTCTGCTATGATGAGGTCGGCCTTGTACCCGGGTGCGGATCCTTCGGCGGACAAATTTGCGGATTTGGAGCTGGTCGATGCCGCGTTTGGGCAGCAGGGAGTGGCCGAAAGTATCCACCTTCTCCCTGATATTGACAATCCGACCCTCATGAAGATGACGCGGGCCTATGCCTCTCGGATGAGTTACCACTATTGGGTGGCGGGTTTTTCTGATCGACTTAATCGCGAATTTTTACTCACCTTCTGTCCCGCAGAGTGCCCTGCTTTCTCGAGCGATGTGCTGGCGTCTGAGTTTGACGACGGGGGCCAGCGTTCAAGCCAAGAGAGACAACGCCGAACTTCAATCGCGCATAAAGGTGTCTGAGAAGTTCGAGGAGCTTCTGGCCATTAGCAACAGAAGTTTGGAGGGGATGAAGGCGGCATATCAGGCCGCTCTAGCCGAAGCGTCCAAGCAAAAAGGCAAAGTGGAGGAGTTGCAGGGACTCCTGGCGAAGAATGATGACGCGTGCTTGGAGCTGGCCAGAGTTGAGTCAAAACATTCCGAGGAGGTGAAGGCGATACGGCGGGAGCATAGTGAGAGTTTGGGTCGGCTGGGAAGGGAAGCTGCCGACGAGAGAAAGCGCCTGACCAGAATGCTCAATGAAATGGAGGAGAAACTGAAGCGGCGCGATGGTGAAATCGCCGACTTGAGGGACGGCACTAAATGGCACCAAGGGATGATAGCTCAGGTGAGCAATGAGCTCTCCCAAGCCCAGGGGGAGGTCGAAGCCAAACAGTTAAGGATTAACGCTCTGTAGGAGAGGGTTGAGTTGGTCGGGGCTGATAGAACAAGGGCCAGGGGTGAGGCCGAGGAGCTGACCAAGAGGTTGGCCAGACAAGAGGAGGAGGTATGATCTCATCCCCCCTTTTTAGATTCTTCTATTGGTCTCTTATGATGCCGACTGGTTTTGGTTTTGCAGATGGCAAAGTTAAGGTTGGAGAATCGGGCTTTCCAAGGCGAGCTCGCGTCTAGCCGCAATAAGAGCTCAGAACTCGAGGCGCGGGCCGGCGAGTTCGAGGAGCAAAATGTTATTCTGCGGGCCCAAGTCGCGGAGGCTGAGAGGCAAGTTGCCGAGGCTAAGGTGCAACTTGCCATACTCAAGGGGGAGCAGGACGTGATCGGCGCTGACGCCTTCCAACTCGGAGTGGAAGAGTGCAAGGACAGGATATCCAGCGAGCACCCGGAATGGGATCTCTCTTTTCTGGATACTGAAGTTCCTGATGCTGGTGAGTCCGAGGGAGAAGAGGAGGACGATTACATCGATGCCTCCGATACCGATCCTGGTGCTGCCCCGGCTCCCAGCGAAGCCCTAGCTTCTGAAGGACGATCGCAGTCTGCCGCTGAAGGGGCAAAGGCATTAGAGAAAGGCGAGTCTAGTCGCACCTCTACGGATGTAACCGAGGGTTCCAGAATTGACGTGGTTCCCGGCCTTTAAGAGCCACCTCTGTCTTTTGCTTTCTGAAAAACTGTTGGATGTCTTTCAATAAATAAACTCTCCATTTCTATTTGAGTGTTTCTCCTTGGATGGCCCTTTGCTTCAAATCTCGCCTTGATCGCGAGCGACTTAGGTGTTGGCCCAAGGCGGGGCGATAGCCTTGATTGGCGAACCGAAAGGCGGTCCGGTCTGGTTCATGTTCGTTCGATACAACAAATTAATAAAAATTTGAGGAACGAAGTTGGTCAGTTGAGGCCGACTGGTAGGGTAGGTCGGCTAGGACCAATAGACGAAATAAGTCGGTTAGGACCAGCGGGAGAGATAGGTCGGCTAGGGCCGACGATGAAGTAGGTCGACTGGGGCCGACGATGAAGTAGGTCGGCTAGGGCCGACGGGAAAGATAGGTCGGCTGGGGCCGACGATGAAGTAGGTCGGTTGGGGCCGATGATAGAGTAGGTCGGCTAGGGCCGACGCATGAGGGTGGTTACCGAAGCATTCTTTGTTTCCTTTTGCCACTTCCTTTTTCGGTCAATGCGAGAATGGTTTGCGTAGCCTTCGCGCTCATTTTTGTTTTGAGACACTCAACTTTGTCGCTCGAGTTCTTCGAGCGATTAACTTTATTGGGAAGCAATTGACGGACAATCGGTTTTCATGCTTTTTGCTATCCTGCCAGCGCCCTACCGTTCTGTAGGCAAACCGGTTTTTATTTCACCAAAATTGATGATACGGCACTGTGGGGAACACAAAGCTGTTCTGGCGCTTTCTGGAAGGTGTTCTTTTTCCATGCGGGTCATTTTGACGTACGGCGCGCACACCCGTTTGCCATTGGAGGATATCACTTTCGTAGGATGATCTCCTGATCCTGCCAGTCTCCGTAATATCAATGGGCGATTCTCTGCGTTTAATGATCGTGATTCGGGATCGAGAGGAAATCTTCGCATGCGTCTCGGTTTAGGCAATGGGCTCGGCGCGCAATGGGGGGTTGCGTCTATCCTGGGGGGCCACGTGGAGGCATGGGCCAGGTGTCTGAATCTCAGGGCTTCCAGCCTTGGTAGCTTTTCCCTGTTCTTTTTTGCCTATAAAAAGGGGAAGAGGGGTTGTGTTAAGTCATCCCCAAAGTTTCTTTCCCATTAGAGTTTCCGCCATGCTCGTTTCTCTGCTGTTGGGAGTGGAAGGATCGAGCTTTTCTCTTATGAGCCCTTCGCCGCCGGATAGCTGGAGCGATGAAGGAGCTGCCGAAGAACGGCTCGCCCTTAGGGGGTGAGTCCTGGAGATCCTATGGAGAGCGCACAGGGAGGGCGCAGAGATCACACGGAGAGCGCACACATACTCTTCCAGTGTGACCTTTGTGGTTCCCCTTCGGGGATGTATGGTAGGAGGTGCACACGGACTCCCCATGGTTTGAGTGAATTTTGCCTCCTCCCTTGGCCTGGATTCCAGGGCTCGCCCGCCTGGGGAATCTTTTGCCACATGGGGAGGGGGTGAAAGTGTGCCGCCCGCCGACACCTTGCCTTGGAATTTGGGCAAGTTGGGGCGGTACATACTCGGTTTGGGAGAGCGTTTCGGCACCAGGGTCCGTGGGCTTCCTACCTGCTCGCCGGGGGGTCCCTCGGTTGGGTGGTCTAGGATGGCCTTCCGTCCACCCTTTCCAGTCACCCTGATATCTCGGTTGGGTCACCGAGATATCATTATTGACTGAAGCTGGCCGCAACTATTGGTCCAGGTCGTCCGGCCATTTTCGGATCGAGCTGACTGGATGCGGCTTATCTGGTTCGGCGGTCGGACGTCAGAGCATCACAGTTGCCCAGGTCTGCTTTGGAGCAGTTGCCCGAGTTTTGTACTTGTCTTTATTTTATGTATTTCAATGCTCTTGTAACGCCTCTAAGGCATTTGTAATTGATTTTGATGGCAATGGAATAAAGAGAGTTCTGTTCTGTTTCTCAATCTCTATCTCTTCTGTGCCAAGTTTATTGTTGTTGTTGGTCATGGGGTGCGAAGGCATCCCGCTCGTCCTTAGGCGAGGATCCCGCGCTATCCGAACTAGTCGAGGTTCGCAAGCGATGGTCTGGGGATCGTTCGGCGGAACACGCTCCTTACTTTGGTCCGAAGCTCGGTGTTTTGTGTTTCGTCCTTATTGGAGCTCGAATGTTCACGGGTCGGCCTTGCCGAGGTTCAGAGAATTTGTACTTGGCCCCGCCAAGTTTCGAGGCATTTGTTGCTTGGCCCTGCTGAGGTATGGAGACATTTTACTTGGCCCTGCCAAGGTTTGGAGAGTTTGTGGCTCGACCCTGTTGAGGTTCGGGGATTTCATTGCTTGGTCCAGCCGAGGTTCGGAGAATTTTTACTTAGCCCGGCCAAGGTTCGGAGAACTTGTTGCTCGGCCCTGCCAAGGTTCGGAGAATTTTTACTTGGCCCTGCCAAGGTTCGGAGAATTTGTTGCTCGGGGAAGTGGCTTAGTTGCCACTGTTAGCCGTAGTGTTAGGCCCCTGCGGCGCTTGGTGAGGGGCGCCAGGGCGGAACAAGCGGTACATGGTCATGCTCTTCATTTATGACGTTATCCCTTCCGAGGGGACGAGTCACTGCTAGGCACTGGATTTCTTTCCTTTTTGCGCTTCCCGAAAAGGGGGCCAGCTTTAAAAGAGCTTGGGGAAGTGTTGGGATCATTCATTATGGGGGGCCGGTAGATCGGAAAATACTCTGTTCAGGGGGGTTCCTGAACAGTCCGTCCACGTTTACCGATCTCACTCGGGATGGGGTACGGCACTTCGGATTCCGCAGGCACTAAAGTGATGACAGGTGGGGAGTTCTCATAGGTCGGTAGCTACGGTGCGACCGATCAAGATACTCGCCTAGCAAGTATAAATATGACCGAGGGGTGTTGGTCTTAGCCATCCCTCGGTTTAGGTCTCGAAACAATATTTGGCCATGGCCTCTCAAGGAGGGCGATCATCCGAGGAGTTACGCGCATCGATCAACGGTCTGCTACACCCGCCAAGGGGCCGTCCCACAATTACCGTCGATGGGTTGGGTCTGGCATCGACCCTTGCGAGCCAATAGCAGCTCGTGAGGGTCATTGAGGAGTATGTGGATGTCTCCACGAGGGAGGCGGAGGCCCTGCGCCGGGTGGCGGACTGGCAGAGGGAGGAGATCGCGTCGCTTCGCCAGCAGGTTGCTAACCTTACCGAGTGCCTGGAGGACCTGCTGGCATCTAGGAGCGACACCGAACCCTAGTTTAGGGCCTCTTTTTCTTTTTCTTTTGCTTTTTGTTTTTGTTTTTTCTGTTTCTTCCTGTACTCTCCTTCCTCAATCAATGAAAAAGGCCCTGTTTGGATAATCTTCTTATTTCACGAGTTTTTAGCTCCAAAAAATGCCATTCATATAACAGTTGGGGAGTCGGTGTGGCTCCACTGGTTCACGCGCTGAGTCATGGCTCTGTTTGAGATAGGCGCTTTGTTCGACAAGTTATAGGGGCGTTGCCCAAAAGCTTTAGTAGCAAAAGGGGGAACTCCTCGGCTTTTGCTTGGGGTTCGTGGCCGGTTATGTGGGGCTTTATTGAACCCTTTAGGGGTTTTCCGGAGGCACATTCTTTGTGCGTGTTGACGGTTTTTTCGCGTAGCATGCCTTTTTCAGATCGACCAAGGTTCTGGGTACTACTTAGGAGCCCTTTGGCTTTAACTGGGGCCCGCGTACTTCGGCTTTCCGTGGGAATTTTAGCTCGAAGAATTTTTGCTTGGCCCTGTCAAGGTTCGGAGAACTTGTTGCTCGGCCCAGCCGAGGTTCGGAGAATTTTTACTTGGCCCTGCCAAGGTTCGAAGAATTTGTTGCTCGGCCCAGCCGAGGCTCGGAGAATTTTTACTTGGCCCTGCCAAGGTTCGGAGAATTTGTTGCTCGGCCCAGCCGAGGCTCGGAGAATTTTTACTTGGCCCTGCTAAGGTTCGGAGAATTTGTTGCTCGGCCCAGCCGAGGTTCGGAAAATTTTTACTTGGCCCTGCCAAGGTTCGGAGAATTTTTACTTGGCCCTGCCAAGGTTCTGAGAATTTGTTGCTCAGCCCAGCCGAGGTTCGGAGAATTTTTACTTGGCCCTGCCAAGGTTCGGAGAACTTGTTGCTCGGCCCAGCCGAGGTTCGGAGAATTTTTACTTGGCCCTGCCAAGGTTCGGAGAATTTGTTGCTCGGCCCAGCCGAGGTTCGGAGAATTTTTACTTGGCCCTGCCAAGGTTCAGAGAACTTGTTGCTCGGCCCAGCCGAGCTTCGGAGAATTTTTACTTGGCCCTGCCAAGGTTCGGAGAACTTTTACTTGGCCCTGCCGAGGTTTGGAGAATTTGTTGCTCGGCCCAGCCGAGGTTCGGAGAATTTTTACTTGGCCCTGCCAAGGTTCGGAGAACTTGTTGCTCGGCCCAGTCGAGGTTCAAAGAATTTTTACTTGGCCTTGCCAAGGTTCGGAGAATTTGTTGCTCGGCCCAGCCGAGGTTCGGAGAATTTTTACTTGGCCTTGCCAAGGTTCGGAGAATTTGTTGCTCGGCCCAGCTGAGGTTCGGAGAATTTTTACTTGGCCCTGCCAAGGTTCGGAGAACTTGTTGCTCGGCCCAGCCGAGGTTCGGAGAATTTTTACTTGGCCCTGCCAAGGTTCGGAGAATTTGTTGCTCGGCCCAGCCAAGGTTCGGAGAATTTTTACTTGGCCCTGCCAAGGTTCGGAGAATTTGTTGCTCGGCCCAGCCGAGGTTCGGAGAATTTTTACTTGGCCCTGCCAAGGTTCGAAGAACTTGTTGCTCGGCCCAGCCGAGGTTCGGAGAATTTTTACTTGGCCCTGCCAAGGTTCGGAGAACTTGTTGCTCGGTCCAGCCGAGGTTCGGAGAATTTTTACTTGGCCCTGCCAAGGTTCGGAGAATTTGTTGCTCGGCCCAGCCGAGGTTCGGAGAATTTTTACTTGGCCCTGCCAAGGTTCGGAGAATTTGTTGCTCGGCCCAGCCGAGGTTCGGAGAATTTTTACTTGGCCCTGCCAAGGTTCGGAGAATTTGTTGCTCGGCCCAGCCGAGGTTCGGAGAATTTTTAGTTGGCCCTGCCAAGGTTCGGAGAATTTTTACTTGGCCCTGCCAAGGTTCGGAGAATTTGTTGCTCGGCCCAGCCGAGGTTCGGAGAATTTTTACTTGGCCCTACCAAGGTTCGGAGAATTTTTACTTGGCCCTGCCAAGGTTCGAAGAATTTGTTGCTCGGCCTAGCCGAGGTTCGGAGAATTTTTACTTGGCCCTGCCAAGGTTCGGAGAACTTGTTGCTCGGCCCAGCCGAGGTTCGGAGAATTTTTACTTGGCCCTGCCAAGGTTCGGAGAACTTGTTGCTCGGCCCAGCCGAGGTTCGGAGAATTCCTGTTCAGACAGGTAGCTCGGTTGTACCGAGGATTGGTAAGCAGCATATGTTTCTTTTTGCAATCTTTGGCAATGCAGTGCATAATGATTTATGTTGCAAATTATGAAAAAATGTGTAGACGGGAAGGTATAATGAGGCATATGAAAATGAACTCAGAGATGACATACCCTATTGATAATATTTACGGAGATTGTCTGAGTTCCACGTCCGGGGAATGGATTTCCCATCTAAATCTTGTAGCTTGTAGGTTCCCGGTCCAATGATCTACGCTACTTGGTACGGGCCTTCCCAGTTTGGCGCCAGCTTTCCTTGTTCCAGCGGTTTGGAAACCGAGGCCTTTCGGAGGACAAGGTCGCCAAGCAGGAAGGCTTTCCCTTTGACTCTGGAGGCGTGGTAATGGGCCACCCTTTGTTATTAAGCAGCCACTCTGATCCGGGCCTTCTCTCTAATCTCCTCCACCAGGTCGAGGTTGGTGCGGAGCTGTTCATTGCTAGCTTCCTCTGAGTAGCTTTCCACCCGCAATGATGGGAGGCCTACTTCCACAGGGATAACGGCCTCTGTACCGAAAGCCATCCGGAATGGGGTTTCACCTGTCGGGATTCTCGGGGTGGTGCTGTAGGCCCATAAGACATGATGCAGCTCCTCCGCCCATCTGCCTTGGGCTCTGGAAAGGCGAGCTTTGATTCACTGAAGGAGGGTCCTGTTGGTTACTTCGGCTGCTCTGTTGGCTTGTGGGTGCCCGACCGAAGTGAGGTGGTGACGGATTCCATGCTCCTCACATAACTGGCAGAATTTAGAGTTGTCAAACTACTTACCGTTATCGGTGATTATGGTGTGCGGGAGGCCGAATCGGCAGATGATGGACCTCCATACAAAATATCTGGCCCGTGCCTCGGTTATTTGTGCAACTGCTTCCGCTTCGACCCATTTGGTGAAGTAGTCGATGGCGACAAATAGAAATTTCCGCTGCCCCGTGGAAAGAGGGAATGGGCCGAGGATATCCATCCCCCATTTGGCGAAGGGCCAAGCGGAGGATATGGAAACTAGTTCGGCGGAGGGGAGCCTTTGGATGCTTGAGTGCCTCTGGCAGGGGTCGCAGGCTCGGACTAGATCGTCTGCATCCTTTTGCATGGTCGGCCAGTAGTAGCCTTGTCGTAGCACCTTGTGGCATAGGGACCGGCTTCCCAGATGGTTGCCACAAATCCCTTCATATACCTCGCACAGAGCATAATTTGCTTCGGACGGGCGAAGGCATCTGAGAAGCGGCATGGAAAAGGACCGTTTGTAAAGCTGGTTGTCAATCAACACGTAGTGGGTGGCATGCAGCTTCAGCTTTCTAGCCTCTCTCCGGTCGGACGGAAGCGACCCTTCTTTGAGATATTTGAGGATAGGGTTGAACCATGACGGTTCGGCCTCAACTTGCATTACTCGGTCAGCTTCCGCGATGCTGGGCTTTTCTAGAGTCTCCAGGTGGAACTTTTGCTCAGCATCCATTGACTCCGCGGTCGCCAATCGGGAGAGTAGGTCGGTGCGGGCATTCTCGGATCTGGGAATCTGAATGATTTCAAATTCGGCAAAATGAGGAAGCAGGCTCTGCACCTCCTAAAGATAACGAACCATGTTTGGCTCCCGGGCTTCAAACTCTCCTCGTACATGACCGGCTACCAGCTGAGAGTCGGTGAAGGCATTAAGCTTCTCCACCTTCAAATTGCGGGCGATTCGGAGGCCGATTAACATGGCTTCATACTCGGCTTCATTGTTGGAGGCCGGAAAGGAGAATCAGACGTCATATTCGAAGGTTATCCCCTCCGGACTGGTGAGCCACCGACATGGGCATTAGATGACCCGTCGACATGGAGGAGCCATCGGGCTCCAGATTTTGGTTCTTCGAGGGAGTCTGGGGCAGAACTGTCCTCCGGGATGGTACACTCGAGGAGGAAGTCGGCTAGCACCTGGGCTTTGATTGCTGGATGAGGCTGAAAGTGTATGTCATGCTCGCTTAGCTCGACGGCCCACTTGGTCATTCTCCCCGACGTCTCGGGACGGTGGACTACCGCCTTGATGGGTTGGTCGGTCAGGACCGTTACGGAATGTGCTTGGAAGTACGGTCGCAGCTTCCAAACTAAGGTGATTAAGGCCAACACCATCTTCTCAATTCTGCTGTACCTTGTCTCCGCATCGCGGAGTAGCCTGCTGACATAGTAGATCGGCTTCTGGACTTTGCCCTCTTCCCTGACCAGCACCGAACAGACTGCACCTTCCGAAACAACCAGGTACAAGAATAGGGTCTCGCCTGGGGCCGAACTGCTGAGGAGTGGGGGCGAGCCGAGGTACTTCTTGAGATCTTGAAATGACCTTTGGCATTCATGAGTCCACTGGAAGTTTTTAGCCGATCGGAGGGTTTTGAAGAAGGGGAGGCATCTCTCGGCCGACCGCGCCACAAAGCGGTTAAGAGTCTCTATCCTCCCGGTTAGGCGCTGGACCTCTTTAATAGACGCCGGGAGTGCCATTTGTTGGAGAGCTTGAATCTTCTGGGGATTAGCTACGATACCTCGTTGGGAGACCATGAAGCCGAGAAACTTCCCGGAGTTAACGCCGAAGACGCATTTGGTCGGGTTGAGTCTCATCCCATATTTGCACAGCGTTGCAAAGCTCTCTGAGAGGTCCTCGACATGTCGTGATGCTTCCTTGCTTTTGACCAGCATGTCGTCCACGTACACCTCCATATTCCGATCGATTTGCTCCTTGAATACTTTGTTAACCAGCCTCTGGTAGGTTGCACCTGCATTTTTAAGACCAAAAGGCATAACACGGTAACAGTAAGTACCTCGGTCGGTTATGAAGGTGGTCTTTTCTTCATCCTCAGGGGCCATTCAGATCTGATTGTAGCCTGAATAGGCATCCATGAATGACAGCATCTGGTGACCTGAGGTGGCGTCCATGAGCTGGTCGATCCGAGGAAGGAGGAAGCTGTCCTTCGGGCAGGCTTTGTTAAGGTCGGTGAAGTCGATGCAGATCCTCCATTTGTCGTTCGACTTCTTCACCATGACGACATTTGATAGCCAGCTCGGATAATTTACCTTCATGATGAAATTGGCCTTGATGAGTTTGTCTACCTCTTCTTCAATGGCCTTTTATCGTTCCGGGGCGAAGCTCCTCTTCTTCTGCTTAACGGGCCTGTGCATCTCATCCACGTTGGGACGATGGACGAGAACCTCGGGGCTGATCCCTGGCATGTCGGAGGCGGACCAGGCGAAGATGTCAGCGTTGCTTCAGAGAAACCTGATCAATCTGTGCCGAGGCTCTCCTTTGAGCAGCGACCCAATTTTTATGGTTCGGTCGGGCCGAGCCTCATCCAATGGCACATCCTCCAATTCTTCTACTGGTTCTCCCCGCTATTCGGCGAAGTCCTTGCGAGCGTCTAGCCCATCAACTTCCGGCATTCTAGATTGAAGGCTTGTAACGAAGCACTGCCGAGCCATGGCTTGACTTCCTCGGACAACTCCAACTCCTCGCTCGGTGGGGAATTTCATGGACAGATGCGGGATGGAGACAACTGCCTTGAGGGACATCAGACCGGGCCTGCCGAATATTGCGTTGTACGGAGATCTAAGGTCAGTTACCAGGAAGTCTGTATGGATAATGGCTACAAGGGGCCAGGTTCCCGCGCGGACCGTTAGGGTGACGACCCCTTCCGGGATGATGATGTCGCCTGTGAATCCCATCAGGATGGAATCCACGGCTCGAAGGTTTTCCATGAGTAATTTCATCCTGGCAAACACACCGAGGTACAAAACATTCACCGAACTTCCACTATCAACGAGGATTCGGCTTACATCATAGTTATTCAAATTAAGGGATACAACTAGTGCGTCATCATGGGGGAGTTGTATGCCTTGGAGATCATCATCGAAGAAGGAGAGCTCGCCCGTGCATGCCTTCTTCGGCGCCGATCCTTCACCGCCGCCCCTGGGGCTCGACCCGCCGGCCTCTTTGATCATATTAATGCGGCCGATCACGGACGGATTCGGTGGAGGAGGAGGTTGTTGAAGTTCGGGCTGGCGGTCACCTCCTTGTTGTGGCTCGAGCGCCCTCTTGAACTGATTTAGTCGTCCCCGCTGGATCAGCCTCTCGATTTCATTTTTCAGTTGCCAGCATTCTTCAGTGTCATGGTCGTGCTCCCTATGGTAGCGACAGTACTTGGTGGGATCTCTTCGGGTCGGGTTCCCTCGGAGAGGCACTGGCCGGGGAGCTGGCGCTCTATTTCCATGAGGATTTGCGCCCGGGGCATGGTCAACGGAGTGTAGTGATCGAATTGCCTGGGAGGGCTCCGGGAGCGATTCCTTGGCGGCAGTGGGGGAACTCTTTGGCGGCGAGGCGGACTTGGCCGCCGGGCGGGACGGTGCCTGTCGGGGCCTTTGGGCTCCTTCATCTTTGCCTGCTCGGTGCGGGTAACTCTCCGCGATTCTTCGATCCTAGCGTACTTGTCCGCCAGGGCCATCATATCAGAGAGGCAGGGGGGGTAGCTGACTTCCATAGCCAGGTAGAAGTCGCTTTCCTTTGAGACTCCCCCCGCCAGGGCGGACATAGCCACCTCATGATTAAGGTGGTCCACCTCTAACATGGCCTTATTAAAACGGTCAAGGTAATTCCTCAAGGACTCCCCCTCTCTCTGCTTGACTTCGGAGAGGGAGTCAGATCTTCGTCGATGGCAGCGGCTGCTGACGAACTGGCCAATAAAAAGATGGCTCAGCTCGTCAAATGAATCGATAGAACCTGGCTTCAAAGCATTGAACCAGGTTCGGGCGGATCCTCTGAGGGTGGAGGGGAAAGCGCGGCAGAGGATCACATCAGATGCTCCGTGGAACATCATTATTGACCGGAAGCTGCTAAGATGGTCGTCCGGGTCAGAAGAGCCGTGGTAGGGTTCGATGGCTAGTAGCTTGACATGGGAGGCGATCACTTCCTCCATAATCCCCTTGGAGAAAGGGATGCCCTGCTCCGCTTTGGGCTGGGACGGATGGGCCTGCTTGGCGGCGTCCAGCTCCTGACGCATCTCCTGGATCTGACGACGGATCTCCTCTTCACCGGTCAGAGGAGGAGCTGGGCATGAGGATCGCAAGGACGGCGTCGAATCATGGTGAGAGGTCACCGGGGAGAGGGATCGGGCTCGCCGAGATCTGGGAGGATCCCTATCATAACCGCCTCGTGGGACTAGTTTGTCCCCTCTGGGTCGGTGTGGGGGGTCCAAAGGTTCATGCGGACTGGAGGAGGAAGCTGCCGGCGAAGAAGGAATCGCTACCTCCTTATGAAAGTATGGAGTGGGAGGGGCCGCAAGGCGCTCCTAAACCAGGTGAGTCAGGGCCTAGACTTGCTGGACCAGCATGGCGAACTGATCCTGGGTCACCGAGATGGCAGGCGGTGATGGGGTTTCGACCGGTGGGGGTTGCGGCGCTACACCGCCCGTCGGATAGCAACCCAAGAGGGGGGGTGAATTGGGTTTTTCAAAAATTAAACTCTTTTGAATAGATAACCCCCAGTGGAAATAAAAACTTAGATTCATAGATTTAAAACTAAGCAACTATAAATGAAGAGTTGAAGATAAAGAGACAATCACGGCAAACACAATATATTTTATAGTGGTTCGGTGTACCTACACCTACGTCCACTCCCAAATACCTCTTGGGTCCACACTATAATCAAACTGATTACAGCAGAGTTGTTTTGCAAGCTCACAACTCAAACTTGTTGTTTTCTCAGGCGCACAACGAACCCAGCTGGTTTTCAAGGCTCACCAGCACAAAACCTAAAATCACAAGCTAATGCTTGCACAAGGCTAACAGCCTCAGCTTGAATCAATCACCAGATTGACCCAGCAAACAATATTTTGATTTTACAAAAGCAAACTGCTCCTTCAATGAGAAAATATACAATAATGAAACAATAAATAGAGATTAGGAACCAAAGCCTGATTCGAAGATCTTGGTGGCTTCTTCCTTCTCTTCCTTTGAATGGATCTTCCTTTGAATATGCTCTTGAGGTTCAGAAGATTGAAAAAACTAGGGCTTCTCCCTTCTTTTGAGATTTCTTCTAAGTGGAACAGCAAAGGCTTGGAATCTCTTTCTCTTCTCTTGGGGAATGAGTATGATCTTTCCTTACAAGTTTTCCCTCTTTTCTTTTCTGATGGATCTCAAGGATTTTCTCTATTCTTTTCTTTTTGCCTCTTTCTTGTCTTTTTCTCTCTTCTTATTTGGGATGCAATCACCCCTCTTCTTATAGATTCGATTAATCCACAAATAGTGCAAAACTATCCGTTAGAAGCAAGTGAAAAAGGATTAGATCCATAAATAACAATAGCCATTGGGATAAAAATCGATAAATTAAAAGTTTAGAGTCGTTCTGACAGTTTTGGAGCCGTGTCTGACATTCTGGAGTCGGCTCTGGCTTTTCTGGAGTCGGCTCTAACTCGAAATAATTTAATCCGCTCGATCTGAAGTCGTCTCTGACTTTTCTGGGGTCGACACAAGATTCTTCTGGAGTCGACTCTAACAGTCCGGGAGTCGACTCTAAGTCGTGGCCTGAAAATCCAACGTTCTGTTGTTTCTGATAGAGTCGGCTCTCACAGTCCCGGAGTCGACTCTAAGTCTGTGCCGTTTTCCGGAGTCGGCTCTGTGATTCCATGTGTCGACTCTAATGTCTGCAGTCTTACCTTGACATTAGATTCAAACCAGAACTTGATTTTCTTTCTTGATTTTGATCATTAATTAGACTTATAAACTGAAAGACTTAATCAAAATCATTAGTAACATCAAATGTTATACTCAAATAGTTTTGTTAATCATCAAAATCCTCAATTGGGTCAACAATCTCCCCCTTTTTGATGATGACAAAAACTTTGAGTATATGCATTAAAGAAATTCATTTGAATTGAGAATTTAAAGCTTAGAGATTTTGTAATAGAGAATTTGATGCCAACATAAAGATAAACAAAACATGACATCAATCAAAATGATTCAACTTTTATATGGAGAAATTTATTAAGCTCCCCCTGCATTGAATAACTCCCCTATGTAGATAGACTGAATTTTTTTTAAAAAAATCTCTCATTCTTTCTATTCTCAGAATTGTTCTTCATTTTCTTTCTCTTCATTGTCTTTTACTTTTTATTATACACTCTTAAAAATTCTCTTTTTTCCTTTTTATGCATTATACACTCATCTTAAAAATTCTCTTTTTCCTTTTTATGCATTATACACTCATCTCTCCCCCTTTTTTGTTATCAACAATAAGGTGAGTTTTAAAAGCAAATAAGGAATGTTATCAAAGCGAGGATGTTGGTTCGAATAGTCATAAAGATAGGAATTGACATTCATTCAATCAAAGATAAATTTATAATAAAAGTGTAATATTCATTCAACCATTTGTACTCCAAAGCAAGATCTATTACATGTATTAAAAAAAATTTAAGTATTTAAGTCCTATATACATGCTAAGAAAGAAAACAAGAAATCCTAAGATACAACCTAGGATTGAATATCAAATATGCTTGTACACTATTTTCTTTAGATGTCCGATCATCTCCATAACATCATCTTTTTGGGTTTTCTTAAAGCTTTCAAGACATGCTTCAATCTGAGAAACGACAAGGTCAATATCTTTCTTTAGTTGACTTGTAGCATGAAGATACTTTCCAGAACCATCAGCAATCCCTTCCATCCTTTCAAAAATACTATGAAGATCAGCGCTAAAGGATTCGACGGAATTGCTAAGTGAAAAAGAAATCATGTCGAGTCTTGAATGAATCTCATCTCTTAGTTGATTGAACTCTTCTCTTAATTTACACATATCATTTGTTCTTACACTGTCATACTCAGCCAGTAAAGCTCTGAGCTGACCTATTTGCTCCTCAGAAAATCTTTCTGATGCCATTGCTGACTGATGTGGAAGTTGAGAGCTAGGTCCAGCTTCTGAGGGTCCAGCAGATGGTCCAGTAGAAGGTCCAGCAGAAGGTCCAGCAGAAGATGGTCCAGCAGATGGTTCAAGAATGTCTTCTCCTCTGACTTCCTCAACTCTAACCTCCTCAGCTCTGGCCTCATGTCCTCTTTTAATCCAGTTTCTATTTTCTTTTCTAAAGCCCATTCTGTGAATAGTAGAGACACTATAATAATCTGTATGTCTTAACTTTTTTAATGGCTCATTGTCCATTATAAGAACACCTTGGCTTCTGAAAACTAAAGTTAAAACCATACCATATGGCAATGTAGATCTTTTCTTAGTAGCTGCCTCCGCCATATAGCCTATCATAATCTCAGTAAGATTTAAGGGTCTACCAGTGAGTATGCAGTCCATTAATAAAACGTCTCGCTCCGAGACATACTCAAACCTTCCAATTTTAGGAAAAAGAATCCTCCCACAGATATTGTGAAGCAGTCTGAGTTCTAAATTAAGTTGGTTTGCTAAAATTTTCTCAAACTCAGAGACTTCTCTTCCTAACATCCTTGATAGAGCTCCTCCTCTATCTTCATGATGATATTCAATAAGTCCAACAGTAGGCATTTTCAATAAATTACCAAGAGATTCGGCTGTGATGACTACCTTTGTTCCTCTTACAACACTTACTAATCCTCCCTCTCCTCTACTTAAATCATTATAAAACTCTCTTACTAGGGCGGGGTAGATAGGAATATCCAAAGAGCAGACCATCTCCTATCCCATTTCTTGCAACAATCGCCCAATAGCAAAGCCTTCGGAAATAAAGAAGTTGAAATCGACTTTCCTTCCAGTTGTAATGGCCTTACCAGCTAATTGGTCGACTTTTAGAGAAGATGGTGAGGGTGGAGAGTCGTCTTGAGTGGCAGATGAAGAAGACGACGAAGGCTGCCTCCGATTTGAACGGCGCTTCATCGGAACAGTCAAACCACCAATGGTAGCACGCCTTTTGGGAGCCATTGGATTTGATTGGACTGAGTAATCAAAGGTTTTGAGGGATTTGGAGGGTTTGGAATTAGTTTGGAACAGCTTAAAAGTGGTTTAGGAGACGATAGAAATCGTTTGGGGTCGACTCCGCCCTTTTTATTTTGACCTAGTTCCACTTAGAGTCGACTCCCGAAAACAAGGTGTCGGCTCCAAACCAGAGAATTTGTCAGCGCCCGAATTAGAGTCGGCTCTACAGAAGCCAGAGTCGGCTCTAATTGCCCAGACAGAACATCAAAATAAGAAGGTGTCGACTCCACAAACTGAAGGTGTCGACTCCACAATAGTTTCAGAGAAAAATCAGATTTTCAAGGATCTGAAACTGATCAAATTAATCATCAAACTCTAGATAAGTGTTCCTTATCAATTGGGAAACAATAAATCAACTTTCTAGATAAATTTCCTTATTGAACATAGAGGATTTTCAATAAATTATAGAATTCTAGATAATTGTTGTCCTTAGGAGTTTCAGAAAATTATTCTAAAGGATCACAAACTCCTAATTCTCCTCTAAGATAGCAAAATCTCTCCTCACTCAAAGGTTTGGTAAATATATCAGCTAATTGATCATTAGTATTAACATATTCAAGACAAACATCTTTGTTAGTTACATGTTCTCTAATAAAGTGATGTCTAATTTCAATGTGTTTAGTTCTTGAATGTTGAATTGGATTTTTAGTTAGATTGATAGCACTAGTATTATCACATTTAATTGGTATTTTATCAAGTGTGATACCATAATCTTCAAGTTGTCACTTAATCCAAAGGATTTGAGCACAGCAACTTCCAGCTGCAACATACTCTGCCTCAGCAGTGGATAATGCAACCGAATTTTGCTTCTTGCTAAACCAAGAGATTAAGTTACTTCCTAAAAGTTGGCATACCCCACTTGTACTCTTTCTATCTAACTTACAACCAGCATAGTCAGAATCAGAATAAGCAATTAATTTTAAGGTTGAGTCTCTAGAATACCATAATCCTACATTTTTAGTTCCATTTAAGTATCTAAAGATTCTTTTAACAGCAAGTAAATGTGATTCCTTAGGATTAGATTGATATCTTGCACATAAGCAGACAGAAAACATGATATCTGGCCTACTTGCAGTTAGATAAAGAAGTGATCCAATCATACCTCTGTATTGCTTTTGATCTACTTTCTTACCTACTTCATCCTTGTCCAGCTTGCATGAGGGACTCATTGGCGTACCAAGAGGTTTAGCAGATTCCATACCAAATTTCTTGAGTATTTCCTTTGTATACTTTGTTTGGTTAATAAAATTCCTGCTTTCTCTTGTTTGATTTGAAGTCCAAGGAAGAAGTTTAGTTCTCCCATCATGCTCATCTCGAATTCTCCCTGCATTAGCTTAGCAAAATCTTGACAAAGAAGATTGTTAGTAGCACCAAATATAATATCATCAACATAAATTTGAACGATTAGTAAATCCTTTCCTTTTCTTTTTAAAAATAATGTTTTATCAACATTTCCTCTAAAAAAGTCATTTTAATTAAAAATTTACTTAATCTATCATACCAAGCTCTAGGTGCTTGCTTTAAACCATAAAGTGCTTTGTGTAGTTTGAAGACGTGGTTTGAAAATTCATGATCTTCAAAACCAGGAGGTTGTTCAACATAAACTTCCTCATTTATAAAACCATTTAGAAATGCACTTTTAACATCCATTTGAAATAAGTTGAAATTCATATGACATGCAAATGCAAGTAGTAGCCTAATGGCTTCTAATCTAGCAACAAGTGCAAAAGTTTCATCAAAAATTATACCTTCTCTTAATTATATCCTTTTGCAACTAGTCTAGCTTTGTTTCTAATTACTATGTCATTTTCATCTAATTTATTTCTAAATACCCATTTAGATCCTATTATAGGGTCATTTTTAGGTCTTTCAACTAGGGTCCAAACTTGATTTCTAGTGAATTGGTTTAATTCTTCCTACATTGCTAACATCCAATAACTATCTTTCTCGTCTTCCTCTATAGTCTTAGGTTCTATATGAGATACAAATGCAAGATGATTATTGATATCTCTCATTGATGATCTAGTCCTTACACCTTGAGATGGATCACCTATGATTAGGTCCTTAGGATGACCATAAGCATATCTCCAATCTCTAGGTAGATCTTGATCATTTTGAACAGTATCAATACCATCATCCTTAGGTGAGTCATCATCCTTAACTTCAGGTTCCTGATCTGAAGATACATTTAATTTTTTAATATCTCTTTCAATCAAAGATGTATCTTCCTCATCATCAATTTTATCTGAACTTGATGCTAAAGACTCATCAAACACTATATGAATGGATTCTTCTACAACTAAGCTTTTCTTATTAAATACTCTATATGCTTTGCTAGATGTAGAATATCCTAGGAAGATACCTTCATCAGACTTTGCGTCAAACTTCCCAAGATTATCCTTACCATTGTTATGAATAAAACATCTACATCCAAATGCATGAAAATAACTTAAATTTGGTTTCCTATTGATCCAAAGTTCATAGGGAGTTTTCTTAAGGATAGGTCTAATTAGGGCTCTATTTAGAATGTAACAAGCTGTGTTTATAGCTTCCGCCCAAAAGTATTTTGGAAGTTGGCTTTCACATAGCATGGTACGGGCCATGTCTTCTAAAGTCCTATTCTTCCTTTCTACAACTTCATTTTGTTGTGGTGTTCTAGGTGCAGAGAAGTTATGATGTATGCCTTTTTCAAAACAGAATTTTTCAAATAAGTGATTTTCAAATTCAGTTCCATGATCACTTCTAATAGACACTATGGTAGTATTTTTCTCATTAGTGACTTTCTTAACAAATTTCATGAATATTGAGAAAGTCTCATCTTTGTGAGCCAAAAACATTACCCAAGTGAATCTAGAGTAATCATCTACTATCACTAGATCATATTTCTTTCCTCCTAGACTTATGGTTCTAGTAGGTCCAAAAAGGTCCATGTGTAGTAGCTCTAGTGGCCTAGTAGTTGAAACAACATTCTTAGATTTGAAAGAAGTTCTTGTCTGTTTTTCAAATTGACATGCATCACATATTCGATTATTTTTAAAATTTAGACTAGGAATACCTTTAACTAAATCCATTTTCAATAATTTGGAAATTAGGTGTGTGCTTGCATGACCTAATCTACGATGCCACAGCCAACCAATCTCATTCATTCTAGCATTATCAGCAATTAAGCAATGATTACTTGGAGATAAATTACTCAAATCAATTAAGTACACATTACCATAGCGTTTACCAATAAGAATAATGCTATTATCAATGGGATTAGTAACAGTGCAAATAGAAGCTTCAAAGGAGACCTTGAAACCTTTGTCACACAGTTGGCTAATACTTATTAGATTATGTTTAAGTCCATCAACATATAAAACATTATCAATATGAGTAGATGGAGTAATTTGAATCTTACCAATGCCCATGATATGGCCTTGACCATTATCACCAAAAGTAACTACTTCACCTCTTTTTGATTCAAGGGTGATGAATTGATCTTTGTCACCCGTCATGTGTCTTGAGCAACCACTGTCCAGGTACCATTTTCATTTCAGTCTGATGGCTACAAGACACTTCTGCAAAACATTTATGTCTTAATTTTAGGTACCCAAGCCTTCTTGTGTCCTTCATGGTTAGAAGCATTAAAAATTGTTCCTTTGGGAACCCAAATCATCTTTTTCTTTTTATGTGAAGATTTATACATATATGATTTATGTCCTTTGTCTCCACATTTAAAACAAGTAATGTTTAATGATTTTTCAGCATGTATAAAAATATTTTTTAATATTTTTGCTTTTTAAGTGGATTATATCCTAATCCACCTTTATCAAAAATAGCCTTTTGATTTTTCAAAATCATATTAAGTTTTATAGAGCTTAGTGTAAATTTATCAACTATAGGCTTAAGTCTATCAACTTCATTTTTCAAACTTTCTTTTTCTTTTATTAAAAGTTCTTTATCAATAACATGCTTTTCATTTTCTAATGATAGTTTTTGCATTTGAGTTTTCAAATCTTTGTTCTTTGAACTTAGGTTTGCAAAATCATCCATTAATTCATAAAAAGCACTATGTAATTCACTACAAGAGAAATAAAATATTGCGACGCCCAAATGCGTCGCAATTGCATCGCTAAACATGATATTGCGACGCAATAGCGACGCAATGACGCGTCGCTCAACTGTCCGTCGCAATACCCATTTGTCGCAATTGCGTCGCAATATTACGACTCTCTGCGATGAAACTGCGACGCATGCAAATGCGTCGCTATATTTAATATTAATTTTTAAAAATAAAATTATTATTAAATATTACGACGCACTAAAATGCATCACAATATTGCGACTCATCCAGCTACGTCGCAATATTTATAATAATATTTTTGGTATAATAGCGACGCAATTTGAGTCGCTAATGCATCGCAAATAAAAATTATTTTAAAATATTGCGACGCAGGGTCATTGCGTCGCAATATTTATTAAAAATTTTTAAGATAAAATAGCGACTCAATTTTAGTCGCTAATGCGTCGCTATTAAATTTATTTTTAAATTATTGCGATGCCAAGGTCATTGCGTCGCAATATTTAATAATAATATTTTAAAAATATTAGCGATGCAATTTTAGTCGCTAATGCGTCGCAAATTTTGTTTTTAAAAAAATATAAAAATTAAAAATTAAAACGGTTAATACAATTTCGCTAAATCTAAATATTGATACAAACATTTTTCACTCAATCCAAACAATAATAAATTTCTAAAAATAATTTATATATTAAAATTTTGAAGTTTTTACAATATAAAAAAAGAAAAAAAAATACATCAAGAATCTGGGCGATCACGTGGAGGCTATGGAGGCTGAAGACTCTGCGACAAGCATCTAACCATATCCCGCAAATAATGCATCTCATCTCGCATGTCTGCAACCTCCTGATCCGGCCTCGCATACGATCCTCAAAATCCTGCTCGACCTCCTGGTGAATCTCCTCTGAAATAGATCTGCGAAGGTCCTGTAAACGCTCGGGAGGAAGATCACCAGGAACTCGCGAGCTGGAGGCCTGATGGGGAAAAAATGTAGAAGCTCTAGTGCCCAGACCATAGACCCTGCGGTCTCGTGGCTGGGCACCAACAGCCTCCAAAAACACACGCCGACTCTCCTCTGCTGAGAGTTCGACGGGCGTCTCCCCATCAGTAGAGTCGACCTGCGATGCCTGGAGCGAAGCTCCTCGACTCGTGTCTTAAAATTATGAAATCAACAATAAATGAGTTAATAAATTTCTCGAAATAAAATTTTAGAAATTAAACAGATACTACATAATCTAATTTCTTACCGCAACCTCCCGTGATCGCGTGTCGACCCAGGAACCGTCCCTCCTGGTGTGTGTCGCCCTGAATAGACGAAACTCACCAGGATCTCCGCCCTCCTGCTCAGACTATAACAATAAAAAAATGATATTAATACAAATATTTGTAAATAACTAAAATAGTAATTAAAATATTTATGTTTTCTTACCATACGCCGTCTGTGCTCCTGAATCGAAATGGAGCCCGAAGTATGGCGGGAGAGACCCGTGCCAGGACCGCCCTTCTCAGATCGGCGGTTCGTGCTGGCTGATGCGGACCTCCTGCGCCAGCCATCGGACTCCCAGGCCTGCTGCCACTCGTGCCAAATACCCTCTGGCACGTGCACAGGACGCTGACCCGATGACCTCCAACGATGAAGCATGTCGGAGTATCGGCGTCGCGTCAGAGCCTCCCATGCTGCCCTAATGGCATCATGGCTGGCAGGATCCCACGTAAACTTTTTCTGCATTAAAATAAACAGTTAGTTTATGAATTTATTAAGTTTAAGAAATTTTATATCACTGATAAATTGTATTTAATAAGTTTACCTGAAACTCAGAAAAATAAAACTCCCTCGTGGCTGGAGATACGTGGCGCCAATCGTAGCCACTGGGATCTGCACGCCTCTGAAATACGGCGCTGATGTGGCTGGATACATGATGCTGCTCAATGAATCTGTTAAAAAAATGCATGTTTATAAGTAATTGACTTAAAAACATAAACATATATTTTTAATTAGTATATACTTACATCCCCTGAGCATCAAGTCGAAGTACAGTGCGGCCGAGGGTGGAAGAACTCTCGGAGGTCTGTGCCGATCGGCTGGATGGTAATACTGCTGGAGAGATCGAAGGCTGCGCCTCTGCTGGAGATCCAAACTCTCCATCTCCGATGCTCATGTGATCTGATGTAGCAGGGCTACGTCTCTGCTCACTCCGTCTGTCGTCGGTAGATCTACCTCTGCCCGTCATACTGAAAATACTAAAGATTCACAATTAAATTACGATTAATGATTGACTATGTAAGAATTTAACACTTATAAAAAAAAGTTAAATTTTAAAAAACCTCTATGTTTAATCGGTGTCATTTGTTTCGTGAAATGTTGGTTCAACATCCGATGCCGTATCGGATTGCGAATCAGTTTCATTATCATCTGAAGGAAACCGAACATTTGCATCCGCAATTTCTTGGACATCACCATTTGGATCTCTAAGTGATGTTTCATGAGCCCTTGTGTCGTCCTCAATTGCATGCATTTCCATCTCATCCTCTTGAAATGCAGGGCACTCGGCTGATTGACTTGATGAACTCTCCTCTAATATGATTGTTGAACGTGGGACGATTTTAGAAACGGCCCACCAATCTCGCTTGTCGTTGCGCAAACTTGGATATCCGCAGTAAAAGACTTGCTGAGCTTGGGATGCAAGGATGAATGGGTCATATTTCTGCAATCTTCGTCGATGGTTCATTTCAACCAAATTGTAGTCGTTATGAACCCTTTTGCCCACAGGAACTATCGGATCGAACCAGTCACAACGAACAATACGGTTCGTTTCATAGGCCAACCGGGATATTCAACTTCAACCATGAGACTTCACAAGCATTCAAGTGTCTTAAACTAATTCTACCTAGGTAAGGCCCTATCCCATTCAAGAATATTTTTTGTGATATGTTATTCTGCTATTAATTATCATCGATCGGTTACATTGAAATTTCAGCAGCATTTCCCCATATGTTCTCCTAAATGTGTGGTATATAAGCCACACTAGGAGAACGTATGAGCAAATACAAACCGAAATCTCACCCCACGATGATTACTAGCAGACTAACATGTCGCAAGAAATATTCCCAAACTGTCCACCAGGACAATTTGAGAATTTGCAAGACTAAGGCTTACAAATTCTCAAACGGGTCTAAAGGTTAAAGTGCTGTGATTATGGAAGTCGAAGACAATCGAACTTATGCTTGTTATTCTTAACTTCTTGTGAATTATACATGTAATCACTAACTTTTTAAGATTATTGTGTCAAATACAAATGTTTGCGAATACTAAAATGTAAATCATTGAAACTACTAATTTGTTGCTGAAATTAAATAATATTACAACAAGACTTTTTATTTAGCATTACATAATTTAATGCATCATTTAGTTTGCAGCAGAATATAAATAATCAAGACATAACAAATGTAAAAGTACAAATGCACAAATACTATTGCATAAACATTCTGCTTAAATTAATTATTGCATAAACATTATACAAATTAAATAATAAACATTATACAAATTAAATAATAAACAAATTTTTTACTGAAATGTGACAGTGGCCTGGCCACCATGGCCAGGCCACTGCCTGCCACGGCAGCGGCCGTGGCAGCGGCCGTGGCCGCCTTGTCTGGCCGCGGCCACGACCGTGGCCGCCTGGCCGCGGCCGGACAAGAAATAAAAGGGGGGGGGGGGGGCGGCCCCCCCCCTGTTAAGAAAAAAAAAAAATTTTGACAGTGGCCTGGCCACCGTGGCCAGGCCACTGCCGGCCACGGCCGGGGGGGCGGTGGGGTTTCCCCCCCAGTTAAGAAAAAGAAATTTTTTTTTTTGACAGTAGCCTGGCCACCGTGGCACGGCCACGGCAATGGCCGTGGCCGGAGAAGACGGCCACGGCAGCGGCCGTGGCCGCCTTGTCCGGTCGCGGCCACGGCAGCGGCCGTGGCCGCCTTGTCCGGTCGCGGCCACGGCCGTGGCCGGACAAGAAAAAAAGAGGGGGGGGGGGGGGGGGTTCCCCCCCCCCCCTGTTATGAAAAAAAAAAATTTTTTTTTTGACAGTGGCCTGGCCACCGTGGCCAGGCCACTGCCGGCCACGGCAGCGGCCGTGGCCGGAGAAGACGGCCATGGCAGCGGCCGTGGCCGCCTTGTCCGGCCGCGGCCACGGCCGTGGCCGGACAAGAAAAAAAGGGGGGGGGGGCGGGGGGTTTCCCCCCCCCCCCCTGTTATGAAAAAAAAATTTTTTTTTTTTGACAGTGGCCTGGCCACCGTGGCCAGGCCACTGCCGGCGCGGCCGTGGCCGGAGAAGACGGCCACGGCAACGGCCGTGGCCGCCTTGTCCGGCCGCGGCCACGGCCGTGGCGGACAAGAAAAAAAGGGGGGGGGGCGGGGGGTCCCCCCCCCCCTGTTATGAAACCAATTTTTTTTTTTTTGACAGTGGCCTGGCCACCGTGGCCAGGCCATTGCCGGCCACGGCAGCGGCCGTGGCCGGAGGGAAATCATTAAAAAAAAATTTTTTTTTTAGAGTGTAGGGGCTTACCTTCGTCGAGAGAAGAAGCCGGAGTTGGATGAGAACGCCGGGGAGCCGGAGGAGCGAGGTGGGAGCCGGATTTTTTTTAGCACGGCGGCGGCGGCGGCTAGGTCAAGAAGGGGAAGAAGAAGAAGAGAAGGGCGGTTTATATATAAGTTCTTAGCGACGCAATTATTTGCGTCGCTATATGGTCGCAATATTTTTTTTAATTTATTCTGTCTTAGCGACGCATTAGTGCGTCGCTAATGCATCGTTAATATTGTTTTATTATTAATTTATGAAAAAATAGCGATGCCAATATGCGTCGCTAATGCGTCGCTAACTTGGCGCCAACATCCGACGAGAAATTTATTTTTATTTTCTAAACATTGCGACGGAAAAATGCGTCGCAATAATTTTTTAATATTTTAAATCAGCTATATGTATTTTAATAATATAATTGCGATGCATATATTTCGTTGCAATATTTGTTTTTTTTTTTAAAAAAAATGTGTCGCTAAGGCGTCGCAATATTTTTTAATATTATAAATGATAATATTTATAATTAATGTTAATAATTGCGACGAAAAATTGCGTCGCAATATATTTTATAAAATTTTTAATTACATAAATTTATTTTAAAAACATTGCGACGCAACTTATGCGTCGCAATATTATATTGCTTTTATTTTTAAGACTGAAATTTTTTTTTAACTTAAAATAATTGCGACGCATAAGTGTCATCGCAATATTTGTTTAATTTTTTCCTAAAATGAGTCGCTACGGAGTCGCAAAAATTCTTAATTATTTATTAATGTTAATATTAATAATTTATGATAATTATTGCGATGCCTTATTGCGTCGCAATAATTTTTTAATATTTTTAATTAGATATATTTATTTAAAAATAATTGCGACGCAAATTATGCATCGCAATATTATATTTTTTTATTTATTAATACTGATAAAAATTATATTGACTAAAAATATTGCGATGCCTTAGCTGCGTTGCAATATTTGTTTAATATTTTTTCTAAAATGCGTCGCTACGGCGTCACAATAATTTTAAATATTTTCAAAACAATTTTAAAATCGATCCAAGATCAGCGACGATCCGACGGTTGCGATCGATCCGATTGGCAAAGATCCGACGGTTGTGATCGATCCAAGCCCTGATCCCGTTCAGCCACGACCGATCCCGGACCGTTGCGATCGGTCCGACATTACTGGCGATCCGACGGTTCCAATCGATCTAAGCCGTGATCCCGATCGGCCACGACCGATCTCGGACCGTGGCGATCATTTCGATCGGCGACGATCCGACGGTTGCGATCGATCCAAGCCCTGATCTCGATCGGCCATGACCGATCCCGGACCGTTGCGATCGGTCCAAGATCGGCGACGATCCGACGGTTGCGATCGATCCAAGCGTGATCCCTATCGGCCACGACCAATCTCGGACCGTGGCGATCGATCTGATCGGTGACGATCCGACGGTTGCGATCGATCCAAGCCCTGATCTTGATCAGCCACGATCGATCCCGGACCGTTGCGATCAGTCCGATTGGCAAAGATCCGACGGTTGTGATCAATCCAAGCCCTGATCCCGATCGGCCACGACCGATCCCGACCGTTGCGATCGGTCCGATCGGCAAAGATCCGACGGTTGCGATCGATCCAAGCCCTGATCCCGATCGGCCACGACCGATCTCGGACCGTGGCAATTGGTCCGATCAGCGACGATCCGACGGTTGCGATCGATCCAAGCCCTGATCCCGATCGGCCACGACCGATCCCGGACCGTGGTGATCGGTCCAAGATCGGCGATGATCCGACGGTTGCGATCGATCCAAGCCCTGATCCCGATCGGCCATGATCGATCCCGGACCGTTGCGATCGGTCCAAGATCGCTAGCGATCCGACGGTTCCAATCGATCCAAGCCGTGATCCCGATCGGCCACGACCGATCTCGGACCGTGGCGATCGGTCCGATCGGTGACGATCCGACGGTTGCGATCGATCCAAGCCCTGATCCCGATCGGCCACGACCGATCCCGGACCGTTGCGATCGGTCCAAGATCAGCGACGATCCGATGGTTGCGATCGATCCAAGCCATGATCCCGATCGGCCACGACCGATCTCGGACCGTGGCGTTCGGTCCGATCGGCAACGATCCGACGGTTGCGATCGATCCAAGCCCTGATCCCGATCGGCCACGACCGATCCCGGACCGTGGCGATCGGTCCAAGATCGGCGATGATCCGAAGGTTGCGATCGATCCAAGCCCTGATCCCGATCGGCCACGACCGATCCCGGACCGTTGCGATTGGTCCAAGATCGGCGACGATCCGACGGTTGCGATCGATCCAAGCCGTGATCCCGATCGGCCACGACCGATCTCGGACCGTGGCGATCGGTCCGATCGGCGACGATCCATCGGTTACGATCGATCCAAGCCCTGATCCCGATCGGCCACGACCGATCCCAGACCGTTGCGATCGGTCCAAGATCGGCGACGATCCGACGGGTGCGATCGATCCAAGCCGTGATCCCGATCGGCCACGACCGATCACAGACCGTTGCGATCGGTCCGATTGGCAAAGATCCAACGGTTGTGATCGATCCAAGCCCTGATCCCGATCGGCCACGACCAATCCCGGACCATTGCGATCGGTCCGACATTGCTGGCGATCCGACGGTTCCAATCAATCCAAGCTGTGATCCCGATCGGCCACGACCGATCTCGGACCGTGGCGATCGGTCCGATCGGCAACGATCCGACGGTTGCGATCGATCCAAGCCCTGATCCCGATCGGCCACGACCGATCCCGGACCGTTGCGGTCGGTCCAAGATCGGCGACGATCCGACGGTTGCGATCGATCCAAGCCATGATCCCGATCGACCACGACCAATCTCGGACCGTGGCGATCGGTCCGATCGGTGACGATCGAACGGTTGCGATCGATCCAAGCCCTTATTCCGATCGGCCACGATCGATTTTGGACCGATCGCTATTTAATATAATTAATTTTTTTAAATATATTACGACGCATAGGGTAGCGTGGTAATTTTTTAATATGATAATTATATTATATAAAAAATTATTTTTAATTATTATAATTACGATGCAACAAGTGCATCGCTATATTAAAACATAATTTCCTTAATTAATTTTTGGTTCATTACGTCGCTAATGCGTCGCTATTTACCATAATTAATTTTTTAAAAACATTGCAACGCACTGTTACATCGCAATTATTTTTTCTCATATTTATACTTTATAAAATTTAATTTTATTTAAAATAATTACGATGCATTTATTGCGTCACTAAATTAAAAATAATTTTAATTTATTTTCTGGTTTCTTGCGTCGCTAATGCATCGCTATTTAAAATATTTAATTTTTTTCAAAACATTGCGACGCACTAAATGCATCGCAATATTTTTTTAAATATTTATACTTTAAAAAATTTAATTTCATTTAAATTATTTGCGACGCAATTGATGCGTCACTAAATTAAAAATAATTTTTCTAATTTTCTTATTTATTGCGTCGCTAATGCGTCGCTATTTAATATATTTAATTCTTTTAAAAACATTGCGACGCACTGTGTTGCGTCGCAATATTTTTTTTCGATATTTAAATTTTATAAAATTTAATTTCATTTAAATTATTTGTGATGCAATTGGTGCGTCGCTAAATTAAAAATAATTTCTCTAATTTTCTATTTTATTGCGTCGCTAATGCGTCACTATTTAACATATTTAATTCTGTTCAAAACATTGCGACGCACTGAGTTGCATCGCAATATTTTTTTCTGATATTTAAATTTTATAAAAATTTAATTTAAAAATATTGCGATGCATTATTTGCGTCACAATATTAAAATATTAATTTTTTTTGATTTTCTGGTTAATTGAGTCACTGATGCGTCGCTAATTGCATCGCAATATTTTATTGTCACAGAGGCGTCGCAAAGTGGTCGCAATTTAGCGACGCAATTATGCGTCGCTAAACTTCCGTCGCTATTTCAGTATTTTCTTGTAGTGATTCATCAAAAGTGAAGTCATCAAGAAAACTCGGACTTACCTCATCGTTGTCCGTCATGAAGCATAGATTGGCCATTTCACTCTTTTCTTCTTCTTCGGAACTTGTACTTTCCAAATCGCTCCATGTGGCCATCATTGCCTTCTTTTTGAACCTCCGGGTGCCTTTCTTTAGTTGAGGGCATTCAGATTTAAAGTGACCCGGCTTCTTGCATTCAAAACAAATAACTTCCTTTTCTTTGCTCTTGTCCTCATCTTTTCTTGCAAAGGACTTTTTCTTTTCAAACTTCTTCTTCTTCATGAATCTTTTAAATTTTCTTGTGATGAGTGCCATGTCCTCATCATCACTCTCATCCTCGGATTCATGAGGCTCTTCCATATATTCAGAAATATTAAGAGCCATATTTCTTTTCTTCTTTGACTCATCTTCATCAACATGTTGCTTGATTTGAAGCTCATGAGTCATCAAGGATCCCAACAGTTCTTCTAGGGTAGTGTACTTAGATCCTTTGCTTCTTGTATTGCCGTCACCTTAGCTTCCCAAGTCCTAGGCAAGGAACGCAAGACCTTTCTCACAAGATCAGAATTATTATAAGATTTACCAAGACTTTTTAAACCATTAACTATGTCAGTAAATCTTGTAAACATATCAGTAATAGATTCACATGCATCCATTTTAAACAATTCATATTTATGAACTAGCATGTTAATCTTGGATTCCTTGACTTGATTTGTTCCCTCATGGGTAACTTCAAGTCTATTCCAGATTTCCTTAGCAGAAATGCAAATAGATATGCGATTGAATTCATTTGCATCTAATGAACAGTATAAGACATTCATTGTTTTGGCATTGAGTTGTGCCAATTTTTTATCATGTTCATCCCATTCCGTTTCCGGTTTAGGAATCTCCACGCCATTAACTCTAGCAGTGGGTGTGTGTGGTCCATTGACTATAATACTCCATAGATCATAGTCAAGTGCTTGAATGCATATTTTTATTCTAGCTTTCCAATAACCATAGTTAGAACCATTAAATAAGGGTGGTCTATTAGTAGATTGACCTTCGAAAAAAGATGAACCAGCTTGAGTTGCCATGTGGATCTTTGACTCTTGATCGTTAGATCAAATCAAATGAGCACTAGCTCTGATACCAATTGTTGGTCCAGATAGCAACCCAAGAGTGGGGGTGAATTGGGTTTTTCAAAAATTAAACTCTTTTGAATAGATAACCCCAGCGGAAATAAAAACTTAGATTCACAGATTTAAAACTAAGCAACTATAAATGAAGAGTTGAAGATAAAGAGACAATCATGGCAAACACAATAGATTTTATAGTGGTTCGGTATACCTACACCTACGTCCACTCCCAAGTACCTCTTGGGTCCACACTATAATCAAACTGATTACAGCAGATTGTTTTGCAAGCTCACAACTCAAACTTGTTGTTTTCCCGGGCGCACAACGAACCCAGCAGGTTTTCAAGGCTCACCAGCACAAAACCTAAAATCACAAGCTAACGCTTGCACAAGGCTAACAGCCTCAGCTTGAATCAATCACCAGATTGACCCAGCAAACAGTATTTGATTTTACAAAAGCAAACTGCTCCTTCAATGAGCAAATATACAATAATGAAAAATAAATAGAGATTAGGAACCAAAGCCTGATTCGAAGATCTTGGTGGCTTCTTCCTTCTCTTCCTTTGAATGGATCTTCCTTTGAATATGCTCTTGAGGTTCAGAAGATTGGAAAAACTAGGGCTTCTCCCTTCTTTTGAGATTTCTTCTAAGTGGAACAGCAAAGGCTTGGAATCTCTTTCTCTTCTCTTGGGGAATGAGTATGATCTTTCCTTACAGGTTTTCCCTCTTTTCTTTTCTGATGGATCTCAAGGATTTTCTCTATTCTTTTTTTTTGCCTCTTTCTTATCTTTTTCTCTCTTCTTATTTGGGATGCAATCACCCCTCTTCTTATAGATTCGATTAATCCACAAATAGTGCAAAACTATCCATTAGAAGCAAATGAAAAAGGATTAGATGCATAAATAACAATAGCCGTTGGGATTAAAATCGATAAAGTAAAAGTTTAGAGTCGTTCTGACAGTTTTGGAGCCGTGTCTGACATTCTGGAGTCGGCTCTGGCTTTTCTGGAGTCGGCTCTAACTCGAAATAATTTAATCCGTTCGATCTGGAGTCATCTCTGACTTTTCTGGGGTCGACACAAAATTCTTCTGGAGTCGACTCTAACAGTCCGGAAGTCGACTCTAAGTCGTGGCCTGAAAATCTAATGTTCTGTTGTTTCTGATAGAGTCGGCTCTCACAGTCCCGGAGTCGACTCTAAGTCTGTGCCGTTTTCCGAAGTCGGCTCTGTGATTCTATGTGTCGACTCTAATGTCTGCAGTCTTACCTTGACATTAGATTCAAACCAGAACTTGATTTTCCTTCTTAATTTTGATCATTAATTAGACTTATAAACTGAAAGACTTAATCAAAATCATTAGTAACATCAAATGTTATACTCAAATAGTTTTGTTAATCATCAAAATCCTCAATTGGGTCAACACATATCTTGTCTGTTAGGGGATCGATGGTTAGGAGAGCTCCTTGATGGCTTGAGATCTGGTAGGTGTGTAGGTCTCGGGTAGCTGTGATAGGTCCTAGACCACTTCTCAACATGATTCCTTACCTAGGATGTTGTTACGTCAGGCCTGGGCTCTCCCGCATCAGGTTCCGTGGAGGTGAGTATCAGATCGTGGATCGTTCGGTGAAGCCGGGCCAGGGAGGCTCGGGGGGAAATGAGCTATAGGAAGCTCGGGAAGCCGAGCTATGGGAGCTCGGGGAGCCGAGCTATGGGAGCTCGGGGAGCCGAGCTATGGGAGCTCGGGGGAGCCGAGCTATGGAAGCTCGGGAGGCCGAGCTATGGGAGCTCGGGGGAGCCGAGCTATGGAAGCTCGGGGAGGCCGAGCTATGGGGGCTCGGGGGGACCGAGCTATGGAAGCTCGGGGAGACCGAGCTATGGAAGCTCGGAGGAGGCCGAGCTATGGGAGCTCGTGGAGGCCGAGCTATGGGGGCTCGGGGGACCGAGCTATGGAAGCTCGGGGAGGCCGAGCTATGGGAGCTCGGGGAGGACGAGCTATGGGAGCTCGGGGGAGACGAAGGAAGGAGGTCGGTCTTAGCCTCGTCGCACGGATATTGATGCAATGACGATTTTACCCCTCAATAATTCCTATTAAGATCTCCTCCTCCTTTAAACAACCAAGCTATATATATAGAGACAGAGGTTTAGAGCTCCATAACGTTGCAGAGAATTTTCTATATCTATTCCTAAGAAATCATCACTAATGGAGTTTTCTACGGGTACTCGAAATCATTCCGTCGCGAGAGCTGAGGAATGAATTACGCGGGGATAGGGGGATTAATATTTGCTTTAGAGATTCCCGTCAAATTTCCATTTAAGAATGATCATTTCAAAATCTTTATAATCGAAACAATTCGTCCTCTGAGATGTTCAGCGCGATTAGGAAAAGTATGGTGCTTATCATTAGGAGCCATAGCAACATTCGTCCGCCATAATGCGATGATAATTTTATCTTGCATCAAAAACATACTTCGATGATCCATTCGAAATGATGAGAGTCATTTTGAACAATAAAACCTTAAGATAAAAGGAAGAAGTGATTTTGTTTAATTTTAATGATGAACCTTAAGGCTATACAGTCGAATTATAAAATTTCTTTGATTTTTTACTTTTTTTTAACAAGCTATTATTTAACATTAACATAAAAAATCAAAAATAATTTTTTTGTTACCTACTAAATACATACTTTGCATCTCTTGCTTAAAAAATAAAAAATGATCATAACTACCACATTGAGTTGCTAGAATTATAATAAAAAATATTATGTATTAAATATATTCTTTATTAAAAATATATTTAAATTAAAAAATTATTTTTTTATTAGAGAGAAAAAGAAAAGAGAATAAGAGGAGGAAGAATGATGGTAATGTAAAATGTGGCCTTAAACTATCAAGTCCAACCCTAAGCTAAATGTTAATTAAGCGGATGCACGTTCCACTCCGCATGCACTAGTTTTATGTACCAAGTGAGCTCGATCCATATTAAATGTAATTCAAAGTTTTGAGATTTTTAATTAGTTTTATGCACACATATAAAGAATATTGTGTCTTCACAATTATTTGATTTATATATATGTCGTTCAATTACCTGATACATTCATATGGTAGTGTTTTTATTTCTCCTCTCTCTATTGTCACAATCACCTTCTATTTTTTTGCTCAATTATTGGCCTTCCATGGCATAGCTTTTCGCTCTCTTTCTTCTCACTTAGTATACCTAATCCTCTCCTAACTCACAAAATGTTCTCACAAAGGGACACATCAATTTTATTTAAAATTTGATGATGATTTTAAGGTATGCAGCCCTTAATGATTAAATGAATCACATAATGAAGCGACTCTTCTCACTAAGCACATTAGAGAAAAAGCATGAATGGACAACTCGTGCCCTAACATAGATCCTTTTCTAATTCACACAAAGAATAGATGTAGATGTATTTGTAGTGCATCTTAGAGCCCCCTGTATATCACAAACCTTCCTTAATCCATTAATAAAGATGGTAATATTAACCTATAAAATAGGAACCCTTTCCATCTTGCCCCATTTGAAGCAAAGATTCCTCACCTTTTCTAAAGCTTTCTAAACTTTTCTAAAACCTTTTAAATCTCCCTTATGCTTTCTAAAGCTCTCATAAGTCCTTCTCATCTTCCTATAAATCTTTTAAATTCTAAAGCTCTCGAAAGATAAACCCATTTGGGGGAACTCTTCTGTGAGAGTTTTCTCCTTACATCTATTTGCTGTGAATATCCACTGATTTGGGCATCGAAGGGTCCTCCGCAGAGGGCAACCCGAAGAAAATTCTCTGCGTGCGGACTGTTTTGCAAGTTCCATCTCGAGCGTCAAGACTGACGTTTGGACCCGGAGTCAGAGCACACTCGAGTAGGAGAACGAATTTTCACGGCAACACAAAGGAAGTAAAGTTACAACTAAAAAGGGAAGGGAATGGGCCCTTGACATCTTGGAAGAGTGCTGGCTAAGACATGGCTTAGCGAATGATGGCCCTTGGGGGCAGGGGGCATTTATCCCCCACTCCAAAGATTGGAAAAGAGGGGAGAGGGAGAGGAAGAGGGAGAGGGAGCTGCTCCCTTTTTATCTTTCCAATCGAAGGACATGGTCGGACGCAAGGAAAAAGAGGGTAGCAAAAAAGTTAACCAAGCTACACAACTAAGAAAATTCTTACTTACTCTGCTGCGGTGGAGTTCTTGGTACTCTGGAGTAAAGGAGAGGCAGGGCTCATAAAGTGACAAGACCCACTTGCTGCCTAACGGATTGTGGCTCAATTATTTCGGCCAAAACGGGTGCACCCGAGGGCATCCACCATGCTTGGTTATTGTGAGTTATTTTACGTGCTCGAAATAATCGAGTCATGGCTGGGGATTGGTTGCAGTCTATGCCGATTGTGAGCGGTTATTTGTTTATTCATTTACTTACTTATTTATAAGCGTTAGAGATGTTTAGAAGTGACATTAGAACGTACCTTTCTATCATCAGCATGACTCAATCCAGCAGAACAATTGACAGATTGCAATCGTGTCAGATTGCAATCGTATATATAGTTTAGAAGTGACATTAGAACGTACCTTTCTATCATCAGCATGACTCAATCCAGCAGAACAATTGACAGATTGCAATCGTGTCAGATTGCAATCGTATATATATATATATATATATATATATATATATATATATATATATATATATATATATATATATATATATAAGCATTTTCTTTTCACTATACAGTAAAGACAATGAGAACGGTTGCCATAAAATTTCATTCTCCGGCCTGTAGTCCAATTAGCAGCGGATTCTAATATCATTTTAGTTTTAAGCACACATATAAAAAACATTATGTCTTCACAATTATTTGGCTTATATATATATCGTTCAATTGCCTGATACATTCATATGGTAGTATTTTTATTTCTTCTCTCTCTATTGTCACGATCACCTTCTATTTTTTTGCTCAATTATTGACCTTCCATGGCATAGCTTTCCGCTCTCTTTCTTCTCACTTAGTATACCTAATCCTCTCCTAACTCACAAAATGTTCTCACAAAGGGACACATCAATTTTATTTAAAATTTGATGATGATTTTAAGGGATGCAGCCCTTAATGATTAAATGAATCACATAATGAAGCGACTCTTCTCTAAGCACATTAGAGAAAAAGCATGAATGGACAACTCGTGCCCTAACATAGATCCTTTTCTAATTCACACAAAGAATAGATGTAGATGTATTTGTAGTGCATCTTAGAGCCCCCTGTATATCACAAACCTTCCTTAATCCATAAATAAAGATGGTAATATTAACCTATAAAATAGGAACCCTTTCCATCTTGCCCCATTTGAAGCAAAGATTCGTCACCTTTTCTAAAGCTTTCTAAACTTTTCTAAAACTTTTTAAATCTCCCTTATGCTCTCTAAAGCTCTCATAAGTCCTTCTCATCTTCCTATAAATCTTCTAAATTCTTTTAAGTTATCATAATCTTTCCCTACTTAGCTATGTTAATCTCTTTCTACTCTCTATTCTTATTCTCTATCCTCTACAATCAATAATATCTGATGCTAAAGGTCAGACAAGACGAATGATTGTGATAGATCGCACCAACAATAAGTCTCAAAAAGATAAGTATATCTAATTTATTTTATTTGATTTCTCTAAAATTAGTTTTTAAATGATAAAAATAATAATAAATAAAAAATGATTGGTAGATTGTCGATTAAAAGATGAAGATAAAGATTAAAAATGTAAAGACTTTCCTTTGAATGGCTAGAAGATGGAGCAAGAATGAAATAATGCAATTATGATAAGCTATTTGTCTACTCACAAAAAAATATGTATATAAATTTTTTGAAAAGTAATATTAAAAAAGTTTCATGGGTTGGTATATGGGTCAGCGTGGCTTCATGCTAAGCACAACTCAGCCCAACCCATCTCAGGTTGGGCCTGTGAGCCATGCCGGATTGACCCTCTATAGCGCTGTAATTGAGCCGAGCCGCTCATGAGCTACTCGAGGCTCGGATCGATAAAAGCTCATTCGTGTTTATCTCGTCATGTAAACAAGCTAAGTTTGAGCTTCATTTTAGAGCTCATTTAATAAACGAGCCGAGCTTGAGGCAGAGTCGATTAGGAGCTCGTGAGACAACTCGATTAAAAGCTCGTGAGACGGCTCAATTAAGGGCTCGCGAGTTGGCTCGATTAGGAACTCATGAACAAGATGTTCTTTCATATTCTCTGTCTTTTCATCTTCTTTGGCTCCTCTTTGGGTTAAAAAATTTGAGTTTTTTTTTTTATTCTTGAGCCGAGCTTTAAACAAGCTAATTTGAGTCGAGCTTGAAACGAGCTTTTTTTGAGTTGAGCTTGTCGAGCTTTCTAATCATACCAAATGAGCGAGCTTGAGTCGAGCCTGAGCTTTTTGTAATCAAGCTCGAGCTGAGCTTGAACAGGGTTTTTCAAATTTAAACGAGCTCAAGCTCGAGTATTTGTTAACGAGCTAAGCTTGAGCATCGAAAAGCTAGGCTCGGCTCGATTACAACCTCCCTCTACTATTGGTGGGCCATGTCGGCATGGCTTGTGTTCTGTAGTAGAGGTATCAATACGGCACGGTGGCCCACAGGACAGCCAATATAGTCGAATTGGTCTACGTAAGGGATCCATTTCTTCATTTTCTTTATTTCGGTGAGTGCTCCATTCTTTATTTAAAGCGTTACAATCTCTTAAACTTATCAAAATATTGGTCTTATTTTGTGTAATTATAATCTATTAGAGCTCCATGAGAGAAAAACCGCGTTCATTAAATTTTGGACTGGACGGAGCACATGGAAATAATTAAATTGTTGAATGAGATTTTTCAAAACTTACAAAGGCTGTGAATTCACTTGCCCCTAGTCATGAGCATCGTTTCTTTTTTGGTCCGCAAAATAAACTCATGGCTTCGCTTGACTAGCTAGCTTGCTGCTAATTATAAATATTATTTTTTCTAGAATTCAGGGTAAATTCCTGTAGCTCTACTTCACTAGTTTACTCCTGGTCATAAAATATTACTTTTTCTATTAGACACAATATCATGCGGCTCCACTTGACTAGCTTGCTACTAGTCATAAATATTATCTTTTTTATAACATACAATAAATTCATGTAGTTCCACTTGATTAGCTTGTGTGTAATCATAAATATTATTTTTTCTAAAACACATGCTAAATTCATGCAGCTCTACTTGACTAGTTTGCTACTGGTCATAAAATATTTTTCTAGTATACACGATAAATTCGTATGGCTCCACTTAACTGGCTTGCTGCTAGTCATAAATATTATTTTTTTCTATAACACACAATAAATTCATGTAGCTCGACTAGTTTGCTCCTAGTCATAAAATATTATTTTTTTAGAACTTACTATAAATTTATGTCACTACAAAAAAAGAATGGAATAGCGACGGAATTTAGCGACGGATCCATATTCGTTACAAATATATAAAACATAGCAACAAAAAATTTTTGTCGCTATATATTAAAGACGGATATAGTGACGAAAATTTTTTGTTGCTAAATTTATTTATTATATATATATAATTAGCAATAAAATTTTTGTTGCTAATAATATTTATTTTAATATAAAACATACGATGAAAATTTTTTGTTGTTAAATTTATTTTTATATATATAATTATGATAAAACTTTTTGTCTCTAAATATATTTATTTTATACATAAAACATAGCGATGAAAATTTTTCGTTGCTAATAAGGTTTATTTCATACATAAAACATAGCGATGAAAAATAAGGTTTATTTCAATATAAAACATAGCGAATGAATTTTTCCATGCTAAATTTCTCCAAAAACCCTTTGGGGGCGTTTGGTAAGGGTGGTTATCTACATTATCAGATATATGGTAATCTGATAATTATTTTTTGATAATTTTTTTTGATCGCTCTCTACTCACATCATATCCCGAACCACATCCTCTTCAAGAATCGAGCCACAGATCTCCATTGGCTAACAGCCCATCGCACACCGCAAAATTTTTTTCGATCGATAGCTTTCAATATAAAATTATTATTTATAAATATAATTTTTTAAATCAAATATAATAATATATAAATTTTTAATAAATTTAATTTAAAAATATTTTAAAATTTAATATTATATGACTGATAATATTTATTGTACTAAATACAGTAATTAATATTAGTCCAAACATGCCAACAAGCTTTCTTCTTTCCAAAGTAACAAATACCTACAAATATACAAATAAATTTAAATATTCATTCAATAATTTATTTATATTTATATTTATTAAAAAATATAGATATAAATATAAATATATTCGGTCCTAAGAGTCTTTATTATTGGCCGTCGGTTGGGCGGAGTCTTTATTATTGGCACAAGAAACCGCCCAAACTAGGGCTCCCGAAAGAAACCGGCGCACTTTCTTTCCAATCCTGCCTGCTCTCTTCTCGCCATATATCTCCCTTCCTTCGATCTCCACTCCATCCCCTCCTCTTCTTTCGGCTTCCTTACGCACAATTTCGCCGGCCTCGCGGGCTGTTTTCTTTTCTCTTGCCTTTTTTTTTTTTTTAATTCCAAAGCCGGAGGCGGAGCCCTAGCCCTGCTGTTTCAGAGCCGCGGCCACCATCGTTGAGAAACCGGAGCCTTATATTCACTTGAAGCCCAATCGCGAGGCAGGTACGGAGGATTCGTCTCTGATTCTTTAGGGTTAAGTCAATGTGGATATGTTTTCTCGATTATGTCTGTTTTGGTTTGTTTTTTCTTTCTGATTCTGTGGATTTGTTTTCTCGATTATGTCTGTTTTGGTTTGTTTTAGGGATTTTTTTTTCTTGATTTGTTTAATTCTTTCTGGTTCACTGAAATTTCTTAGAGGTTTTTTCAAATTTCTTAGAGGTTTTTTCTTGGTGGGTTTCCTGCAGAGCGAATTGGGAATTAGGGTTTTTTTTTTCGGTATATATCTTTGGAATCTGTCTTGATTTTTCTTCCAGTAGGTTTTTTTTTTTTTTTTTTTTCTTCATAGTGTGATGGATCTGCTATTGTTTGATAATTAATGGACTACAGCTTTAACTAACCCCAGGACTAGAAGCAGCAGAATGACTAAGACTAAATTCGATTTTAGCGTGCAAGCGGACAGAGAATACCATATAACAGAATACTATGAATACTATGCAAGTCATCCGCTTGTGGAGGTATTCTCTGTGAGCGTCGACGACATATACGGTGAGAAGCCAGTCAACCTCTACGGCACAATCACATTTAAAGGTTGTTTTCAAATCATATACAACCGTACAAGGGATGACTACGAATCCATCTACCCGGGCCAGAATGTTTTGTTGACTGGCCCAACTGAAGCCATGTTCGCCTACGATAGCTTCACCATCGATGTGGACCTCAAGGATAAGGATGCTGGTTTGGATCCGGATCCGGATTCGGACGACGAAATCAACGAAATCGGCCGCAGGCAGATCGGGTGGAATAATGATTACTGCATTACTAAGGCGCCTTACGACGAACTCATATCCAACAAGATTGACTACCACTTTGGTTCGGTGACAGTAAACTATGCTGTGTTGAGAGATGCGGCATTAGCCGAAGTGGAGGTTACGCTCATCGATGGAGATGGGGAAAGCCCCGCCGATGTTTACGGACGTATTATTGCTTTCAATGGCATAAACGAAAGCACCCTCTTCCGAAGGAAAAAAAATGAGCGAATAGATGTACGTCTTGGGCAGCTCATCCCGTTCGAGATCCATTGTAGCCGTGCCATTGGAAGACTCTCTGAAAGTTCAGGCGGAACTCTATGATCATGACGATGAAATCGCGAATGGCACTGCAGAGTTTCCTGCTCAACGATTCTCCCCTCCATCCAAGAAGACTATTTCTGACAAGTATGCCAAGGAGACTGTTTCTTGCAAGTACGGTAAGATCGGAGTCAAGGTCACCTGGACTTAAGATATCCAAAGTCATATATATGCTACACCAACTACATCTTATAAATTAGTCGGGCAACTTTTATGTTTACAGTGCATTTTTATATTTATGCTGTTAATGTGGGGTTAGGTTTCTAAGCATTACAGGGATTTGCTCCCTATGTATCTAGTTATTACTAAATGGTTAACTTTTAAAATCCAAAGTGCTTATGCCTGAGAAGCATTAGTTGTTGTGTGCATTAATATTACAACCAATGGTTTGAAAATCAGATCGAACAATAAATCGGCTAGGCATTTAGATCATGAGTCAATTGGTTTGATCGAATAAATCAGTTTGAACGAATTGAATAATATTATAATTATTTTTTAATTTAATAATATAAAAATAATACATATAACTATCAATTCAAATGAAAAATTAAAATTTTAAAAAATTAATCCTAATTTCATTTATCAAAACTAAACTTAACTCAAAATATGCTAGCTATGGGTTCAAACCCATAACCACTTGTGTACAAGTTATTTTTTTAACCACCCAAATATTGTTTTAATATTTTTCGATAAATTTTTTTTTTTGCTAAATTTATTTATTATATATATAAAATTAGCGATGAAAATTTTCGTTGCTAATAATATTTATTTCAATATAAAACATAGCGATGAAAATATTTTATTGTTAAATTTATTTATTTTATATATAAAATTATGCCAAAACTTTTCGTTGCTAAATATATTTATTTTGTACATAATAAAACATAGCGATGAAAATTTTTTCGTTGCTAACAAGGTTTATTTCATTCATAAAACATAGCAACGAAAAATAAGATTTATTTCAATATAAAACATAGCGAATGAATTTTTATCGCTATATTTCTTCAAAAAAACCCTTTGGGGGCCTTTGGTAACATGTAATCTATCTAGATTATCGATAATTTAAATGGGCCCCATTGGATTACTCATGAAAGGATGAATTTTGGTGGTTATCTACATTACGAGATATATGGTAATCTGATAAATTACTTTTTAATAATTTTTTTCTTTTGATTGCTCTCTACTCACATCTTCCACCTCCATGTCGAATATCCCAAACCACACCACATTCAAATATCCCTATCCCGAACCACACCATATTCCCGAACCACATCCTTGGCATTCGAATATCCCGAACCACATCCTTGGCACAATTTTTTTCGATCGATGACCTTCAGCATCCTCGTTACTCGCTTTGAATATTATTTATAAATATAAATTAATTTAAAAAATTTATTATTTATAAATATAATTTTTTAAATCAAATTATTTCACAAGTGGCTTTTACTTAAAAGCGATGCTTTCATAAGTCCTTTTCAATTTTTTACTTTTGTACAAAGTTTTCTTTTAGAGAAGAAAATTAAACTAAGAGTGCCACCTGAAACGAGACTTTTTAAGAAGGATCATTTTAAATCATATTTTTTAATTACTATAATAAATATAAAAAAATATTATTTTAAATAATATTTTAATTTTGAATTTTTTTATAAAATTTTTATTTTTTATCTCAATAATATAAAATCGATGCCATTTAACATCCGTTTGAAAAAGGGCTCTTAAAGTTGGCAACACCAAAATTAGACTGACTTCACCACATGGTCGTATTCCAATTGGAAGACTTTCTTGAGGTGGAAATGTATGGGTTTACAGTCCCATTACAAAGGCAGCGGTCCCATTACAAAGGCAGCAGCTGCAAGAAAACGCCTAGAATTTCATTAGCAAAGTGTCGACAATTACTTCGAATACGCCTAGAATTTCATTAGCAAAGTGTCGAACAATTACTTCGAATATGTTACCACGATGGTTGAACTAGCTGAAAGGTCGGTGGTCCTTCTTTAATTATGAATCAATCAACAATAAATCCCATCTATTAATGTCTTAACATATCACAATTCTTGGAAATAAATTATAGAGCTAACTTCATGCATGCACCACCCTCACCATGGTGCACGAACACTGGATCCTTATTTTATTATGAATCAATCAACAATAAATCCCATCTATTAATGTCTTAACACATCACTTGGAAATAAATTATAGAGCTAACTTCATGCATGCACCACCCTCACCATGGTGCACGAACACTGGAATTAATAACGCTTCTCGTATGTACCTTCGGTGATCAATAACGCCATATATCTCTCTTCCTTCGATCTCCACTCCATCCCCCTCCTCTTCTCTTGGCTTCCTTACTCCCAATTTTTGCTGGCCTCACGGGACTCGCTATTTTCTTTTCTCTTTCCTTCTGCCGGCCTCACGGTTCATTTAACTAACTGCAAATCGAATGCAAGGCCTATCCAACTAGGTAGTGCCCACACTCTCTCTGTAGCATCTCTTGATGATGCCTGATCATTCTGAGCTGATGTCCTTAAGCGTCAGTGGATGTGCCATGAGAAGAAACTTTACCTCGGCGCTGAGATCTGCAAGAAGTTTCGGGGATCGGATGTGCCATGAGAAGAAACTTTACCTCTGTGCTGAGATCTGCAAGAAGTTTCGGGGATCGGATATTCTGACGGGAATCCTTCGTCGCTCAAGTCAGTGATCAGAATCACAGTCGGAAGCTTGAGACAGCTCAGCTGAGAAAGTTAAGAAGATGAGAAAATTCTCTCAAGTGTTTTTTTGAGTGTTCATACCTTGGTCAGGGGTTCCTCTTACCCATTTTTTTGCTACCTTAGGTCTGCGTTACTTGCTCAAGTGTTTTTTTGAGTGTTTATACCTTGGTCAGGGGTTCCTCTTACCCATTTTGTTGCTACCTTAGGTCTGCGTTACTTGCTTGATAAGCTAATCTTATGATGAACCATGACTTTTATGAATGAAATGTCAGAACTAGTGGGATTGGATTCGTTCCATCTGAACTGGGTGATTGATACTTCACGGCAGATGATCACCTTTTGCGATTTATCTGGCCAGTCATTAAAACTTCAAGATGTATTATAACTTTTCGGTCTTGTCTGATCCAGGCAATTAAAGCTTCATAATGGATTATGACTTCTTGGGCTTGTGCCAGAATCAACAAAGTTTGTCTTATTAGACACATGTGAATTTGATGTGGCTGGTGGGTCTGGCATTGTCAGAAGTGAAGGCTTATCTGAGAAGCCAATAGTCGAATTTAGAGGTAAAAGGAGATGAAGCCACCTAGAAGCGGGGGCTGCTTGTTGTTTGGGGCCGCCTAGGAGCCAGGGCTGCCTTGGGGCCGCTTAGGATCTGAGGCCGCTTAAGATCTAAGGCCGCCTCTGGGCCGCTTCGGGGAGCCGGGGCCGTTAACATCCAAACGACTCCCGCCGTTGGGTAATTTTGGCATTAATTAAAGGAATCATTGCGTAGGCAATCAGATACGCGCACCCAAATGCAGGTCATGCCACCTAGGCCTATACTCCCTACGCCCGAACCTACGCTTTGAACTATGGAGTGGAGGGCATGTGTTGGGGGGTAAAATCGTTATTGCCTTAATAGTCGTGAGAGGGGGCTAAGACCGACCCCATCTCTTCGCTCGCCGTGATGTCCCAGAGCTTCTCGTAGCTTGTCTTCCCCGAGCTTCCATAGCTCGGCTTCCTCCGGGCTTCCGTAGCTCGGCTCTACCCGGGCTTCCGTAGCTCGGCTTCCCCAAGCTCCCATAGCTCGGCTCCCCCGAGCTTCCCGTAGCTTGAGGCAATGGCTATCAACTAGGGTTAGTTGGCGGAGCAAATATTGAGGCGCTCCAGCCTCCTTACCTTCTAGGCTGAGCTCTGTAATAGGCCGATCGCCAGCATCTTCAATAGCCACTTCACCATTGCCCTTCAGGTAGGTTTGTCGGCTCATTTTCTTTCCTTACTTGAATATGTAATAGGAGAATTTGAGCCAAGCTCTAATTGATGAGTTTATGCAGATGTCCAACGGCCTCTTCGTTCTTTAGGAGGCTTATGCCGAGGCTGTCAACAACTGTGGGCGTGCTTGGGATGAGTTGACTACCGCAAAAGCCCGAGCTGATAGCCTAGCCAATGAATTGGCCGAAGTGCAGGCTCAAGAGGCAAAAGCGGCCAACGAACTCTGAGTCATTCAAGAGAGGAGTAGCTTTTTGAAGGCCCAGGCAAAGATAGTCGAGAGTAAGGCCCGAGTCACCAAGGCTAAACTCGTGGATGCCATGACGAGGCTTAGGTCGACCGAGGAGAGTCTGGGGGATACTCTCCTTAAGCTAGATCATGCCGAGGATAGGGTCGACAAGGCTGATCTGAGGCTTGGGCTGCCATGGAGAAGCTGGCCATCACGGAGACGGACGCTCGGAGCTCCTGGGAGGGGAAGGCCGTCGTAGAAGCTTAAGCCCGGGAGGCCGCAGAGAAGTTGGCCACCGTTGAGGCTCAGGCTACCGAGAAGGTAGCCACCGCCGAGGCCCGGGCTATAGAGAGGGTGGCCACCGCTAAGTCCCGAGCTCGAGAGGCCATGGAGAACTACAAGAGCTCCACATATTTTGCTATAGAGTTTAGCGAAGCAGCCATCGATGCCTTCTCCCAGGGCTTCTAGAAATGCAAAGAGAAGGTCTCCTGGGTTTACGGAATAAGCGGCCTTGAATCTCTTTAGCCTGAGGACAAGGAGGAGGGTCCAGAGGGTGGCAACGCCGAAGACCTGTCGGGACCCACTGAGCCTTAAGCTTACTTTCTTTTCTTTTCTTTTTTTACACTTTTGTAATCTGACTAGAGTTGGCGCCTTTGTCAGACATTGATATTAAATTAATGCAAAGAACTTTTTGCTCAAGTATAAAAGACTTAGTTTTTTGTAGCGTCTTTGCTCTATGGTTGATCATGTCTTGGCTCTAGCCCTCAGATACATCTTCAATCTTGTGAGTATATCTGGAGAGTCGGTAGTTTGATGTGCAGACTTTGCAGGAATACTTAGGCTTGCCTTCACCTTTCTAGCTTTTGCTAGAGTGTTTCTTGAATGCTGATGCCGGTCCTCGCCTTAGATGTCGGTGCCAGCCAAAGAGTTAAATCGGGGCTGCCAGGACCATAGGATTTGAATTGCCTCGGGGGTTTCTCGGTGCCGGCCTGGGGATATCCTTATGATTAGGGGCCACCGAGGTCCTTTTGAAAACTACCATGGGGGTTTCTCGTGCTGGCCCGAGAGTTTGACTCGGAGCCGCCGAGACCATAGGATTTGAATCGCCTTGGGAGTTTCTTGGTGCCAGCCCGGGGATATTCTTCTGATCACGGGGCTGCCGAGGTCCTTTTGAAAACTTCCACAGGGGTTTCTCGATACCGGCTCGAGAGTTTGACTCAGGGCCACCGAAACCATAGGATTTGAATCGCCTCAGGGATTTCTCGATGCTGGCCCGGGATATCCTTATGATCACAGGGCCACCGAGGTCCTTTTGAAAATTTTCATAGGGATTTCTCATGCCGGCTTGGGAGTTTGACTTGGAGCCGTTGAGACCATAGGATTTGAATCACCTTGGGGGTTTCTTGGTGTCGGCCCAGAGATATCCTTATGATCACTGGGCCACCGAGGTCCTTTTGAAAACTGTCATGGGGGTTTCTCATGCCGGCCTGGGAGTTTGACTCGGAGCCGCCGAGACCATAGGATTTGAATCGCCTCGGAGGTTTCTTGGTACCAACCCGGGGATATCCTTATGATCACGGGGCTACCGAGGTCTTTTTGAAAACTACCATGGGGGTTTCTCGGTGCTGACCCAAGAATTTCTTGGGGCCACCGGGACCATAGGATTTGAATCACCTCGGGGGTTTCTCGGTGCCGGCCTGGGGATATCCTTATGATCATAGGGCCACCAAGGTCCTTTTAAAAACTGCCCTGGGGGTTTCTCATGCAGGTCCAAGAGTTTGACTCGAGACCGCCGGGACCATAGGATTTGAATCGCCTTGGGGGTTTTTCGATGCCAGCCCGAGGATATCCTTATGATCATGGGGCCACTGAGGTCCTTTTGAACTTTTTTAAGTCAAATAATAATAATGGAATGAAATTGAGAGCTTTTTTTATAATCATTGGCTGAGTGTACTCATTATTGATAATATCAGCGGATGTTATCCTCATTCCAAGTACATGGGATTGGCCATCCATCAAACTCCTCGAGTCGATATGCTCATTAGTGAAGTACTTCAGTGACTCGATAGGGCCCTTTTCAATTTGGAGATAGCTTGCCCCCTTCAGTTGGCTTAGATATCTAGGCTCTTTTGAGGATTAAATCTTCTGGGTGGAATGTCCTGGGGCGAACTCGGGCGTTGTATTATTTTGCTGCTCAATGGCGGAAGATAGCCATCCTGAGCCATGCCTGATCCTGCGCCTCATCGATGAGATCAAGGTTGGTCCTTAGCTGATCTGAATTATCTTCTTCATTATATGATTCCATCCGAAGGCTTGGAAGACCAATCTCCACCATGATGATCGCTTCAGATCCGAAGACGAGACTATGGGGACTCTTGGAGTCGTATGATATGCCCACAATACACTTAGGAGTTTCTCCACCTATTTTCCTTTGAACTCATCTAGTCGGGTTCGAAGCCCCCGAAGATGGTCCGATTCATAACTTCTACTTCTCCATTAGTTTGGGGATGTCCAACAGAAGTGAACCGATGGTAAATACCCAGTTCGGTGCAAAAAGTCTTGAATACAACATTATCGAACTGACGACCGTTATCGATGATGATAGTATGGGGCAGGCCAAATCGGCAGATAGTAGACTTCCAAAAGAATGATCTCACCTTGCTCTCGGTGATTTTGGCTAACGCCTCGACTTCAACCCATTTCGTGAAGTAGTCAATGGTGACAAGTAAGAACCTCCATTGACCTGAAGCTAAGGGAATGGTCCAAGAATATCCATCCCCCACTGAGCGAAGGGCCACGGAGCAGAGAGTAAAGTAAGATAAGAGGCAGGCTATCGCTAGATATTGGAATATCGCTGGCAACTGTCGCAGTTCTGGACTAGCTCAGCAGCATCTTTCCACATAGTAAGCCAATAATACCCTTGGCGAAGAGCCTTGTGTGCCAGTGATCTGCCCTCCAGGTGGTTCCCACATATGCCCTCATGAATCTCTCTGAGAATATAGTTGGCATCTGCAGGACCGACACATTTGAAAAGTGGATGAGAGAAGGACTTCCTGTATAGCTGCCCTTTTAGTAATACAAATTTAGGGGCCCTTCACTTCAGTAGCCTGGTTTCTATAGGATCAGCGGGAAGAGTGTCATCAGTAAGATAGTGGATGTAAGCATCCATCCATGTTGACTCTTGTGCAACTGGCAGAGTCTCTTCCGCTACATCAATGCTTGAAATTTCTAGGTGCTCGACATATGTCCTCCCCAATGTATTATCTGCCAAAGTAGCTAGCCGCGACAAAATGTCGGCTAGCATTTTTGCCTATGGGAATATAACTGATAGTGAAATAAGCCAATGAAGAGGTCGGCAACTTGACCTTATTTAGATACCAAGACATGATGGGGTCCCGAGCTTCGTACTCCCCAATGATTTGTCCAGAGATAAGTTGAGAGTCGGTGAAGGCTCTGAGATGCTTATTCCGAGCTTCCGCGCGAGCTTAAGTCCGGCCAATAGGGCCTCATACTCAACTTAGTTATTAGTAGCTTTAAAAAGAAATCGAAGAGCGTACTCCAATACTATGACCTCCGAATTTGCAAGAATACGACCGGCTCCACTTCCTTGAGAATTAGAGGCACCATCGACATGAAGGATCCAAGCCTTCATGGCATCCTCATCAGCGTCTGAACATGTCATGGGGAGATCCTTATGTTGTTCTTCTATCCAGGTGCATTCCACTAGAAAGTCCGCCAGCACCTGGGACTTCAGGGCAGACCATGATTGAAATGAAAGATCGAATTCCTCTAATTTGATGGCCCATTTAGCTAGCCGATTGAAGGTATCAGGGCAAGCCAAGATAGCTCTAAGAGACTGGTCTATGAGTACCACGATCGGATGGGCTTGAAAGTATGGCCTGAGACGCTGAGTGAAGATAATTAGAGCAAAAATAATTTTTTGATTCTAAAATACATGATCTCCACGTCATGGAGCACCTTGCTAGTATAGTAAATAGGTTTTTGTGCTCCATCAGGGTCGAGACATACCAGAATAGAGCTGACTACCTCCGGAAAGGTAGCTAGATAAAGGAAGAGCTTTTCTCCTTCTTTTGGCTTTGACAACAGTGGCGGTGTGGATAGGAATCCCTTCAGTTCCTTGAAGGCTCTCTGACAGCTCTCCGTCCACTCGAAGCCGTCCGCTTTGTGTAGAGCTTTGAAGAAGGGCAAGCACCTCTCCGCTGATCTTGATAGGAATCAGCTCAGAACGGCCACTGTTTCGGTGAGCCATTGCACCTCCTTTTTATTGACTGGTTGTCTTATGTCAAGAATGGCTTGTATCTTCTCCGGATTTGCTTCAATCCCCTGCTAGGTCATTAGAAAGCCCGGGAATATTTCAGTGGTGACCCCAAATGCACACTTGCAAGGGTTAAGCTTCATTCGATGGCACCGAAGGTTATTGAATGTCTTCTCTAAATCGACGATATGGTTGGCGATGCAGATGCTCTTAGTTAGCATATCATCCATATATACCTCCATGTTGTGCCCAATCTGGTCTTCAATGTCTTCCCTCCCTTCATATTGCATCAACATACAAATGCATGAGTTTGTAGTTTCATAATATCTCAATTTTGGGAACCTCATTATGTCTATCATATGTAACTTTTGAATCACTTACACATTACGTTCATTCCATGACACTAGGGGTGTAACTGAGTCGAGACAACTCGCGAGTAGCTCGAAATTGACTCGCTGCTTATCGAGTCGAGCTCGAGCTCGAGCTACTCAAGTAAATTATCGAGTCGAGTTCGAGTATTAAAATACTCGGCTCGAAAGGCTCGCGAGCTTTATCACGTAATTTTACTTTTTTATCTTTGTAATTATAATAAGGTTTAAAACTTTAAAGCTTTAAATTAGAAAATGCGTTCGTCCGGTCAGCCCTCAGTTGTATTAGTTATAATTATAATAAGGTTTAAAACTTTAAAGCTTTAAATTAGGAAACAAACCGTCGTTACTCATTCTCCCCTTTAGGCTCTTAGCGATTCAAAATAGGGAAAACAAACCGTCTGTCTTAATTTTTCCATCGTTCGTGAGTCGTGATAGTTCGTCTCAGGCTCTCAGGGCGATTCAAGTTTTCCCATCGTTCGTCTCAGGCTCTCAAGGCGATTCAAGTTTTTCCATCGTTCGTCTCAGGCTCTTTTCCTGCCATTCGTCTTAGGCTCTCAGCGATTCAGCGCGGGCTCTAGGAGAAAATTAGGAAAAATGAAACCGTCTTCGTCTCGTCCCTAACTCCCTATTAATAGCGAGAGGATAAGGCTCATCTCTAAGCGGTAACTGCCTAACTGGTAAGCCCTATCTCCATTAAGCCCTATCTTCATTAAAGATAATGATAATCTTTGGAGCTTTGGCTCAAAAATTTGGTGTGAACTGTGAAGGTTGCGACTTGCGGTGGATTGGAGGTTGGAAGGAGCCTTCTTCATTGAAGCCGAACTCACCCTCGAATTTAATCTAATAAAACCCACGGTAAGACCTTGGAAAGATTTTTTCTTATAAAAAAATCTTTTATAAAAAAAATAAAAGATTTTTTCTTATAAAAAAATCCAATACCCTGATGCAGAAAGATTATTTTTTAATTTTTTATACAGAAATTTGAGTCGAGTCGAGCCGAGCTCGAGTACATCGAGTATTTCATCGAGCTCGAGCTCGAGCTCAAAATAAAAAACTCGATCGAGCTCGAGTCGAGTTTCGAGCTTCAAATTTTAGAGTCAAGTCGAGCTCGAGCTTGGCACTGTATTGACTCAACTCGGCTCGATTACACCCCTACATGACACTGAGCATGAGAAATTTAATTTCACTAGGATAATCATTTACTCATTCATGTAACTAAATTCTAATGCATAAGGAGCCTACAATAGCATGCTACCTGGCAAATCCTCCTCATTGATCTCTGCACTATGAATGGAATGGAAATCCTACCAATAGGGATATGCAACCCAGGAATGTGACCCTTCATTCAAAAACCAGATTACTGAAAGATTTTAAAACGCCTCTTGATGTGGCTGATGGAGCCACGTGGATGATCACGGCAAAATCAACCTAGTGGTGCGGACACATCTACCCCGGCACCTCCGCGTTGGCTTGGAGATGAACATTAATGGAACTAGATCCAATTTGGAGGAGGATAACTTTGTTGATGTGGTATGCTGTTTCTCTCTCTAAAATGCTTAGTTTTTCCATAACTGCATGATTTTTTCAAAAAAAAATAACACAAAGTTGAACGCTAGTCGGAAATCAAAATCATACCTAATGGAACATGTTTTTTTTAAGAAAAACCAAGCACAAGCATATATTGCAAAGAAAATGACTCTTTGACTGGCTCCTGCATGAAGCTATTCCGATAAAATTTGGTTTTTGGAGTTATGATTGGGCTTGTTATAATGGATCTAGTAATTTCTATTCGCAACTAGTTTAGAATTAAGGTTTTGTTGTTGTTGTTTGTTAAGGTTTGTCAACTGAGGCATGGACAGGTTTTGGCTGACTTGAAGCAACTATATTGACTTTCTAATACACACACCCGGCCTGGAGTTTCTCATCCAAAATTGTGATCTGAACCTTTCTGCATATGCAAATCTTGTTTAAATTTTGGATCAAGCTGACTGTTGAAAACCCGATTGAGTTCAAGTTGCATCCACATCTTTCTAACCAATTGGCAGCGCATTGATGTGCAAACTTGTCTGAAACTGCTGAAGGCTTTATTTATATGCAACTGAGTCACTTTTTTATGTGCTTCCCAGTAACCTTTTTATCTGCAATAATCATTTTGATAGTTTGATTAGGTGGAACTCTGACAAACCTAATATCTTCATCTTACAAAAGGTTGCTTGCACAGATACATGCATTAGATTAACATCCTGTCAGTTTACTTAAGTTATTTTCAAATTAAATTTTGGATGCTGGCAATCCTTTTCAGATTGAGTGGAGATGCCGATGGAATAACTCGATAAAGTATCATTCGGTCGGCAAAGGTCGATCAGTCGTAGCCTAAAGGCGAGCCTTACCGCTTGTCCGCATAGCTAGTTTATGCGGAAACATTTTATCCGCATAAAGGTGTGACCATAGTTTTACGCTGGTTATCAACCTACCGCAACCTTCCTCCTTTCTCGGTGCTTGGGATTGGCTATACATAAAAAACTCATGCATAGGTAGAGTTACAAAACTAGAGGTAGCTCCAATGAAGGATAAATTAAGGAAATGATGACTTAGATGGTTTGGTCGTATGCAACATAGATGTAGATAAAAAATTATTTGAAAAAAATAATAAGAAAAGGCTTAGAATTTTTGCATCTTACAAAAAAATATGATTTAGAATAGAGCTGAATGAAGAAAAAGAATTCATGTAGATGATTCCAATTAGTTTGGGATTAAGGTTTTGTTGTTGTATGTCATTATTTGATGCAATTCGATTTTTATATGAAGTTGTTATGTGATATTTCTATTATTGGGCCTGGTGTGGTGCTATCAAGGCCCAGGTGGGCTAACTTGTATTGGGCTGGGTTTGAGTCCAAGGGTTGAGATTAAATCAAGTCACGGGTGTACACGGGCTTGGGGATTAGTTTAATCTCATTGGATTAGTCCATGGGAGTTTTTTGTTGAGTCTGGGCCTGGCCCACTTCGTGGATGTATTTAAACTCTAGTCTCTAGGGTTTGGGTGGAAGATAGAGAACAGATTCTTTTCTCCCAAAAAATTCCCTTCTCTCATCATAGGGCGGCAGCCCTTTCTTTCTCCTCCCCATCTTCCTCCTTTTCAAGAAGTAAACCTAACAGGATTAGAAATCCTTAATTCTAGTTCTTGTTGAACGGGGAATCCCATTGCTATTCATCAAGGTCTAAACCTAACAGGATTAGAAATCCTTAATTCTAGTTCTTGTTGAACGGGGACTCCCATTGCTATTCATCAAGGTCTAAACCTAACAGGATTAGAAATCCTTAGTTCTAGTTCTTGTTGAACGGGGAATCCCATTGCTATTCATCAAGGTCTAAACCCTAACAAGTGGTATCAGAGCCTGGTTCAAGGAGTAATTTGGAGGCCTTCAAGGAGTTGAAATAATTTCAACAGAATCTCGTCAAGGTACTTCTCTATTTTATAAAATTTATTTTTGTGCTATTTTTTGAAATTGGCCATGGGGAGTAGCATAAAAATAGAGGTTGAGAAGTTTGATGGGAAGGGAAGTTTCTCCATGTGGAAAGTCCGGGTAGAGGACCTCCTTGTGCAGCAGGGTTTAGATTTGGCTTTGGAGGAAAGGCCAGATGGGATGACAGACAAGCAGTAGATTTTATTGAAGAAGAAGACATGTTCAATGATCAGGGGCTGTCTGGCGGATTCAGTCCTCTATTCAGTGCTGGAGGAGAAGACCCCGAAGGGACTCTGGATGAAGTTGCACACCCTCTATATGGGGAAGAATATGTGCAACAATTGATGTTGAAGAAGCGCCTCTACAGCCTTCGGATGTCAGAAGGTGGAGATGTGCTGGGTCACATCCAAATATTCGACCAGATGAGCAATGAACTTCTGAATGTCGGGGTCAAGATGGAGGAAGAAGATAAAGCACTTCTGCTTTTATGTTCAATGCCCACGTCTTATGACTCATTGGTCACAACACTGCTCTATGGGAAGGAGACATTAATTTATGAAGATATTGTCTCGGTGCTTCGGACGAATGAGCAGAGGGAGAAGATGACCAAGGAAGCTGTTCCCCAGGAGGGTCTATCAGTTGGGGAAAGGACAGGCAGAGGTAGGGGCAGGGACAGAAGTAAGTCTGGAGGACGATCAAAGTCCAGGAAAGGCAAGAGAGAGCTGAAGTGCTATAAGTGTGGAGAGGTAGGACATTTTAAGAAGAATTGTCCTAAGTGGAAAAATCAGAAGGGAGAAAAAGGAGGATCTGAGTCTGTGAGTACAGTTGCAGATCAGGAGGTGGAGGATGATCTCTTGGTTGTATCAGATGATCACAGGCACAGCACAGAGATGTGGACCTTGGATTCAGCCTGTTCTCATCATTACACTCCCAACCGGTCGTGGTTCAGTACTTACATAGAGGTTGAGGAGGGGAATGTGACTCTTAGAGATAATCACCCTTGCAAGGTGGCAGGTATTGGCACAGTGAGGGTGAGGATGTTTGATGGTATAGTGCGCACTCTTACCAGTGTGAAGCATGTCCCAGAACTTAAGAAGAATCTGGTATCACTGGGGTACTTGGAGCGGACTGGATACAGCTTCAGCAGTCATGCCAGGAGTGGAGTTCTGAACATCTCCAATGGAGCCATGGTGGTGATGAGAGGGAGGAGGCTGGAAAATAATCTATACAAGATGGAGGGCTCTGTGATGACTGTGAAATCTGAGGTGGCAGCTGTGGAGCAAGATCCCCGGGATGTGTACAGGATGTGGCATTACCGCCTGGGCCACATGGGAGACAAGGGGATGAAAGAACTGAGCAAGAGAGGTCTGCTTCCAGACTTGAGTAGCGGAGATATGGAGATCTGTGAGCCTTGTCAGATGGAAAAGCAGAGGAGAGTACAGTTCTCAGTCAGCACAGTTAGGAGTGCTGAACCCCTGGAGTTAGTACACACAGATGTCTGGGGACCAGCCCCAGTTTCTGCAAGGAATGGGGCCAGATACTTTATGACCCTGATAGATGATTTCTCAAGGAAGCTGTGGATCTACTTTATGAAGGAGAAATCAGAGGTCTTCACCAAGTTCAAAATCTGGAAGGCTGAGGTGGAGAAGGAGCAGGGTAAAAGTGTGAAGTGTCTGAGGTCTGATAATGGCGGGGAATACACCAGCAGGGAGTTCCAGATTTTTTGTGAGGAGTGGGGCATCAGAAGGCACTTCTCGTGAGGGAAACTCCTCAACAGAATGGGGTGGTTGAGAGGATGAACAGAACATTATTGGAAAAGGCAAGATGCTTAAGGCTGCAGGCAGGGCTTCCAAAGATGTTATGGGTTGACGCAGTAGATGCAGCTAGCTACTTGGTCAATCGGTCACCGCACACCAGGTTAGATGGAGACATTCCAGAGGAGATATGGTCTGGAAGGAAGACAAGCCTAAACCATCTAAGGGTGTTTGGATGCACAGCATATGTGCATGTTGGAGCTGGGGAGCGGAGTAAGTTGGATGCCAGGTCTAAGAAGATGGTGTTCCTAGGCATTGTTGGCCCAGATGGCAACCCAAGAGGGGGGGGGGGGTGAATTGGGTTCTTAAAAATTTAAGACTTTTAAACAATTTAAACTGAGATGTGCAAGTGAAAGGATCAACTAATAAGCAAAGCACAAACACAAGTATATGAGAGATAGAGAAGAAACAACTAAGCACGGCAAACACAAGATATTTTATAGTGGTTCGGTGCAACCAACACCTACGTCCACTCCCAAGATTCACTTGGGTCCACACTATAATCTCTCTAGATTACAGCCGAGTTGTTTTCCAAGCTCACAACTCAAACTTGTTATTTTTCCGGGATCACAACGAACCCAGCCGATTTTACACGGGCTCACCGGCACAAAACCCTACACGTTGTTTTTCACGGGCTCACAACTAACCCAAACACAAGCTATACCTAGCTTGTCCCGAAGTTTAGCAACCTCCTCTAGTTTAATCCCTCAGATTAAACTAGACTCAAACAAATAAAATGAGTTTAATTACAAGCAGCTCCTTTTTGAGCAGATATTTCAAAATAGAAATTGAGTTTAGAAAAGCCTGAATATTTAGAGCTTGAGAGCTGGCTTGGCTTCTTTGGCTTCCTTCCTTCAACTCCTCTTGTTGTTGAATCAGGCCTCAGCACCGATTCTTCACGGATTTGAGCTTTGGAGTTGGTTTGAAGCTTTTTCTCCCTTTTTCTTGAATGTGGAAGATCTTTGATTTTGAATGCTTTGGATTCCTCTTGAGCCTTTTGGAGTGGAGTGGATTTGAGCTAGAAGGTTTTTCTTTCAAGATTCAAGCTCATGGATTTTTGAAATGGGATTTGTCTATCTCAGATTTTCTCTCTAGTTTTTCGGATTTTTTCTTCTCTCTTCTCCTCTCTCTTTTTGAACAATAGACTTCCCTTTTTATAGATTTCTTTTACACCCTTTTAAGAATAAAACTATCCGTTGGAGTGTACCTTCCATCAAAATATATCCGTTAGAAATGAGTAAAAATAGAAATGTTACCGTTAGAGCTGATCTGGCAACTTCGTTTTTCGTTCCAGGTGGGTTGGAGTCGACTCTAACTTTTCTGGAGTCGGCTCTAGCTCGAGGCGTTTCAAACTGACTTTTCCGGAGTCGTCTCTGGCTTTTCTGGGGTCGACAAGATGCTTTTCCAGAGTCGACTCTAACTTACCCGGAGTCGACTCTAGGTTGGAGCCAGAAAAATCGACTTTCTGCTCCGTCTGTGAGAGTCGACTCTCACAGACTCGGAGTCGACTCTAATGGCCGTGCCAGTTCCAGAGTCGGCTCTGTGATTCTCGGAGTCGACTCTAATGTCTGCATTTCTTACCTAGACATTAGATTCGATCCAGAACACATTGTAACACTTGATTTTGATCTTTCAATAGTCTTATTGGCTGAAACACTAAATCAAAATCATTAGAGCCTTCAAAAATTATACTCACATAGTTTTGTTAATCATCAAAATCATCAATTGGGTCAACAATCTCCCCCTTTTTGATGATAACAAAAATTTTGAGTATATGCAATCAAACATTCAATCAAATTAAGGATTATAGTCATTTTAACTTTAAACCATTGACATTAAGGTTTTGATGCCAATGTTCAATGTAAACTTTTAAAATTGTACAATCCATTAATATTGAATTATTAAACTTTGTGCATAAGATTGTAAATGAGCTTTTTGTTAAGCTCCCCCTGTGTTGAGTAGCTCTTCTTATATTAATCATTTCAATTCATTTTTGCATAAATTGATTCTCCCTTCTCTTTGTTAAGCTCCCCCTGTGTTGAGTAGCTCTTCTTATATTAATCATTTCAATTCATTTTTGCATAAATTGATTCTCCCTTCTCTAACAATTAATTCTCCCCCTTTCTTTCTTTCTTTATGCATATATAATCTTTTCTTTCTTTGCATATACACAACTATCTCTCCCCCTTTTTTGTTATAAGCAATAAGGAGAGTAAAGAAAAAATTTATAAACTCAATAAAGCATAGAAATCCAGTCAATCAAAATTTTGAAAAAGAAATTGTATTTCATATGCAGGAACCATTACATCAGTTGATTCATTTACATCTCAAAATGAAATACATTGGATAATCATAAACTTCCTAAGTACAAGCTATCAAATTTAAGAGCAAGATCAAATGTGCTTGAATACAATTTTCTTTAGATGACCTATTATCTCCATTACATCATCTTTTTGTGACTTCTTAAAATTTTCAAGGCAGGCTTCAATTTGAGAGACTGCAAGGTCAATATCCTTCTTTAATTGACCCGTTGCATGAACATACGATCCAGATCCATCGGCAATGCCTTCCATCCTTTCGAAGATCTTATGAAGCTCAGCTCCAAAGGATTCCACAGAACTGCCTAAGGTAAAGGATAGCATGTCCAGTCTCGAATTTAATTCTTCTTTCAACTGATTAAAGTCTTCTTTCAATTGATTAATTTCATTTGATCTATGACTGTCATACTCAGCAAGTAAGCTTCTTAACTGATCAAGTTGTTCATTAGAAAAACCTCCAGAATTTGTTATAGGTTGATGTGGAGGTGATGGAATAAAACTTGGTCCGGCCTCCGAAGGTCCAGTAGACGAAGGTCCCGCAAATGATGAGTCAGGGACTGATGGTCCCGCAGTAGATGGTCCTGGGATCTCTTCTAGTCTGGTTCCCTCTGCACCATCCCTATCTGTTCTTTCCTCTCTCCTCATCCAAACACCATTAATTTTCTTAAATCCCATCCTATGAATAGTTGAAGTGCTGTAGTAATCAGTGTGTCTCAGTTTTCTTAATGGTTCGTTTTCCATGATGAGCACACCCTGGCTTCTAAAAACTAATGTCAGAATCATTCCGTAGGGAAGAGTTGATCTTTTCTTAGTGGCTGCCTCTGCCATGTATCCTATCATCATGCCAGCTAAATTGACTGGCCTTCCAGTTATTATGCAGTCCATCATCAGAACGTCTCGCTCCGAGACATACTCAAATCTCCCTATTTTCGGAAACAAGATTCTACCACAAATATTATGCAATAATCTGAGTTCTAGGTTTAACTGATTTGCAAAAATCTCTTCGAACTCAGTCACCTCTCTTCCTAGCATTCTTGATAGTGCACCACTTCTGTCATTGAGTTGACATTCCATTAAACCAACAGTGGGCATTTCTAATAGGGTTCCAAGAATTTCAGTTGTTACCATAACCCTAGTTCCTCTTACTGTGCTTATTAAACCTCCTTCTCCTCTGCTTAATCCATTATAAAACTCTCTTACCAATGCTGGATATGTGGGCAAATCTAGTGAGCACACTTTCTCCCATCCCATATCCCTTAAATTTCTTCCAATTGAAAAACCCTCCGATTCAAATAAATTAAAATTAACTTTCCTCCCAGTTGTAATGGTCTTACCAGCTAGTTGATCAACCTTAGGAGATGAGGGTGAAGGTGGAGAATCCTCTTGAGTGGCCGAAGAGGAGGAAGGCGATGGTTGCCTTCGAACCGTGCGTCTTCTCGTTGGAACGGATGCTCCAGCGATGAATCCACGCCTCTTTGGTGCCATTGAGAGGATTGGAAGATTAATTAGGGGTTTTGAGAGGATTTGAGGAAGTTGGAAAAGTTTTAGAGCTCTTAGGAATGATTTAGGAGACGATTGGAACGAATGGGGGTCGACTCCGCCTTTTTATTTTTGACCTAACTCGACTTAGAGTCGACTCCCGAAAACTGGGTGTCGGCTCCGAGCCAGAAAGTCTGTCAGCGCTCGTATTAGAGTCGGCTCCACAAAAGCCAGAGTCGGCTCTAATCACTTAGACAGAAAATCAAAAACTCAGGTGTCGACTCCGCAAACTGTCAGAGTCGACTCTAACAGTTTCAGAGATAAAAAATTGAGTTTCAACGATTTGAAACTATTCAAATTAATCATCAAATTATAGATTTAAGTTCTTTAGCAATTGGGGAAACAATGAATCAAGATCTAAATAGATTTCCTTATTGAAATATCAAGATTTTTCAAGAAAAAGATGAAATCTAGATAGATGTCCTTAAGAGTTTCAGAAAACTATTCCAAAGGATCACAAACTCCTAATTCTCCTCTAAGATAACAAAATCTTTCTTCACTTAAGGGTTTTGTTAATATATCTGCAAGTTGTTCTTCAGTATTCACATAATCAAGACAAATTTATTATTGGCTACATGTTCTCTTATAAAGTGATATCGTATTTCAATGTGCTTTGTTCTTGAATGTTGAATTGGATTTTTAGTAAGATTTATTGCACTTGTATTATCACATCTTATGGGTGTCTTATCAAGTGTGATACCATAGTCTTCAAGTTGTCTCTTAATCCATAGGATTTGAGCACAGCAACTTCCAGCTGCAACATATTCTGCTTCAGCAGTAGATAATGCAACCGAATTTTGCTTTTTGCTAAACCATGAGATAAGTTACTTCCTAAAAATTGGCATGCACCACTTGTGCTTTTTCTATCTAACTTGCATCCGGCATAATCAGAATCTGAGTATGCAATTAGATTTAATGTGGAGTCTCTAGATACCATAAACCTACATTTTTGTTCCACTTAAGTATCTTAATATTCTTTTAACAGCTATTAAGTGTGATTCTTTAGGTTCTGATTGAAATCTAGCACATAAACATACTGAAAACATGATATCTGGTCTACTTGCTGTCAAATAAAGAAGAGATCCGATAATACCTCGATAGTACTTCTGATCAACCTTTTTACCTTCTTCATCTTTGTCCAGCTTGCATGAAGGACTCATTGGTGTTCCGAGGGGTTTAATTGATTCCATACCAAATTTCTTCAGAATCTCTCTTGTGTACTTTGTTTGGTTGATAAAGATACCCTCTTTGCTTTGTTTGATTTGGAGTCCAAGGAAGAAGTTGAGTTCTCCCATCATGCTCATCTCGAATTCTCCCTGCATTAACTTGGCAAATTCTTGACATAGAGAATCGTTAGTAGCACCAAAAACAATGTCATCAACATATATTTGTACTACAAGTAAATCTTTACTTTTCTTTTCAAAAATAGTGTTTTATCATTTCCTCTTGTGAAATCATTTTCAATTAAGAATTTACTTAACCTATCATACCAAGCTCTAGGTGCTTGTTTCAAACCATATAAAGCTTTGTGCAATTTAAAAACGTGATTTGAAAACTCGTGATCTTAAAACCTGGTGGTTGTTCTACATAAACTTCTTCATTAATAAATCCATTTAAAAATGCGCTTTTAACATCCATTTGAAATAAATTAATGTTCATGTGACATGCAAATGCAAGTAATAGCCTAATGGCTTCTAATCTAGCTACAGGTGCAAAAGTTTCATCAAAATCAATACCTTCTTCTTGATTATATCCTTTTGCAACTAATCTAGCTTTGTTTCTAATTACAATGCCATTTTCATCAAGTTTATTTCTAAAAACCCATTTTGATCCTATTACTGAATGATTTTTAGGTCTTTCAACTAAGGTCCAAACATTATTTCTTGTAAATTGATTTAGTTCTTCTTGGCTAACATCCAATTATTATCTTTTTCAGCTTCTTCTATAGTTTTAGGTTCAATTTGTGAAACAAATGCAAGATGATTACTAATATTTCTCATGTATGATCTAGTCTTATTCCTTGAGATGGATCGCCTATAATCAATTCCTTAGGATGACTATGGGCATATCTCCAGTCTCTTGGAAGATCTATATCATTATGATCAATATTGACATCATCGTCCTTATGTGAATCATCATCTTTAGCCTCTTGTTCATGATCAGAAGATACTTCAATATTAAGTTTTTCAAGATCTTTTTCAATTATGTTTGTATCTTCCTCATCATCAATCTTTTCAGATCCAGTTGCTAAAGATTCATCAAAACTACATGTATGGATTCTTCAACAATTAAGGTTTTCTTGTTAAAGATTCTATAAGCTTTACTAGTTGTTGAATAACCTAGAAAAATTCCTTCATCAGATTTAGCATCAAATTTTCCTAAGTTGTTTTTACCATTATTATGAATGAAACATTTACATCCAAATGCATGAAAGTATTTTATATTTGGTTTTCTTTCATTCCATAATTCATAAGGTGTTTTCTTTAATATTGGTCTTATTAAAGCTCTGTTTAAGATGTAACATGCTGTGTTAATAGCTTCCGCCCAAAAGTACTTTGGTAGGTTACTTTCGCATAGCATGGTACGGGCCATGTCTTCTAGAGTTCTATTTTTCTTTCAACTACACCGTTTTGTTGTGGAGTCCTAGGGGCTGAAAAATTATGATTAATTCCATTTTCAGTGCAGAAATTTTCAAATAAGTGATTTTCAAATTCTGTTCCATGATCACTTCTTAGAGATACTATAGTAGTGTTTTTCTCATTTGTGACTTTCTTGAAGAATTTCAGGAATATCGAGAAAGTCTCATCTTTGTGAGCTAAAAACATTACCCAAGTATATCTAGAATAATCATCTACAATCACTAGACCATATTTCTTTCCTCCTAGACTTGTGGTTCTAGTTGGTCCGAAAAGATCCATGTGAAGTAGCTCTAAAGCCCTAGAAGTTGAAACAACATTTTTAGATTTGAAAGAACTTCTAGTTTGTTTTCCAAATTGACATGCATCACATATTTTATTGTTTTCAAAATCTAATTTAGGTAATCTTTAACTAAATCCATTTTAATTAGTTTTGAAATAAGTGTGTGCTTGCATGACCTAATCTACGATGCCACAACCAACTAATTTCATTTATGTTAGCATTGTCAGCAATTAGGCAATGACTACTTTCAGATATTTATCTAAGTCAACTAAGTACACATTGCCATATCTATAACCAGTAAATACAATGCTATCATCAATAGAATTAGTTACAGTGCATATAGAAGATTTAAATGAAACATTAAAATTTTTATCACATAATTGACTAATACTAATTAAATTGTGCTTTAAACCATCAACATAAAGTACATTTTCAATAGATATGGATGGAGTTATGCGAATTTTACCAAGGCCCAGAATTTGACCTTTACCGTTATCGCCAAATGTCACAACTCCACCTTTCTTTTCTTCTAGGGTGATGAATTCATCTTTGTCACCCGTCATATGTCTTGAGCAGCCACTATCAAGGTACCACTTTTTCTTTGATCTTTTGGCTACAAGACATTCCTGCAACATGATTTAGACTTTATGTTTAGGTACCCAAGCTTTCTTGGGTCCTTCATGGTTAGTAGACACAAAAATAGTTCCTTTAGGAACCCATATTTTCTTTGTTCCATTGTTATTTTTCAATTTCTTGTTGTTCATTAAGGTTTTACATTCAAAGGATTTGTGTCCTTTTTGATTGCATTTAAAACAAGTAATATTACTTTGGTTAGCTTTTACAAAAATATTTTTTAATGATTTTTGTTTTCTTAAAGTGTTATACCCTAACCCAGCTTTGTCAAAAACAGCCTTTTGACTATCTAGAATCATGTTTAATTTAGTTGAGCTTAAAGTGAATTTCTCAACAATGTCCTTATATTTTTTAACATCCTTTCTAAGAGAGTTAATTTCTTTAGCTTGCTGTTCTTTATCTAAAGCTAAAGTTCCTATTTGATCTTCTAAATCCTTAGTTGAGTTTTTAGTTTCAGATTTTAATAAATCTTTTTTTTGATTCAGATTATCTCTTTCTTTCCTAAGTTCTTCCTTTTCATTAGTTAAGTTTTTAACTTCTAAAGCTAGTTCATTTTTACTTTTAGCTAAACTAATGTTATCATTTTTCACAGATTTAAATTTCTTTTTCAACAATTTAAAATCTATCATAAGTTCATTGAAAGCTTCAAACATTTCATCAAATGTAAATTCATCATCGGGGGTTTCGGTGCTTACCTCTTCGTTGTCGTCCGCCATGAAGCATATGTTTGCGACTTCCTTTTGCTCTTCTTCTTCGGAAGAAGATTCCTCGCTATCACTCCAAGTCGCCATATAGGCCTTCTTCTTCTTCTTGTAGGCCTTTTTCAGCAAAGGACAATCATATTTAAAGTGCCCTGGCTTCTTGCACTCATAACATATTAAGGGCTCTTTTTCTTTTTCTTTCTCTCCTTTTTCTTATCCTTATCTCCATCATTTCTTGCTCTAAATTTCTTTTTGTGGAATGGCCTCTTTCTCATAAATCTTCTGAATTTCTTGGCCAAGAGAGCAGTTTCATCATCATCTTCATCACTATCATCACTGCTGCTCTCTTCCACTTCTTTTGCAGCCTTTAGAGCAATGGTTTTCTTCCTTTTAGTTTCCTCCTCAATATGCTGCCTCATTGTCAATTCGTGGGTCATGAGAGATCCTAGAAGCTCCTCTAAGGGTAGTGCATTGAGGTCTTTGGCTTCTTGGATTGCTGTGACTTTTGCTTCCCACGATCTTGGCAATGACCTGAGTATTTTGCAAACAAGATCAGCATTAGTATAAACTTTTCCTAAGCTTTTCAAACCATTCACAATATCGGTGAATCTAGTGAACATGCATGTGATGGTTTCAGCTTGTTCCATTGTGAACAATTCATATTTATGAACCAAAATATTTATCTTTGATTCTTTTACTTGGTTTGTTCCTTCATGTGTAATTTCCAACCTATCCCATATTTCTTTAGCGGAATTACAAGTAGAGATGCGGTTGAATTCATTTGAATCTAAGGAACAATATAAGATATTAATGGCTTTGGCATTAAGTTGAGCCATTCTCCTATCATTATCATTCCAATCCCTTTCGGGCTTTGGAACAATAGTGCCATCAATAAGGTGTGTGGGTGTACTAGGTCCATTAATTATAACACCCCAAAGCTCATAATCAGAAGCTTGAATGAATATTCTCATTCTAGCTTTCCAATATGCATAGTTTGAGCCATTAAAAAGAGGAGGTCTATTCGTAGAATGACCTTCAGCAAAGCAAGAACCACTTTGTGTTGCCATAATGACCTTTAGCTCTTGATCGTGAGATCAAACTCTAAATGAGCACTAAGCTCTGATACCAATTGTTGGCCCAGATGGCAACCCAAGAGGGGGGGGGGGTGAATTGGGTTCTTAAAAATTTAAGACTTTTAAACAATTTAAACTGAGATGTGCAAGTGAAAGGATCAACTAATAAGCAAAGCACAAACACAAGTATATGAGAGATAGAGAAGAAACAACTAAGCACGGCAAACACAAGATATTTTTATAGTGGTTCGGTGCAACCAACACCTACGTCCACTCCCAAGATTCACTTGGGTCCACACTATAATCTCTCTAGATTACAGCCGAGTTGTTTTCCAAGCTCACAACTCAAACTTGTTGTTTTTCCGGGATCACAACGAACCCAGCCGATTTTACACGGGCTCACCGGCACAAAACCCTACACGTTGTTTTTCACGGGCTCACAACTAACCCAAACACAAGCTATACCTAGCTTGTCCCGAAGTTTAGCAACCTCCTCTAGTTTAATCCCTCAGATTAAACTAGACTCAAACAAATAAAATGAGTTTAATTACAAGCAGCTCCTTTTTGAGCAGATATTTCAAAATAGAAATTGAGTTTAGAAAAGCCTGAATATTTAGAGCTTGAGAGCTGGCTTGGCTTCTTTGGCTTCCTTCCTTCAACTCCTCTTGTTGTTGAATCAGGCCTCAGCACCGATTCTTCACGGATTTGAGCTTTGGAGTTGGTTTGAAGCTTTTTCTCCCTTTTTCTTGAATGTGGAAGATCTTTGATTTTGAATGCTTTGGATTCCTCTTGAGCCTTTTGGAGTGGAGTGGATTTGAGCTAGAAGGTTTTTCTTTCAAGATTCAAGCTCACGGATTTTTGAAATGGGATTTGTCTATCTCAGATTTTCTCTCTAGTTTTTCGGATTTTTTCTTCTCTCTTCTCTCTCTCTTTTTTGAACAATAGACTTCCCTTTTTATAGATTTCTTTTACACCCTTTTTAGAATAAAACTATCCGTTGGAGTGTACCTTCCATCAAAATATATCCGTTAGAAATGAGTAAAAATAGAAATGTTACCGTTAGAGCTGATCTGGCAACTTCGTTTTTCGTTCCAGGTGGGTTGGAGTCGACTCTAACTTTTCTGGAGTCGGCTCTAGCTCGAGGCGTTTCAAACTGACTTTTTCGGAGTCGTCTCTGGCTTTTCTGGGGTCGACAAGATGCTTTTCCGGAGTCGACTCTAACTTACCCGGAGTCGACTCTAGGTTGGAGCCAGAAAAATCGACTTTCTGCTCCGTCTGTGAGAGTCGACTCTCACAGACTCGGAGTCGACTCTAATGGCCGTGCCAGTTCCAGAGTTGGCTCTGTGATTCTCGGAGTCGACTCTAATGTCTACATTTCTTACCTAGACATTAGATTCGATCCAGAACATATTGTAACACTTGATTTTGATCTTTCAATAGTCTTATTGGCTGAAACACTAAATCAAAATCATTAGAGCCTTCAAAAATTATACTCACATAGTTTTGTTAATCATCAAAATCATCAATTGGGTCAACATAGGCTACCCGCGAGGAGTCAAGGGGTATCGGCTTTGGGACCCCTTGGAGAAGAAGGTTGTCATCAGCAGAGATGTAACCTTTGATGAGAGCTCAATCCTCCAGAACAGAAATGGCATGGATGCACAGCAGGGACTACAGGAGGTAGAACACGGTAACACTAGTCAGACAACCTCCTATACAGTTGTGCCATTTGCTAGTGGACCAGGAGGATTTGAGATTCAGGTGGAGAGGACTGACAGAGGGGGTAGAAGCCAGGGAGTTCAGCAGGATGCAGCTGGACAGGGGACTGATACTGGGATCGCACAGCAAAGGCCCAGGAGGAACATGCGACCACCAGTTCGATACGGCTTTGAGGATTCGTTGTCATATGCCCTGGTGACAGCGAATGGAGACCCTTTCACCTATGAAGAGGCTATGGAAAGTCAGGATAGAGATAGGTGGATCCATGCTATGGCAGAGGAAATGCAGTCTCTTCACAGTAATAATACGTGGCAGGTGGTCCAGCTGCCACAAGGAAAGAAACCCATTGGTTGTAAATGGGTTTATCAGCGCAAGGAAGGAGCTTCAGAATAAGAGGGTATCAGGTATAAGGCAAGACTAGTGGCCAAAGGATACTCTCAGAAAGAAGGCATCGATTATGGTGAGATATTTTCTCCAGTTGTCAGGCACACTTCCATCAGACTATTATTGAGTATTGTAGCAGCTCAGGACTTGGAGCTGGAGCAGATGGATATGAAGACAGCATTCCTCCATGGTCATTTGGAGGAGAGCATCTACATGGAGCAGCCACCAGGGTTTAGAGAACCAAGATCAGATGGGAAAGTCTGTTTGCTGAAGAAATCTCTGTATGGGCTGAAGCAGTCGCCGAGGCAGTGGTACAAGAGATTTGACACTTATGTTAGGAGCATTGGACTTTTCAGGTGTGAGTATGATTCTTGTGTGTATGTTAAATCTCTGGATGATGGGTCTAGGATGTACTTACTCTTGTATGTAGATGACATGCTGATGGCATGCAAGAGTGAGAAGGCTGTACAGGAACTGAAGATAGCTTTGTCTCGGGAGTTTGAGATGAAGGATCTGGGGCCAGCCAGGAAGATCCTAGGGATGGAAATCATCAGAGATAGATCCAAGGGTGTGCTGCATCTGAGTCAGGGTGGCTACATTAAAAAGATTCTGGAGCGATATGGGATGAAGGATGCCAAACCGACAGCACTACCTTTGGCAGCACATTTTTCCTTATCGAAGACCATGTCACCACAGACTGAGGTGGAGGCTCAGGAGATGGAGAAGGTACCATATGCTTCTGGTGTTGGGAGCCTTATGTATGCCATGGTATGTTGTAGGCCAGACATAGCCCAGTGAGCCAGGTGAGCAGGTTCATGGCGCACCCTGGCAGGGAGCACTGGCGAGCACTAAAGGGAATCTTCAGGTACTTGGTAGGTACAGTTGGGGTTGGTATTTGCTATGAACAGCAAGAAGGTGCTGAGAGATCCAACTTATCCAAGGAGGCTCGTGGGCAGTTATATGGGTATGTGGATGCAGACTTTGGTGGAGATGTGGACACTAGGAGATCCACAACAGGCTTTGTGTTCAGCCTGTTTGCTGGTCCAGTATCGTGGAGATCATGTCTGCAGCCCATCACAGCCTTATCTACCACGGAGGCAGAATACATAGTATCACAGAGGCAGCAAAGGAAGCTCTTTGGCTGAAGGGCTTGATGCTGGAGATGGGACTTGATCAGAAGGTTGTCCAGGTGCATAGTGACAGCCAGAGTGCTCTGATGCTTGCGCAGAATGCAGTCTATCATGCCAGGACGAAGCACATTGACCTCAGATACCACAGGATCAGAGAGTTGGTGGAAGATGGTGAGGTGGAGCTAGTGAAGGTATACACCAAAGAAAATCCAGCAGATGCACTGACTAAGGTTCTTCCACGGGACAGTTTTCAAAAGTGTATTTCGTTGTTAAAGCTGATGGACACAGTGGACGTGCTGAGGCCTTGAAAGCACCAAGGTGGAGATTGTTGGGCCTGGTGTGGTGCTATCAAGGCCCAGGTGGGCTAACTTGTATTGGGCTGGGTTTGAGTCCAAGGGTTGAGATTAAATCAAGTCACGGGTGTACACGGGCTTGGGGATTAGTTTAATCTCATTGGATTAGTCCATGGGAGTTTTTTGTTGAGTCTGGGCCTGGCCCACTTCGTGGATGTATTTAAACTCTAGTCTCTAGGGTTTGGGTGGAAGATAGAGAACAGATTCTTTTCTCCCAAAAAATTCCCTTCTCTCATCATAGGGCGGCAGCCCTTTCTTTCTCCTCCCCATCTTCCTCCTTTTCAAGAAGTAAACCTAACAGGATTAGAAATCCTTAATTCTAGTTCTTGTTGAACGGGGAATCCCATTGCTATTCATCAAGGTCTAAACCTAACAGGATTAGAAATCCTTAATTCTAGTTCTTGTTGAACGGGGACTCCCATTGCTATTCATCAAGGTCTAAACCTAACAGGATTAGAAATCCTTAGTTCTAGTTCTTGTTGAACGGGGAATCCTATTGCTATTCATCAAGGTCTAAACCCTAACATCTATATTGTTGTTGGCTAAAATCAAATTCTGATGCTTTTAAATAGTGATTCTTTGTAAATCAGGTGTTGGTCTTTGCCGGTGCATTAAATTTGAAGTAATCTATTGCTAGATAGCTAGTATATTTGTGAATGGAGACCAGGTTTGAAATGCAAATACTCTTTTAACCACTAAAATTTTACCGAGCCTAGAATTATTTTGATCATTGTAGAAACACCAACTTTACCGTGGCTGCTATAAAATGATATATTATTATGTCTTAATATTGGGCATCCACAAGATGATTTTGTCATTCTTTTGTGTAAATTAACAAAAGAATAAGCTTATTCATGCACATATGCATGCAAACAAGGTAGAAAGGATTGTGTTAATTATATTAAGAGATATCAAAGTGGAGGAAAATGAATGCAAAAGTTAACCAAACCAACAAGTTTTGAATTGAGAAGTTGGTATATGGTTAACAATCTTCTGTTCTTATCTTTGTTGTGGCTTCCGACATATGCTTGTTTTACCTACTGCAGAGGGTCCAACAAGTAGAAAAGCATCATTGCAGCGGTACCTGGAGAAAAGGAAGGACAGGTATGGGTTGCTTTCATGGAAAGGAATGGTCCAACTACCTTTACTTGGTTCATGATCTTTGCAATAACAATTTCATTAACTGTTGCTCATGGGAAGGTTTAAAGGCAAAAAGCCTCTTGGAGGGACATCTTCTTCAAACATGGAGATGATGTACTTGAGCCAAAAGTTCAGGAGTCAGATACAAAATGAGCAGTTAAGTAGGAGTGACACTGGCTCCCCTACCCAACCCAGACCACCTCGCACACCGACCAGGTGCAATTCGATAGAGAACCAGACTCAGAAACATCATATCTCGGTCAATCTCAATGATGATGGTAAGTGAAAATGACCTTGCAACTTACCTGACAGATAATATACTGAGTGCTATTTGAATAGCATTATCATAGAATATATCCAATTTAGAGCTAAGTGTCATATGCTTGATGAGATAAATGATAATAATCATTATCAGAATTACATGGGAAAAACTTCCCGACAAGATTCATCATATGTGAAACTATGTCTTTCTCTCTATAGTGTCTTGTTTCCCTGCATTATCATGTCTCCATAAATTCTCATGTCTTAAGTCCAAAGGTGGCAAATGTGAGATTGAAAAGATAAGCTGAATCAGATCTGACTGTTCCTGCTTTAAGAATATGAAGACTTTTGCAGACATGTTTTCAATGCTCTTAGTTTTAATTGGAATTGCGATATATGATGTTTTAAAATTTTATTCAACTCGATCTGGCTGGGTTTGTTATTTCTCTTACGTTGAAGTTCAAAATGCTAGAAGGATCTGTGTCATCTTATTTATTACTTCCATCATCCGTGATTTGCTCAAGTAAACTTTGGTTTTGTTGCTAATGTTATCCTTGTATCATTGAATACCTCGAAGAGGGACCGCCATTGTCAGGTATAAGTTTCCTAAAATATGTTTTGAGGATTGATTTACTAAATTTGACCTATGAAATTCAACCAAACAAAAGACATCTGTGAATTGGCAATCATCTTTTGCTAATTATGTAGTTGAATTTACAGAAAGAATATAGGTTACTAACATGGCTCGAATTTTATTAAAAAGCAGTGGAAGAAAGATCGTCTTTTCAACTCGTTATGTTCTCTTATGTATTATGCTTCACTCATTGATAATTAAACACACAAACCATTTGTCATTAACTCAACTAAATAAATTCGATTGGTTTCTTGATTCTCTTTTGTAAATGTATAGCTGATCAAAGGGTGCTTCTCTATTCTGTTTTCATTAGTTATTTTTTTGGTCTTCAAGAATTGCATCACCAAAAGCTTGATTTATCATTATGTCTCAATGTTAAACAGGTAGTGGCAACTGACTAGCCTATTTGACACGATCATTCTATGATTATCTTAATGATCCAGTGACAGAAGATGGGGTTCCAATTGCTTCAGTGGAATAGCAAACCATTGATTCCATGTTGTTTCGAGAAGTAAAAATGCACCTATTCTAAAATCTTGTCCTTCTTTTGGCTTAGATTTCGATGTCCAGGAATCTTGACCTTGCTTCAGTCAGCTGTTGCAACCATGGTCAGCTGGTAAATAAGTTTTTGAATCAGAATATCATGGTAAGTTCAGGAACACAAGAAAAGAGGTGAGGATCGTCATTACCCTTTGTCCATACCAGAGATTGGCCAAAAGTTCAAGCACTTTCGCTTATATGAACTCAGTTCCCATCCATCCAAGATCATAGGCATGTACCTGTGTCATTCTTGAATGGCCTATGACATCCAGCTTGTGCCAGTGATCCTCACTGCCAGGTGAACGTAGTTTGAGTTTGGTCATCTGATTTCCCTAGAGAAGAGGGATCTGGTGATTTTACAACCGATATCATCTGACCAGGTTAATATTAGGCCCAATATCTGTAAAATATGAACTAAAAGTACCTGTTTAATACTAGCTCTGTAGCTTCATAACGTACTATTTGCTCTTGCCAAGCTAAATAGGAGGTATTTTTTTATTGGCATTTACCGAGTCTCTCTGATTTTTTTCAAATGTTATGGAGTAATATAGTAGCTCTGTAGATTCCTAACATACAGGCAAGCTAAATAGGAGTATATATATATATATATATATATATATATATATATATATATATATATATATATATATATATATATAAAGCCATTCGCATAATCTCTCTGTTCTGCTATTGTTATTTGGAAATTTTACCGATTTTTTTTTTTTATTGAGGGAACGTTTGAACCTCGAAGTTTCTCCCCAATATATGGGCCAAAGAGAGGAATACCAACCAGGAGATCCAAGCCATTTCTCTTATATATTCGTAGGGACTTAAAAAAATTGAATAGTTGATTGTCACTAAAGGATGAATTGTTTCTCCAGTTAATATTTTCTTTCTATAAATTATATTAGTTTCTGAATGCATGAAAGATGAATTTGGAGATCGAGCTTCCTTTTGTTAGGGATCTAACATTTCTTCTTTGCAAACATGTGACATAGATGTTATTGCTTTGCTGTTGAACCTTGCTACCACGGTTGATATGTGAGCCTGGCTACATCCATGCATTGGTGTCTCGTATGTAATTCGAGTACTCATGCTCAAGTTTAGAAAAATTACAACTATGCCATTAAAAAACAAAAACAGGCCCAAAACTCCTATCAGACAAACCTGGATGACCAAAATCCACAGCAGCTCATCGCCAAAGGCCATGACTTTGAATCAGCAGTCCGTTTCCATATAACCAGCCAAGTTTGGGCCCAGTCCGACACAGTAGCTGACCGGATTCGATTGACCCAAAGTGTCAAAAACGAAGTCGGGTCAATTTCGTACACTCGGCCCAAACATAAAATTTCAAGCCCGTTTGTTCTGCAACCTCTTGGACCTTCGTAGATTACCTGGTGTGGTCTTCCCTGACGTGGCCTGCTGACTCTGGGTTGCTGGTATAGGAACATCCAAGGACTGGTTCGACTGACCCGAACCCTGGTCCGAACTGATGTCCTCATCAAATACCAACCAGGAGATCCAAGCCATTTCTCTTATATATTCGTAGGGACTTAAAAAAATTGAATAGTTGATTGTCACTAAAGGATGAATTGTTTCTCCAGTTAATATTTTCTTTCTATAAATTATATTAGTTTCTGAATGCATGAAAGATGAATTTGGAGATCGAGCTTCCTTTTGTTAGGGATCTAACATTTCTTCTTTGCAAACATGTGACATAGATGTTATTGCTTTGCTGTTGAACCTTGCTACCACGGTTGATATGTGAGCCTGGCTACATCCATGCATTGGTGTCTCATATGTGTTGGGGGGTAAAATCGTCATTGCATCAATATCCGTGCGAGGAGGCTAGGACCAACCCTTTCCGCAGCTCGGCCTCCCCGGGCTTCCGTGGCTCGGCCTTCCCGGGCTTCCGTAACTCGGCCTTCCCGGGCTTCCGTAGCTAGGCCTTCCCGGGCTTCCGTGGCTCGGCCTTCCCGGGTTTCCGTAGCTCGGCCTCCCCGGGCTTCCATAGCTCAGCCTTCCCAGGCTTCCGTAACTCGGCCTCCCCAGGCTTTCGTAGCTCGGCCTTCCCGGGCTTCCGTGGCTCGGCCTTCCCGGGCTCCTGTAGCTCGGCCTCCCCGGGCTTCCGTAGCTCGGCTTTCCATTGCTCGGCCTCTCTGGCCTTCTGTAGCTCGGCTCTCCCGAACTTCCTGTAGTTCGTTTCCCCCGAGCTTTCATGACCCGGCTTCACTGAACGACCCACGATCCAATACCCACCTCCGCGGAACCTGACGCAGGAGAGCCTCAGCCTACTGTAACGGCACCCTAGATAAGGAATCATACTGAGAAGTGGTCTAGAACCTATCAAGGCCACCTGAGACCTACACATCTACCATATCTCAAGCCATCAAGGAGCTCTCCCAGCCATCGATCCCCTAACAGACAAGATACGGATTCCAACAGCCCCACAACGGCCTGATTCGATCCACTCCCGTATCCTAACAACCTCTGAACCTTCCAGAAGGCGCTCAAGATCCAGGTGACAGTCTATAAATAGGACACTCCCAGATTCCCTCAGGTACGCATTTGCGCGCGCTCACACTCCCGCTCTTACTCTCCTGCTCTCTCGCCGGCAGCTCGTCGGTGCTCTTGCCCTTTAGAGCTCCCGATTGGCCGCTCCCGGAGGGGCCTCCCAGAGAGATCCACCTCCCCACTGTCTGGTTGATCGCCGATTTCTTCTCCACTGACTTGAGCGTCGGAGGGTCTTCCGCGGAGGGCCACCCCCAACGCCTCTCGCGCGAGGACTTTTGTGCAGGTCCGCCCCCCTTTGGAGATCGACCGCGCCCGAGTCGAAGGACGGATCCCGGTGGCAACAGATTGGCGCTAGAGGAAGGGCCTCAAGTCCCATTAAAACTTGAAAAGAGGAGATAAGGATCTCAATCCGGAGTAGAACCTCTTTGATGGCCAACCGGAGAAGAGCAACTTCTGAAGCTCAAGATCAGGTCGCTTCCCAGAGGCCTGATCTGACGATCGGTGTAGCGCCGCAACCACCACCAGTCGAAACCCTGTCACTGCCTGCCATTCCGGTGACCCAGGACCAGTTTGCTTCGCTGGTCCAACAAGTTTAAACTCTGACCCATCTGGTCCAGGAGCGCCTTACGGCTCCTCCTGCTCCACACTTTCATAAGGAAGCGGCGGTTCCTTCTTCACCGGCGACCTCCTCCTCCAGTCCGCATAAATTTGCGGACCCCCCGCACCGATCTAGAGGGGACAAGCCGATCCCGTGAGACGGTCACAATGGAGATCCTCCCAGATCTCGGCGAGCCCGGTCTCTCTCACCGGTGACCTCCCACCATGATTCGATGCCGTCTCTGCGATCTTCTCGCCCAGCTCCTCCCCTGGCTGGCGAAGAGGAGATCCGTCGTCAGATCTAGGAAATGTGTCAAGAGCTGGACGCCGCCAAGCAGGCCCATCCGCCCCAGCCCAAGGCGGAGCAGGGCATCCCTTTCTCTAAGAGGATTATGGAGGAAGTGATTCCCTCCCACATCAAGTTACCAGCCGTCGAGCCTTATCACGGCTCTTCTGACCCGGACGACCATCTTAGCAGCTTCCGGTCAATAATGATGTTCCACGGAGCATCCGATGCGGTCCTCTGCCGTGCCTTCCCCTCCACCCTCAGAGGATCCGCCCGAACCTGGTTCAATGCTTTGAAGCCAGGTTCTATCGATTCATTTGACGAGCTGAGCCGCCTTTTTATTGGTCAGTTCGTCAGTAGCCGCTGCCACCGACGAAGATCTGACTCCCTCTCTAAAGTCAAGCAGAGAGAGGGGGAGTCCTTGAGGAATTACCTTGGCCGTTTCAATAAGGCCATGTTGGAGGTGGACCACCTTAATCATGAGGTGGCCATATCTGCCCTGGCGGGGGGAGTCTCGAAGGAGAGCGACTTCTACCTAGCTATGGAGGTCAGCTACCCCCCAGCCTCTCGGAGATGATGGCCCTGGCGGATAAGTACGCTAGGGTCGAAGAATCATGGAGGGTTGCCCGCACTGAGCAGGCAAAGAAGAAGGAACCCAAAGTTCCCGATAGGCACCGTCCCGCCCGGCAACCAAGTCTGCCTCGCCGCCAGAGAGTCCCTCCGCTGCCGCCAAGGAATCGCTCCTGGAGCCCTCCCAGGCGATTCAACCACTACACTCCACTGACCGTGCCTCGGGCGCAAATCCTTATGAAATATAGCGCCAGCTCCCCCGGCCAGTGCCTCTCCGAGGGAACCCGACCCGAAGAGATCCCACCAAGTACTTCCATTACCACCGGGAGCACGGTCACGACACTGAAGAATGCTGGCAGCTGAAAAACGAAATCGAGAGACTGATCCAGCGGGGGCGACTGAATCATTTCAGGAGGGCGCCCGAGCCACAACAACAAGGAGGTGACCGCCAGCCCGAACTTCAACAACCTCCTCCTCCATCGAATCCGCCCGTGATCGGCCGCATTAATATGATTGAAGAGGCCGGCGGATCGAGCCCCAGGGGCGACAGTGATGAATCGGCGCCAAAGAAGGCACGGACGGGCGAACTCTCCTTCTCCGATGATGATCTTCTAGGGATACAACTCCCCATGATGACGCACTAGTTGTATCCCTTAATTTGAATAACTATGATGTAAGCCGAATCCTAGTTGATAGTGGAAGTTCGGTAAATGTTTTGTACCTCGGTGTGTTTGCCAGGATGAAATTACTCATGGAAAACCTTCAAGCCGTGGATTCCACCTTGATGGGATTCACAGGCGACGTCGTTGTACCGAAGGGGTCGTCACCCTGACGGTCCGCACGGGAACCTGGCCCCTTGTGACCATTGTTCAGATAGATTTCCTAGTAACCGACCTCAAATCTCCATACAACGCAATATTCGGCAGGCCCGGTCTAATGTCCCTCAAGGCAGTCATCTCCATCCCGCATCTATCCATGAAGTTTCCCACCGAACTAGGAGTTGGAGTTGTTTGGGGAAGTCAGGTCATGGCTCGGCAGTGCTTTGTTACAAGCCTTCAGTCTAGAATGCCAGAAGTTGATGGCTGGATGCTCGCGAGGACTTCGCTGAACAGCAGGAAGAACCGGCAAAGGAATTGGAGGAAGTGCCATTGGATGAGGCCCGTCCCGACCGAACTATAAAGATCGGGTCGCTGCTCAAAGGAGAGCCTCGGCGCAAATTGATCAGGTTCCTCCGAGGTAACGCTGATATCTTCACCTGGTCCGCCTCCAACATGCCAGGGATCAGCCCCGAGGTTCTCGTCCATCATCTCAATGTGGACGAGATGCACAGGCCTGTCAAGCAGAAAAAGAGAAGCTTCATCCCGGACCGACAAAAGGCCATTGAAGAAGAAGTAGACAAACTCATCAAGGCTAATTTCGTCCGGGAGGTAGATTACCCGAGCTGGCTATCAAATGTCGTTATGGTGAAGAAGTCAAACGGCAAATGGAGAATTTGCATCGACTTCACCGACCTCAACAAAGCCTGCCCGAAGGACAGCTTTCCCCTCCCTCGGATCGACCAGCTCGTGGATGCCACCTCAGGCCACCAGATGCTGTCATTCATGGACGCCTATTCAGGCTACAATCAGATCCAAATGGCCCCTGAAGATGAAGAAAAGACCGCCTTCATAACCAACCGAGGTACTTACTGTTACCGCGTTATGCCTTTTGGTCTTAAAAATGCAGGTGCCACCTACCAGAGGCTGGTCAACAAAGTATTCAAGGAGAAAATCGGCCGGAATATGGAGGTGTTCGTGGATGACATGCTGGTCAAAAGCAAGGAGGCATCGCAGCATGTAGAGGACCTCACAGAGAGCTTTGCCACGCTGCGCAAGTACGGGATGAGACTCAACCCGACCAAATGTGCCTTCGGTGTTAACTCAGGGAAGTTTCTCGGCTTCATGGTCTCCCAGCGAGGTATTGAAGCTAACCCCCAGAAGATTCAAGCTCTCCAACAAATGGCGCCCCCGGCATCTGTCAAAGAGGTCCAACGCCTGACCGGGAGAATAGCGGCCCTAAACCGCTTCGTGGCGCGGTCGGCCGAGAGATGCCTCCCCTTCTTCAAAACTCTCCGATCGGCCAAAAACTTTCAGTGGACTCCCGAATGCCAAAGGTCATTTCAAGATCTCAAGAAGTACCTCAGCTCGCCCCCACTCCTCAGTAGTCCGGCCCCAGGAGAGACCCTATTCTTGTACCTGGTTGTTTCGGAAGGTGCGGTTTGTTCGGTGTTGATCAGAGAAGAAGGCAAAGTCCAAAAGCTGATCTACTATGTCAGCAGGCTACTCCGAGATGCGGAGACAAGGTACAACAGAATTGAAAAGATGGTGTTGGCCTTAATCACCTCAGTTCGGAAGCTGTGGCCATACTTCCAAGCACATTCTGTGACGGTCCTGACCGACCAACCCATCAAGGCGGTGGTCCACCGTCCTGAGACATCGGGGAGAATGACAAAGTGGGCCATCGAGCTAAGTGAGCATGACATACATTTTCAGCCTCGTCCATCCATTAAGGCCCAGGTGCTAGCCGACTTCCTCCTTGAGTGTACCATCCCAGAGGACGGTTCTACCCCAGACTCCTCCGAAGGAACCAAAAGCTGGAGCCCGGTGGCTCCTCCATGTCGATGGGTCATCTAATGCCCATCGCTCCGGTGCAGGTCTGGTTCATACCAGTCCGAAGGGAATTACCTTAGAATATGGCGTCCGATTCTCCTTCCCGCCTCCAACAATGAAGCCGAGTACGAAGCCCTGTTAGCCGGCCTCCGAATCGCCTGCAATCTGAAGTGGAGAAGCTTAATGCCTTCACGACTCTCAGCTGGTAGCCGGCCATGTACGAGGAGAGTTTGAAGCCCGGGAGCCGAACATGATTCGATATCTCCAGGAGGTACGGAGCCTGCTTCCCTATTTTACTGAATTTGAAATCATTCAGATTCCCAGATCCGAGAATGCCCGCGCCGACCTACTCTTCCGATTGCAACTACGGAGTCAATGGACGCCGAGCAAAAGTTCCACCTGGAGACTTTGGAAAAGCCCAGCATCACGGAAGCCGACCGAATAATGCAAGTTGAGGCCGAACCATCATGGTTCGACCCTATCCTCAAATATCTCAGAGAAGGGTCGCTTCCGTCCGACCGAAGGGAGGCTAGAAAGCTGAAGCTGTAGGCCACTCACTACGTGCTGATTGACAACCAGCTTTACAAACAGTCTTTTTCTATGCCGCTGCTCAGATGCCTTCGCCCATCCGAAGCAGATTATGCTCTGTGCGAAGTGCATAAAGGGATTTGCGGCAACCATCTGGGAAGCCGGTCCCTATGCCACAAGGTGCTACGACAAGGCTACTACTGACCGACCATGCAAAAGGATGTCGACGATCTAGTCCAAGCCTGTACCCCTGCCAGAGGCATTCAAGCATCCAAAGGCTTCCTTCCACCGAACTAGTTTCCATATCTTCCGCTTGGCCCTTTGCCAAATGGGGGATGGACATCCTTGGCCCATTCCCGCTTGCCACAGGACAGCGGAAATTTCTATTTGTCGCCATCGACTACTTCACCAAATGGGTCGAGGCGGAAGCAGTTGCACAAATTACCGAGGCACGGGCCAGAGGTTTTGTTTGGAGGTCCATCATCTGCCGATTTGGCCTCCCGCATACCATAATCACTGATAACGGTAAGCAGTTTGACAACTCTAAATTCCGCCAGTTCTGTGAGGAGCATGGAATCCGTCACCACCTCACTTCAGTCGGGCACCCACAAGCCAATGGAGCGGCCGAAGTGACCAACAGGACCCTCCTTCAGGGAATCAAGGCTCACCTCTCCCGAGCTCAAGGCAGGTGGGCGGAGGAGCTGCACCATGTCTTATGGGCCTACCGCACAACCCCGAGAATCCCGACAGGTGAAACCCCATTCCGAATGGCTTTCGGCACAGAGGTCGTTATCCCTGTGGAAGTAGGTCTCCCATCGTTGCGGGTGGAAAGCTACTCAGAGGAAGCTAGCAACGAACAGCTCCGCACCAACCTTGACTTGGTGGAGGAGATTAGGGAGAAGGCCCGAATCAGAGTGGCCGCTTATCAATAAAGGGTAGCCCGTTATCCGCCTCTAGAGTCAATGGGAAAGCCTTCCTGCCCGGCGACCTTGTCCTCCGAAAGGCCTCTGTTTTCAAACCGCTGGAACAAGGAAAGCTGGCGCCGAACTGGGAGGGCCCGTACCAAGTAGCGGAGATCATTGGACCGGAAACCTACAAGCTACAAGATTTGGATGGGAAATCCATTCCCCGGACATGGAATTCGGACAATCTCCAAAAATATTATCAATAGGGTACGTCCTCTCCAAGTCTATTTTCATATACCTCATTATGTCATCCTGTCGGCACATTTTTTCAATGCAAATCATTATGCACTACATTGCCAAGGATTGCAAAAAGAAACAGGAGCTGCTTACCAATCCTCGGTACAATCGAGCTACCTGTTTGAACAGAAATTCTCCGAACCTCGGCTGGGCCGAGCAACAAATTCTTCGAACCTTGGCAGGGCCAAGTAAAATATTCTCCGAACCTCGGCTGGGCCGACCAACAATTCTCCGAACCTTGGCAGGACCAAGTAAAATATTCTCTGAACCTCGGCTGGGCCGAACAACAATTTCTTCGAACCTTAGCAGGGCCAAGTAAAATATTCTCTGAAACTCGGCTGGGCCGAGCAACAATTTCTCCGAACCTTGGCAGGGCCAAGTAAAATATTCTCCGAACCTCGGCTGGGCCGAGCAACAATTTCTCCGAACCTTGGCAGGGCCAAGTAAAATATTCTCCGAACCTCGGCTGGGCCGAGCAACAATTTCTCCGAACCTTGGCAGGGCCAAGTAAAATATTCTCCGAACCTCGGCTGGGCTGAGCAATAAATTCTCCGAACACAGACGGGGCCAAGTAAAATATTCTCCGAACCTTGGCGGGGCCAAGTAAAATATTCTCCGAACCTCAGCTGGGCCGAGCAACAATTTCTCCGAACCTTGGCAAGGCCAAGTAAAATATTCTTTGAACCTCGGCTGGGCCGAGCAACAATTTCTCCGAACCTTGGCAGGGCCAAGTAAAATATTCTCCAAACCTCGGCTGGGCCGAGCAATAATTTCTTCGAACCTTGGTAGGGCCAAGTAAAATATTCTTCAAACCTCGGCTGGGCTGAGCAACAATTTCTCCGAACCTTGACAGGGCCAAGTAAAATATTCTTCGAACCTCAGCTGGGCCGAGCAACAATTTCTCCGAACCTTGGCAGGGCCAAGTAAAATATTCTCCGAACCTCGGCTGGGCCGAGCAACAATTTCTTCGAACCTTAGCAGGGCCAAGTAAAATATTCTCCGAACCTCGGCTGGGCCGAGCAACAAATTCTCCGAACCTTGGCAGGGCCAAGTAAAAAATTCTTCGAACCTCGGCTGGGCCGAGCAACAAATTTTTCGAACCTTGGCGGGGCCAAGTAAAAATTCTCCGAACCTCGGCTGGGCCAAGCAACAAATTCTCCGAACCTTGGCAGGGCCAAGTAAAACGTTCTTCGAACCTCAGCAAGGCTGAGTAAAAATTCTTCAGGTTAAGACACCGGCTGGAAACCGAAATACGCAGGCCCCAATTAAGGCCGAGGGACTTCCACATAGTCCCCAAAACTTCCGCCGGTTTAGAAAGAAACACGCTGAGCAAAAACCATCGACGCGCACAAAAAGGGCGCCTCCGGCGAACCCCTTAAAGAGTTCAATAAGCCCCGTATAATCGGCCAAAAGTCCCGAGCGGAGCCAGGGAATTCCCCTCCGCAACTAAAATCTTTGGGTAAACGCCTCCTCAACACCAGCGCTCGAACTACTGGGTTGACCGTCCCCGCCTGAGGGACCAACCTGGGCGACCTCCGTCTGAGAGGCCTCCAACTTCCCAGCCTCTTCTATCAAGGCCCTAGCTTGGACTTCTTCAGATAATTCGGCTAGCCCAAGTGCCAGCCTCCCCAAAATCTTTTTCGAGGGAGCTCCCAATGCGGGACTCCCACCTTGCTGCGCCCCCTCTTCCGACGCACCTTTTCCGGTCACCACCATCTGCATCTCCTCCACAGGATCTCACGAGGCCTCAGCCTGGCCTACCACTTGCGCCTCCCCTGCAGGCTCCGCCGAAGCCTCTATCTGGCCCACTTCTTGAACTACCTCGAGCGACCCAGCTTCACTACTACCGGACTCCCCTGCAGAGAGACCAAGAGGGAGCTCTCCCTGAACCTCCTCGACTGTAGATGTCCCCTCTCCCTCTCCTGTTGGAGCCAACAGCGGTCCCGCGGAGACGGAGGGCCCCTCAGAAGCGACCGCTTCCGCCAGATCCGTCGCCGGTTCCTCTTTCATAGGGGATGCGGTCGGACGAACCAACGGAGCCTCGTCTGAACTATCCGATATCTCCAGCACAAGAGGGCAAGGGATCATAGCTGTTCTCTCTGGATCCTCCTCCGCCTCCGGCGCTCCTGTCGTGACCACTCCGACGTCCGACGGGCTTCTTGCGGAGGTATGAGCCCTTTTCTCAGGCCTACTACTATCTGCGCCGCTGCTCTCCCCTAGGCGCTTTCCTCTCTTCCTCTTGGCGAGGCTCGACAATGCCGACCTCTTGGCTGAAAGAATGAAACACACACGATCAGATCCAAACACATTCGGGAAAACACACAGCGAAAAAAAGGTAACAAGGAGGACTCACCTTGCGGGTCCTGGGAGCTGAGCCCGGCTGCGAAAAGGGCTCCCTTCGATAACATGTCGTTGGCCGAAAACACTTGGCCATTGCGAAGGATGTTCAAATCCCTCTCCTCCTGCGCTGACAAAATTGGATGCGTTTCCGCATCCCTAACAAAGTTCCCCCATTTCCGAGGGAAGTCGGAACCAATGTTCCCCTCTGCTATAACAAACTGGCTCTTCCATCCCTTAATAGAGGACGGTTTATCCATAATAACGTTGAAGGATCTCCGGGGTCCAATGTAGGGCCACTCTGATTTCCTCCCAGGTATCAGATGGTAACAAGCGCGAAAAAGGGGAAGAGTAGCGACAATTTGAATCTGATGGCACATTGAAATAAATCCGATAATGCTCCGCCAACTGTTCGGGGCCACCATCGCCGGGCAGATGTTATAGTGAGTCATTATTTCCTTCACCAAGGGATAGAGAGGAAAACAAAAGCCTGCCTTCAAACTGTCTTCATAAATGAAGACCCCAGACTCCAGATATTGTGAGACCCTATCTCCAGACTCCGGCGCCCGCAGAACGACATCTGGAGGCATGCCATACCATTGGTGAATCCTTCCCAAATCCTTAGCGACAATCTCCGAAACCACGTCATCGGGACTCATCGTCATCTTAACTGAGAAAAACTCTAGGCAAAACAACGGGTGTCGCAAAGGGCGAAAGATGAAACTCTTCAAGAACAAAACGAAAGGATGCTGCAAACATGCATATATATAGTGCGTCTATCGCCTTGCTTCCCCGCTAAGGAAGCCGCCTTGAGAAGATGAGGCATCCCGTCCGAGGCGTCCGGAACCACCTCGACAAACGCCGGATCGATCGGGATTCGCGGCGTGGCGTATTCCCAACCGTCACTCGTGGGGGAGCCTTAACACCGAAGGCACGATGACCCTATCGCATTAATTAAGGCATCATTGCAAGAGCTGTCTAAACCAAACTGTCCCATCTGGAACGTGCCACCTGGACTTATACTCCCTGTGCCCAAATCTACGCTTCGAACTAGGGAGTGGAGGGCATGTATTGGGGGGTAAAATTGTTATTGCATCAATATCCGTGCGATGAGGCTAGGACCAACCATTTCCGCAGCTCGGCCTCCTCGGGCTTCCGTAGCTCAGCCTTCCTGGGCTTCCGTGGCTCGGCCTTCCCGGGCTTCCGTAGCTCGGCCTTCCCGGGCTTCCGTAGCTCGGCCTCCCCGGGCTTCCGTAGCTTGGCCTTCCCAGGCTTCCGTGGCTCGGCCTTCCCGGGCTCCTGTAGCTCGGCCTTCCCGGGCTTCCGTAGCTCGGCTTTCCGTTGCTCGGCCTCTCTGGCCTTCCGTAGCTCGGCTCTCCCGAACTTCCTGTAGTTCGTTTCCCTCGAGCTTTCATGACTCGGCTTCACTGAACGACCCACGATCCAATACCCACCTCCGCGGAACCTGACGCAGGAGAGCCTCAGCCTACTGTAACGGCACCCTAGACAAGGAATCATACTGAGAAGTGGTCTAGAACCTATCAAGGCCACCAGAGACCTACACATCTACCAGATCTCAAGCCATCAAGGAGCTCTCCCAGCCATCGATCCCCTAACAGATAAGATACGGATCCCAACAGCCCCACAACGGCCTGATTCGATCCACTTCCGTATCCTAACAACCTCTGAACCTTTCAGAAGGCGCTCAAGATCCAGGTGACAGTCTATAAATAGGACACTCCCAGATTCCCTCAGGTACGCATTTGCGCGCTCTCATACTCTCGCTCTTACTCTCCTGCTCTCTCGTCGGCAGCTCGTCGGTGCTCTTGCCCTTTAGAGCTCCCGATTGGCTGCCCCCGGAGGGGCCTCTCGAAGAGATCCACTCCCTACTGTCTGGTTGATCGCCGATTTCTTCTTCACTGACTTGAGCGTCGGAGGGTCTACCGCGGAGGGCCACTCCCAACGCCTCTCGCGTGAGGACTTTTGTGCAGGTCCGCCCCCCTTTGGAGATCAACCGCGCCCGAGTCGAAGGACGGATCCCGGCGGCAACAATATGTAATTCGAGTACTCACCTGATGACGATCGGGATGCTCAAGGGTCAATAGAAAACTTTCAAAGGCCATTTGATAATTTAAATAAAATAAATAATCTTAAATCATTGGTTCCTAATATCCTTAGGGACTTGATTCCTATGTTTTAAGTATGTATGGTTAACTTGTTTGTTACGAGAATCTGAGATTATTTGGCATGTAATGTCAAAGCTATTTTTGATATATTTTATAACTAGCTTGATAGTATATCATCATTTAATATTATAATTCATAAATTAAGTTAGTCATTTTTTTATTCTTAAATTTATATAGATTTTAAAGTTCTTATTTTTTATTTTTTATTTTTGAGATTCATGAATTATGTGGATCTCTTAAATTTAGTTACATTTAAATAAAGTCAAGTTTGTCTTATATTATAATATTATTTATAATATTATAATATTATGTTATATTATTATTATAAAATAAAATAATTATAATATATTAGAATATTATAATATATTGTTATTATTTGTTATAATATAATATATGATTGAAGGTAGTTTTCTATTTTGTATTTTTTTTTTTTGGATGATAATATTTTGCTTCCTAAATTTCAACTTAACATCACTATCTATGTATGATCTTTGATAACTATTTCCAAAGGATGGGTTTACAACCTCCCTCTACTATTGGTGGGCCATGTCGGCATGGCTTGTGTTCTGTAGTAGAGGTATCGATACGGCACGGTGGCCCGCAGGACAGCCAATATAGTCGAATCGATCTACATAAGGGATCCATTTCTTCATTTTCTTTATTTTGGTGAGTGCTCCATTCTTTATTTAAAGTGTTACAATCTCTTAAACTTTTCAAAATATTGATCTTATTTTGTGTAATTATAATATATTAGAGCTCCATGAGAGAAAAATTGCGCACATGAAAATAATTAAATTGTTGAATAAGATTTTTCAAAACTTACAAAGGCTGTGAATTCACTTGCCCCTAGTCATGAGCATCGTTTCTTTTTTGGTCCGCAAAATAAACTCATGGCTTTGCTTGACTAGCTAGCTTGCTGCTAATTATAAATATTATTTTTTCTAGAATTTAGGGTAAATTCCTGTAGCTCTACTTCACTAGTTTGCTCCTGGTCATAAAATATTACTTTTTCTATTAGACACAATATCATGCGGCTCCACTTGACTAGCTTGCTACTAGTCATAAATATTGTCTTTTTTATAACATACAATAAATTCATGTAGTTCCACTTGATTAGCTTGTGTGTAATCATAAATATTATTTTTTCTAAAACACATGCTAAATTCATGCAGCTCTACTTGACTAGTTTGCTGCTGGTCATAAAATATTTTTCTAGTATACACGATAAATTTGTATGGCTCCACTTGACTGGCTTGCTGCTAGTCATAAATATTATTTTTTTCTATAACACAATAAATTCATGTAGCTCGACTAGTTTGCTGCTAGTCATAAAATATTATTTTTTTAGAACTTACTATAAATTTATGTCACTACAAAAAAAAGAATGGAATAACGACGAAATTTAGCGATAGATCCATATTCGTTACAAATATATAAAACATAGCAACAAAATTTTTTGTTGCTATATATTAAAGACGGATATAGCGACGAAAATTTTTTGTTGCTAAATTTATTTATTATATATATATAATTAGCAATGAAAATTTTTGTTGCTAATAATATTTATTTTAATATAAACATAGCGATGAAAATTTTTTGTTGTTAAATTTATTTATTATATATATAATTATGATAAAACTTTTTGTCTCTAAATATATTTATTTTATACATAAAACATAGCGATGAAAATTTTTCGTTGCTAATAAGGTTTATTTCATACATAAAACATAGCGAATGAATTTTTCCATCGCTAAATTTCTCCAAAAACCCTTTGGGGGCGTTTGGTAAGGATGGTTATCTACATTATCAGATATATGGTAATCTGATAAATTACTTTTTGATAATTTTTTTTGATCGCTCTCTACTCACATCATATCCCGAACCACATCCTCTTCAAGAATCGAGCCACAGATCTCCATTGGCTAACAGCCCATCGCACACCGCAAAATTTTTTTCGATCGATAGCTTTCAACATAAAATTATTATTTATAAATATAATTTTTTAAATCAAATATAATAATATATAAATTTTTAATAAATTTAATTTAAAAATATTTTAAGAATTTAATATTATATGACTGATAATCTATTTATTGTACTAAATACAGTAATTAATATTAGTCCAAACATGCCAACAAGCTTTCTTCTTTCCAAAGTAACAAATACTACAAATATACAAATAAATTTAAATATTCATTCAATAATTTATTTATATTTATATTTATTAAAAAATATAGATATAAATATAAATATATTCCTAAGAGTCTTTATTATTGGCCGTCGGTTGGGCGGAGTCTTTATTATTGGCACAAGAAACCGCCCAAACTAGGGCTCCCGAAAGAAACCGGCGCACTTTCTTTCCAATCCTGCCTGCTCTCTTCTCGCCATATATCTCCCTTCCTTCGATCTCCACTCCATCCCCTCCTCTTCTTTCGGCTTCCTTACGCACAATTTCGGCCGGCCTCGCGGGCTGTTTTCTTTTCTCTTGCTTTTTTTTTTTTTTTTTTTTAAATTCCAAAGCCGGAGGCGGAGCCCTAGCCCTGCTGTTTCAGAGCCGCGGCCACCATCGTTGAGAAACCGGAGCCTTATATTTTCACTTGAAGCCCAATCGCGAGGCAGGTACGGAGGATTCGTCTCTGATTCTTTTCGTGTCTGATTCTTTAGGGTTAAGTCAATGTGGATATGTTTTCTCGATTATGTTTGTTTTGGTTTGTTTTTTCTTTCTGATTCTGTGGATTTGTTTTCTCGATTATGTCTGTTTTGGTTTGTTTTAGGGATTTTTTTTCTTGATTTGTTTAATTCTTTCTGGTTCACAGAAATTTCTTAGAGGTTTTTTCAAATTTCTTAGAGGTTTTTTCTTGGTGGGTTTCCTGCAGAGCGAATTGGGAATTAGGGTTTTTTTTTTGGTATATATCTTTGGAATCTGTCTTTTTTCTTCCAGTAGGTTTTTTTTTTTTTTTTTTTTTTCATAGTGTGATGGATCTGCTATTGTTTGATAATTAATGGACTACAGCTTTAACTAACCCCAGGACTAGAAGCAGCAGAATGACTAAGACTAAATTCGATTTTAGCGTGCACGCGGACAGAGAATACCATATAAGAGAATACTATGCAACACATCCGCTTGTGGAGGTATTCTCTGTGAGCGTCGACGACATATACGGTGAGAAGCCAGTCAACCTCTACGGCACAATCACATTTAAACGTTATAACATCATATACAACCGTACAAGGGATGACTACGAATCCATCTACCCGGGCCAGAATGTTTTGTTGACTGGCCCAACTGAAGCCATGTTCGCCTACGATAGCTTCACCATCGATGTGGACCTCAAGGATAAGGATGCTGGTTTGGATCCGGATCCGGATCCGGACGACGAAATCAGCCGCGGGCAGATCGAGTGGAATATTTACTGCACTAGTAAGGCGCCTTACGACGAGTTCATATCCAACAAGATTGACTTCGACTTTGGTTCGGTGACAGTAAACTATGCAGTGTTGAGCGATGCGGCATTAGCCGAAGTGGAGGTTACGCTCATCGATGGAGATGGGGAAAGCCCTGCCGATGTTTACGGACGTATTATTGCTTTCAATGGCATAAACGAAAGCACCCTCTTCCGGAGGAAAAAAAATGAGCGAATAGATGTACGTCTTGGGCAGCTCATCCCGTTGTCGAGATCCATTGTAGCCGTGCCGTTGGAAGACTCTCTGAAAGTTCGGGCGGAACTCTATGATCATGACGATGAAATCGCGAATGGCACTGCAGAGTTTCCTGCTCAACGATTCTCCCCTCCATCCAAGAAGACTATTTCTGACAAGGAGACTGTTTCTTGCAAGTACGGTAAGATCGGAGTCAAGGTCACCTGGACTTAAGATATCCAAAGTCATATATATATATATATATATATATATATATATGCTACACCAACTACATCTTATAAATTAGTCGGGCAACTTTTATGTTTACAGTGCATTTTTTATATTTATGCTGTTAATGTGGGGTTAGGTTTCTAAGCATTACGGGGATTTGCTCCTTATGTATCTAGTTATTACTAAATGGTTAACTTTTAAAATCCAAAGTGCTTATACCTGAGAAGCAGTAGTGTTGTGTGCATTAATATTATAACCAATGGTTTGAAAATCAGATCGAACAATAAATCGGCTAGGCATTTAGATCGTGAGTTAATTGGTTTGATCAAATAAATCAGTTTGAACGAATTGAATAATATTATAATTATTTTTAATTTAATAATATAAAAATAATACATATAACTATCAATTCCAGTGAAAAATTAAAATTTTAAAAAAATTAATTCTAATTTTATTTATCAAAATTAAACTTAACTCAAAATATGCTAGCTATGGGTTCAAACCCATAACCACTTGTGTACAAGTTATTTTTTTAACCACTCAAATATTGTTTTAATATTTTTTGATAAATTTTTTTTTTTGCTAAATTTATTTATTATATATATAAAATTAGCGATAAAAATTTTTGTTTCTAATAATATTTATTTCAATATAAAACATAGCGATGAAAATATTTTATTGTTAAATTTATTTATTTTATATATAAAATTATGTCAAAACTTTTCGTTGCTAAATATATTTATTTTGTACATAATAAAATATAGTGATGAAAATTTTTTCGTTGCTAACAAGGTTTATTTCATTCATAAAACATAGCAACGAAAAATAAGATTTATTTCAATATAAAACATAGCAAATGAATTTTTATCACTATATTTCTTTAAAAAAATTCTTTGGGGGCCTTTGGTAACATGTAATCTATTTAGATTATCGATAATTTAAATGGGCCCCATTGGATTACTCATGAAAGAGTGGATTTTGATGGTTATCTATATTTATTTATTTTTTCTTTTGAACGCTCTCTACTCACATCTTCGGTTACCGATTTCGCTGGAACTTTCATGTCGAATATCCCAAACCACATCACATTCAAATATCACTATCTCGAACCATACCATATTCCCGAATCACATCCTTGGCATTCGAATATCCCGAACCACATCCTTGGCACAATTTTTTTCGATTGACCTTCAGCATCTTCGTTACTCGCTTTGAATATTATTTATAAATACAAATTAATTTAAAAAATTTATTATTTATAAATATAATTTTTTAAATCAAATTATTTCACAAGTGGCTTTTACTTAAAAGCGATGTTTCATAAGTCCTTTTCAATTTTTTACTTTTGTACAAAGTTTTCTTTTAGAGAAGAAAATTAAACGAAGAGTGCCACCTGAAACGAGACTTTTTAAGAAGGATCATTTTAAATCATATTTTTTAATTACTATAATAAATATAAAAAATATTATTTTAAATAATATTTTAATTTTAAATTTTTTTATAAAATTTTTATTTTTTATCTCAATAATATAAAATCGATGCTATTTAACATCCGTTTGAAAAAGGGCTCTTAAAGCTGGCAACATCAAAATTAGACTGACTTCACCACATGATCGTATTCCAATTGGAAGACTTTCTTGAGGTGGAAATGTACGGGTTTACGGTCCCATTACAAAGGCAGTGGTTCCATTACAAAGGCAGCAGCTGCAAGAAAAACCGTAACGCCTAGAATTTCATTAGCAAAGTGTCGACAATTACTTCGAATATGTTACCACGATGGTTGAACTAGCTGAAAGGTCGATGGTCCCTTCTTTAATTATGAATCAATCAACAATAAATCCCATCTATTAATGTCTTAACATATCATAATTCTTGGAAATAAATTATAGAGCTAACTTCATGCATGCACCACCCTCACCATGGTGCACGAACACTGGACCCTTATTTTATTATGAATCAATCAACAATAAATCCCATCTATTAATGTCTTAACATATCACTTGGAAATATTTTATTATGAATCAATCAACAATAAATCCCATCTATTAATGTCTTAACATATCACTTGGAAATAAATTATAGAGCTAACTTCATGCATGCACCACCCTCACCATGGTGCACGAACACTGGAATTAATAACGCTTCTCGTATGTACCTTCGGTGATCAATAACGCCATATATCTCTCTTCCTTCGATCTCCACTCCATCCCCCTCCTCTTCTCTCGGCTTCCTTACTCCTAATTTTTGCTGGCCTCGCGGGACTCGCTTTTTTCTTTTCTCTTTCCTTCTACCGACCTCACGGTTCATTTAACTAACTGCAAATCGAATGCAAGGCCTATCCAACTAGGTAGTGCCCACACTCTCTCTGTAGCATCTCTTGATGATGCCTGACCATTCTGAGCTGATGTCCTTAAGCGTCAGTGAATGTGCCATGAGAAGAAACTTTACCTCCGCGCTGAGATCTGCAAGAAGTTTCGGGGATCGGATGTGCCATGAGAAGAAACTTTACCTCTGTGCTGAGATCTGCAAGAAGTTTCGGGGATCGGATATTCTGACGGAAATCCTTCGTCGCTCAAGTCAGATCAGAATCACAGTCGGAAGCTTGAGACAGCTCAGCTGAGAAAGTTAAGAAGATGAGAAAATTCTCTCAAGTGTTTTTTTGAGTGTTCATACCTTGGTCAGGGGTTCCTCTTACCCATTTTTTTGCTACCTTAGGTCTGCGTTACTTGCTCAAGTATTTTTTTGAGTGTTCATACCTTGGTCAGGGTTCCTCTTACCCATTTTGTTGCTACCTTAGGTCTGCGTTACTTGCTTGATAAGATTAGAATCTTATGATGAACCATGACTTTTATGAATGAAATGTCAGAACTAGTGGGATTGGATTCGTTCCATCTGAACTGGGTGATTGATACTTCATGGCAGATGATCACCTTTTGCGATTTATCTGGCCAGTCATTAAAACTTCAAGATGTATTATAACTTTTTGGTCTTGTCTGATCCAGGAAATTAAAGCTTCATAATGGATTATGACTTCTTGGGCTTGTGCCAGAATCAACAAAGTTTGTCTTATTAGACACATGTGAATTTGATGTGGCTGGTGGGTCTGGCATTGTCAGAAGTGAAGGCTTATCTGAGAAGCCAATAGTCGAATTTAGAGGTAAAAGGAGATGAAGCCACCTAGAAGCGGGGGCTGCTTGTTGTTTGGGGCCGCCTAAGAGCCAGGGCTGCCTTGGGGCCGCTTAGGATCTGAGGCCGCTTAGGATCTAAGGCCGCCTCTGGGCCGCTTCGGGGAGCCGGGGCCGTTAACATCCAAACGACTCCCGCCGTTGGGTAATTTTGGCATTAATTAAAGGAATCATTGCGTAGGCAATCAGATACGCGCACCCAAATGCAGGTCATGCCACCTAGGCCTATACTCCCTACGCCCGAACCTACGCTTCGAACTATGGAGTGGAGGGCATGTGTTGGGGGGTAAAATCGTTATTGCCTTAATAGTCGTGCGAGGGGGCTAAGACCGACCCCATCCCTTCGCTCGCCGTGATGTCACAAAGCTTCCCGTAGCTTATCTTCCCCGAGCTTCCATAGCTCGGCTTCCTCCGGGCTTCCGTAGCTCGGCTCTACCCGGGCTTCCGTAGCTCGGCTTCCCCAAGCTCCCATAGCTCGGCTCCCCCGAGCTTTCCGTAGCTTGAGGCAATGGCTATCAACTGGGGTTAGTTGGCGGAGCAAATATTGAGGCGCTCCAGCCTCCTTACCTTCTAGGCTGAGCTCTGTAATAGGCCGATCGCCAGCATCTTCAATAGCCACTTCACCATTGCCCTTCAGGTAGGTTTGTCGGCTCATTTTCTTTCCTTACTTGAATATGTAATAGGAGAATTTGAGCCAAGCTCTAATTGATGAGTTTATGCAGATGTCCAACGACCTCTTCGTTCTTTAGGAGGCTTATGCCGAGGCTGTCAACAACTGTGGGTGCGCTTGGGATGAGTTGACTACCGCAAAAGCCCGAGCTGATAGCCTAGCCAATGAATTGGCCGAAGTGCAGGCTCAAGAGGCAAAAGCGGCCAACGAACTCTGAGTCATTCAAGAGAGGAGTAGCTTTTTGAAGGCCCAGGCAAAGATAGCCGAGAGTAAGGCCCGAGTCACCAAGGCTAAACTCGTGGATGCCATGACGAGGCTTAGGTCGACCGAGGAGAGTCTGGGGGATACTCTCCTTAAGCTAGATCATGCCGAGGAGAGGGTCGACAAGGCCGATCTGAGGCTCGGGCTGCCATGGAGAAGCTGGCCATCACGGAGACGGACGCTCGGAGCTCCTGGGAGGGGAAGGCCGTCGTAGAGGCTTAAGCCCGGGAGGCTGCAGAGAAGTTGGCCACCGTTGAGGCTCAGGCTACCGAGAAGGTAGCCACCGCCGAGGCCCGGGCTATAGAGAGGGTGGCCACCGCTAAGTCCCGAGCTCGAGAGGCCATGGAGAACTACAAGAGCTCCACATATTTTGCTATAGAGTTTAGCGAAGCAGCCATCGATGCCTTCTCCCAGGGCTTCTAGAAATGCAAAGAGAAGGTCTCCTGGGTTTACGGAATAAGCGGCCTTGAATCTCTTTAGCCTGAGGACAAGGAGGAGGGTACAGAGGGTGGCAACGCCGAAGACCTGTCGGGACCCACTGAGCCTTAAGCTTACTTTCTTTTCTTTTCTTTTTTTACACTTTTGTAATCTGACTAGAGTCGGCGCCTTTGTCAGACATTGATATTAAATTAATGCAAAGAACTTTTTGCTCAAGTATAAAAGACTTAGTTTTTTGTAGCGTTTTTGCTCTATGGTTGATCATGTCTTGGCTCTAGCCCTCAGATACATCTTCAATCTTGTGAGTATATCTGTAGAGTCGGTAGTTTGATGTGCAGACTTTGCAGGAATACTTAGGCTTGCCTTCACCTTTCTAGCTTTTGCTAGAGTGTTTCTTGAATGCTGATGCCGGTCCTCGCCTTAGATGTCGGTGCCAGCCAAGGAGTTAAATCGGGGCTGCCAGGACCATAGGATTTGAATTGCCTCGGGGGTTTCTCAGTGCCAGCCTGGGGATATCCTTATGATTAGGGGCTACCGAGGTCCTTTTGAAACTACCATGGGGGTTTCTCGTGCTGGCCCGAGAGTTTGACTCGGAGCCGCCGAGACCATAGGATTTGAATCGCCTTGGGAGTTTCTTGGTGCCAGCCCGGGGATATTCTTCTGATCACGGGGCTGTCGAGGTCCTTTTGAAAACTTTCACAGGGGTTTCTCGATACCGGCTCGAGAGTTTGACTCAGGGCCACCGAGACCATAGGATTTGAATCGCCTCAGGGGTTTCTCGGTGCTGGCCCGAGGATATCCTTATGATCACAGGGCCATCGAGGTCCTTTTGAAAATTTTCACAGGGATTTCTCGTGCCGGCTTGGGAGTTTGACTCGGAGCCGTTGAGACCATAGGATTTGAATCACCTCGGGGGTTTCTTGGTGTCGGCCCAGAGATATCCTTATGATCACTGGGCCACCGAGGTCCTTTTGAAAACTGTCATGGGGGTTTCTCATGCTGGCCTGGGAGTTTGACTCGGAGCCGCTGAGACCATAGGATTTGAATCGCCTCGGAGGTTTCTTGGTGCCAACCTGAGGATATCCTTATGATCACGGGGCTACCGAGGTTCTTTTGAAAACTACCATGGGGGTTTCTCGGTGCTGACCCAAGAATTTCTTGGGGCCACCGAGACCATAGGATTTGAATCATCTCGAGGGTTTCTCGGTGCCGGCCTGGGGATATCCTTATGATCATAGGGCCGCCAAGGTCCTTTTAAAAACTGCCCCGGGGGTTTCTCATGCAGGTCCAAGAGTTTGACTCGGGACGGCCGGGACCATAGGATTTGAATCGCCTTGGGGGTTTTTCGATGCCAGCCCGAGGATATCCTTATGATCATGGGGCCACTGAGGTCCTTTTGAACTTTTCTAAGTCAAATAATAATAATGGAATGAAATTGAGAGCTTTTTTTTATAATCATTGGCTGAGTGCACTCATTATTGATAATATCAGCGGATGTTATCCTCATTCCAAGTACGTGGGATTGGCCATCCATCAAACTCCTCAGTCGATATGCTCATTAGTGAAGTACTTCAGTGACTCGATAGGGCCCTTTTCAATTTGGAGATAGCTTGCCCCCTTCAGTTGGCTTAGATATCTAGGCTCTTTTGAGGATTAAATCTTCTGGATGGAATGTCCTGGGGCGAACTCGGGCGTTGTATTATTTTGCTGCTCAATGGCGGAAGATAGCCATCCTGAGCCATGCCTGATCCTGCGCCTCATCGATGAGATCGAGGTTGGTCCTTAGCTGATCTGAATTATCTTCTTCATTATATGATTCCATCTGGAGGCTTGGAAGACCAATCTCCACCAGGATGATCGCTTCAGATCCGAAGACGAGACTGAAAGGAGTCTCCCCTATGGGGACTCTTGGAGTCGTATGATATGCCCACAATACACTTAGGAGTTTCTCCACCAATTTGCCTTTGAACTCATCTAGTCGGGTTCGAAGCCCCCGAAGATGGTCCGATTCATAACTTCTGCTTCTCCATTAGTTTGGGGATGTCCAACAGAAGTGAACCGATGGTAAATACCCAGTTCGGTGCAAAAAGTCTTGAATACAACATTATCGAACTGACGACCGTTATCGATGATGATAGTATGGGGCAGGCCAAATCGGAAGATAGTAGACTTCCAAAAGAATGATCTCACCTTGCTCTCGGTGATTTTGGCTAACGCCTCGACTTCAACCCATTTCGTGAAGTAGTCAATGGCGACAAGTAAGAACCTCCATTGACCTGAAGCTAAGGGAATGGTCTAAGAATATCCATCCCCCACTGAGCGAAGGGCCACAGAGCAGAGAGTAAAGTAAGATAAGAGGCAGGCTATCGCTAGATATTGGAATATCGCTGGCAACTGTTGCAGTTCTGGACTAGCTCAGCAGCATCTTTCCACATAGTAAGCCAATAATACCCTTGGCGAAGAGCCTTGTGTGCCAGTGATCTGCCCTCCAGGTGGTTCCCACATATGCCCTCATGAATCTCTCTGAGAATATAGTTGGCATCTGCAGGACCGACACATTTGAAAAGTGGATGAGAGAAGGACTTCCTGTATAGCTGCCCTTTTAGTAATACAAATTTAGGGGCCCTTCACTTAAGTAGCCTGGTTTCTATAGGATCAGCGGGAAGAGTGTCATCAATAAGATAGTGGATGTAAGGATCCATCCATGTTGACTCTTGTGCAACTGGCAGAGTCTCTTCCGCTACATCAATGCTTGAAATTTCTAGGTGCTCGACATATGTCCTCCCCAATGTATTATCTGCCAAAGTAGCTAGCCGCGACAAAATGTCGGCTAGCATTTTCGTCTATGGAAATATAACTGATAGTGAAATAAGCCAATGAAGAGGTCAGCAACTTGACCTTATTTAGATACCAAGACATGATGGGGTCCCGAGCTTCGTACTCCCCAATGATTTGTCCAGAGATAAGTTGGGAGTCGATGAAGGCTCTGAGATGCTTTATTCGAGCTTCCGCGCAAGCTTAAGTCCGGCCAATAGGGCCTCATACTCAACTTAGTTATTAGTAGCTTTAAAAAGAAATCGAAGAGCGTACTCCAATACTATGACCTCCGAATTTGCAAGAATATGACCGGCTCCACTTCCTTGAGAATTAGAGGCACCATCGACATGAAGGATTCAAGCCTTCATGGCATCCTCATCAGCGTCTGAACATGTCATGGGGAGATCCTTATGTTGTTTCAAGTTCATAAATTAGCTATCAAACTCTGTCTTCATTTCTTCTTTGTGAGCAACATATAAACTTTTGAGTTGTTCTAACTGAATATCTAAAAATCCAATAGATGACATGGGTGGCGGTACAGGAACTGGAGCAGGAGCAGGAGGTGGTGAAGATCTGCTAGGCTCTAGTAAAGGAAACCTCGCTGATGGACCAACCTCAGATGGTGCAGAAGTCCTAATTTCAGTGGCTCTCTCATCCAAATGACCTTTTCTTTCCCATTGACCATTCACTTTCACAAAGCCCATCCGGTGCACAGTAGCTAAGCTATAATAATCTGTATGTCTGAGGTTCTTTGATGGCTCATTGTCAGAAATCACAATGCCTTGACTTCTAAAAACCATAGTTAAAATCATCCCATAAGGCAAAGAAGATCTCCTCTTTCCCCCGGCCTCAGCCATATAGAAAATCATCATCCCTGCAAGATTGATAGGCTGACCCGTCAAGATATCGTCCATAACCACAATGTCTCGTTCTGAGACATACTCGAAATGGCCAGTCTTGGAGAATAAGATCCTACTACATATATTGTGAAGTAATCTAAGCTCCAAGGGCAACTAATTAGCCCTAACTTCTTCAAATTCAGTTACTTCTCTACCCAACATCCTTGACAAGGCATCAGATCTCTCACTATGAATATCAGCTACAAGCCCAGTGACATGGATGCTCAAAAGATTTTCTAAACTTCGAAATGTAAGATGAACTCTCTTCCCTCTTACAGAACTGATTATCCCACCATCTCCCCTTGATAAATTAAAATAGAATTCCTTAACTAGGGCTCGATAAGTGGGAACATCCAAGAGCATACCTTATCCCAGCCAAGCTCTTTAATTTGCTTCCAATAGAAAAGCCCTCGGTCTCAAAGAAATCAAAATCCACTTTTTTACCCATTGTAATAACTCGCCCGGCTAGAGTATCTACCTGTGAAGATGAGGGACCAGGATTATCTGATGGAGTCGAGGAAGAATCATCGCTTGGAGATGGCTTACGGATGGGACGCCGAGCCGTACGCTTCCGGGTGGTTATGGGAGCATCAAGACCCGATCCCCTATGCTTAGGTGCCATAGAAATCTTTGGGAATGTTTGATTTGAGGAGAATTTGGCTTAGGGAGGTTTTGAGAGAGTTTGGAGAGAGTTTGGAAAGGGATTGGAGACGATAGAAATGACGGAGGTGTCGACTCTGCCCTAATAAAGTCAATTTGGGACCACCAGGTGTCGACTCCCGCAAAGTCGGGTGTCGACTCCAAGTGCAGCACTCGAACTGGAATCGACTCCACTTATACGGGTGTTGGCTCCAAGGTCAAGGACTGAGAGCGACACAGAAGAGGTGTCAACTCCTCAAATTGAGGTGTCGACTCCACTGATAGTTTCAGAGAAAAATAAATGAGTTTCAAACATCTGAAACTTATCAAAATAAGGTCAATAAATTTTTGAAAAGATATTTGGAATATAAAGAATCAAATTGCATAAATGACTAGATAAATTGTCCTTAAAATTATGAGAGGAATTTTAAGAAATTAATAGAAATCTATAGTCATTCCTTAAGGGTTTCAAAATCATTCCAAAGGGTCACAAATCCCTAATGCACCTCTAAGATAACAAAATCTCTCTTCACTCAAAGGTTTTGTAAATATGTCAGCTAATTGTTCTTTAGTATTAACATAATCAAGACAAATTTCATTATTAGCTACATGTTCTCTTGTAAAGTGATATCTAATTTCAATGTGTTTGGTTCTTGAATGTTGAATTGGATTTTTAGTTAAATTTATTGCACTTATATTATCACATCTAATAGGAGTTTTATCAAGTGTTATACCATAATCTTCAAGTTATCGCTTAATCCAAAGGATTTGAGCACAACAACATCTAGCTCAGCAGATAATGCAACCGAATTTTTTTTTTTGCTAAACCAAGAGATTAAGTTACTTCCTAAAAATTGATATGCACCACTTGTACTTTTTCTATCTAGTTTACATCCAGCATAGTCAGAGTCAGAATATGCAATTAAGTTCAGTGTTGAGTCTCTAGAATACCATAATCCTACATTTTTAGTTCCACTTAGATATCTTAAGATTCTTTTCACAGCAATTAAGTGAGATTCTTTAGATTCTGATTGAAATCTAGCACATAAACAAACAGCAAACATGATATCTGGTCTACTAGTTGTTAAGTAAAGAGGAGATCCAATTATACCTCTATAATATTTTTGATCTACTTTCTTACCATCTTCATATTTGTCTAATTTGCATGAAGGACTCATAGGTGTTCTAAGGGGTTTGATTGACTCCATTCCAAACTTCTTGAGAAGTTTCTTTGTGTATTTTGCTTGGTTGATGAAAATCCCCTCTTTGCTTTGCTTGATTTGAAGTCCTAGGAAGAAGTTGAGTTCTCCCATCATGCTCATTTCGAATTCACCCTGCATTAACTTAGCAAATTCTTGACACAAGAGATTGTTAGTAGCACCGAATATAATATCATCAACATATATTTGTACTACTAGTAAATCCTTGTCTTTTCTTTTCAAAAATAGTGTTTTATCAATATTTCCTCTAGTAAAATCATTTTTAATCAGAAATTTGCTTAATCTATCATACCAAGCTCTAGGTGCTTGTTTTAAACCATATAGTGCTTTGTGCAATTTAAAAACATGATTTGGAAATCTATGATGTTCAAAACCAGGCGGTTGTTCAACAAAAACTTTCTCATTTACAAATCCATTTAAAAATGCACTTTTAACATCCATTTGAAATAAATTGATATGCATATGACATGCAAATGCGAGTAATAATCTAATTGCTTCTAGTCTAGCTACAGGTGCAAAAGTTTCATCAAAATCAATTCCTTCCTCTTGATTATATCCTTTTGCGACTAATCTAGCTGTGTTTCTAATTACTATGCCATTTTCATCTAATTTATTTCTAAATACCCATTTTGATCCTATAACAGAATGATCTTTAGATCTATCTACAAGGGTCCAGACATTATTCCTAGTAAATTGATTTAATTCCTCTTGCATAGCTAACAACCAATTATTATCTTTTTCAGCCTTTTCAATGGTTTTAGGTTCAATTTGAGATACAAATGCAAGATGATTATTGATGTTTCTCATTGATGATCTAGTTCTTACTCCTTGAGATGGATCATCTATAATTAATTCCTTTGGATGACCATAGGCATATCTCCAATCTAGGAAGATCTACATCATCATGATTTGCATCAACAACGTCAACACTAGGAGAATCATCATCTTTAGCTCCTTGTTCATGATCTGAAGATACATCTATATTTAATTTTTAATGCCCCTCTCAAGTAAATTTGTATCTTCATCATCATCAATCTTTCCTGAACTCGATGCTAAAGATTCATCAAAAACTATATGAATAGATTCTTCTACAATTAAGTTTCTCTTATTAAACACTCTATAGGCTTTACTAGATGTTGAATATCCTAAGAATATTCCTTCATCTGATTTTGCATCAAATTTTCCAAGATTATCTTTACCATTATTATGAATGAAACATTTACAACCAAATGCATGGAAATAACTGATGTTTGGTTTTCTATTGTTCCATAGTTCATAAGAGGTTTTCTTAAGGATTGGCCTAATTAAAGCTCTATTAAGAATGTAACATGCCGTGTTTATAGCTTCCGCCCAAAAGTACTTTGGTAGGTTGCTTTCACATAGCATGGTACGGGCCATGTCTTCTAAGGTCCTATTTTTTCTTTCTACAACACCATTTCGTTGTGGTGTCCTAGATGCAGAAAAATTATGATGGATGCTATTTTTAATGCAAAAGTTTTTAAATAAATGATTTTTGAATTCTGTGCCATGATCACTTCTAAGAGACACTATTGTGTTATTTTTCTCATTTGTGACCTTCTTGATGAATTTTAAAAATATTGGAAAGGTCTCATCTTTATGAGCTAAAAACAATACCCAAGTGTATCTAGAATAATCATCTACAATCACAAGACCATATTTCTTTCCTCCTAGACTAGTGGTTCTAGTAGGTCCAAAGAGATCCATGTGAAGTAGTTCAAGTGGCCTAGAAGTGGAAACAATGTTTTTGTTTTGAAAGAGTTTCTAGTTTGTTTTCCAAATTGACATGCATCACAAATTTTGTTATTTTCAAAATCTAGTTGTGGAAGGCCTTTTACTAAATTCATTCTAATTAATTTTGAAATTAGGTGCATGCTTGCATGACCTAATCTACGATGCCACATCCATCCAATCTCATTCATATTAGCATTATTAGCAACTAAGCAATGATTACTAGTAGACAAATTGTCTAAATCAATCAAGTACACATTGCCATTTCTATTTCCAATAAATACAATTCTATTATCAATGGGATTAGAAACAGTGCAAATAGAAGCTTCAAATGATACTTTGAAACCTTTATCACACAATTGGCTAATACTAATTAGATTATGCTTTAAACCATTAACATATAAGACATTTTCAATAAATGTGGAGGGAGTTATTTGAATTTTACCAAATCCCATGATATGGCCTTTGCCATTGTCACCAAACGTAACAACTCCTCCCTTTTTGCTTTCAAGGTAATGAATTGATTCTTATCACCCGTCATGTGTCTTGAGTAGCTACTATCGAGATACCACTTTCGCTTTGATCTTTTGGCCGCAAGACACTCCTACAAAATGATCAAGTCTTATATTTAGGTACCCAAGCCTTCTTGGGTCCTTCATGGTTAGTAGCAAAAAAGATTGTTCCTTTTGGAACCCATATTTTCCTTTCTTTAACATTTAATTTCTTGTTACTTTTTCTTGCATTACATTTATAGGATTTATGGCCTTTCTTGTTGCAGTTGTAACATGTAACATTATTTGCTTTCTTAACAAAGAAATTGTTTACAAATTTTTGTTTCATGTTTGGTCTATATCCTAATCCAGCTCTATCAAAAATAGCCCGTTGATTACTTAATAACAAATTAAGTTTTTCTGAGCTATATGTAAATTTATCAACTATATTTTTATATTTATCAACTTCTTTATTTAAATTAACATTTTCATTTGAGGTTAACTCTTTATCTTTTAGCAAGTCTTCATTTTCAGATTTTAACTTTTCAACTTCATGAATTAGTTTATCCTTCTCTTTGGCAAGATTTAAATCATCATTTTTTAAAGATTTGTTCTTCTTTTTCAGAACTTTAAAATCTCTTACTAACTCATTAAATGTATCATATAATTCTTCAAAAGTAAAATCATCATAAGATGTTTCAGAACTTACCTCATTATCGTCATTTTCCATAAAGCAAATGTTGGCAACTTCCTTTTATTCCTCCTCGGAAGAGGATTCTTCACTATCACTCCATGTCGCAACATAAGCCTTCTTCTTCTTCTTGTAGACTTTCTTCAATTGAGGACAGTCATATCTGAAATGCCCTGGTTTCTTGCACTCATAACATATTAAGGGCTCTTTTTCTTTTTCTTTGTCCTTCTCTTTCTCTTTTTCACCTTTCATTTTTGTATCAGACTTTTTCTTATGGAAAGGTCTCCTTCTTTGCATGAACCTTTTGAATTTCTTTGCAAGGAGTGCAGTCTCCTCATCATCATCACCATCACTGTAACTTTCCTCACTTTCTGCAGCCTTGAGGGCGATAGTTTTCTTCTTCTTGACTTCCTCCTCTTGATGTTGTTTCATAGTCAGCTCATGAGTCATTAAGGATCCAAGTAGCTCTTCCAAAGGTAAAATATTTAAATCCATGGCTTCTTAGATTGCAGTCACCTTCGCTTTCTATGATCTTGGAAGTGACCTAAGAATTTTACTCACAAGTTCAGAATTAGTATAAGTCTTACCAAGACTTTTCAAGCCATTTACAATATCCGTGAATCTTGTGTACATGCATGTAATAGTTTCAGTTTGTTCCATGCTAAATAGTTCATATTTATGCACCAAAATATTAATTTTTGATTCTTTTACTTGATTAGTACTCTCATGGGTAACTTCTAATCTATCCCAAATTTTTTTTTTTGCGGAAATACATGTAGAAATTCGGTTAAATTCATTTGCATCCAATGAACAATACAAAACATTCATGGCTTTAGCATTAAGCTGAGCCAACTTCTTATCATGTTCATCCCATTCCATTTCCGGTTTAGGAATCACCATGTTGTCTACTCTAATTGTGGGTGTGTGTGGACCATTAACTATGATTCCCCATAAGTCATAGTCAAGTGCTTGAATAAAAATCTTCATCCTAGCTTTCCAATAACTATAATTAGTTCCATTAAATAAAGGAGGTCGATTAGTGGATTGACCTTCTAAATAAGATGAACTAGCTTGAGCTGCCATTTGGATATTTTGCTCTTGATCGTTAGACCAAATTCAAATGAGCACTTGCTCTGATACCAATTGTTGGCCCAGATGGCAACCCAAGAGGGGGGGGGGGTGAATTGGGTTCTTAAAAAAAATTAACCTTTTAAAACGATTGGCTTTGGAATAAACAAGATTAAGTGCAGGATAAATATTAACCACAAACAAAGAGATAGAGAGAGAGAATCAAAACACGGCAAACACAAGGATTTTATAGTGGTTCGGTGTATCCAACACCTACGTCCACTCCCAAGTACCACTTGGGTCCACACTATAATCTACTAGATTACAGCCGAGTTGTTTTACAAGCTCACAACTCAAAACTTGTTGTTTCCTCCGGGATCACAACAAACCCAGCTAGTTTTCGGGCTCACCAGCACAAAACCCAAACCCAAGCTAATCTAGCTTGTCCCGAGGTATACCACCTCCACTAATTCAATCCCCCTGATTGAACTAGCAAAAACAAATGAGAATAGAGTTTACAATAACAAACAGCTCCTCAAATGAACAAATATTCAATATAAATAGACAAGGGTAAGAAAAGCCTGTTTGAAGCAAATTTGATTTGAGCTTTTCTTCTTTTCTTCTTTTCCTCTTCTCCTTTGAGATGTTGAATCAGGCCTCAGCTCAGATTCTTCACAAGGATTGCAGATGAGAAGTTAGAAAAAACAGGGCTTTTGCTCTCTTTTTCTTCTTTTGGAAAATCCTTCGATTTTGAACTTGAATGCCTTGGATTTCTCTTTGAGCTTTCTAGAGTTGATGGATTTGAACTTAGACTCTTTCCTCTTTGATTTCTTACTCAAGACTTCTCAGATTTTTCAATTTCTTTTCTCTCTATTTTTATCTTTTTTTTTTTTCAAACAGACGGTCTCCCCTTTTCATAGATTCTCCTTAATCCATGATTAGGTGTAAAACTAGTTGTTATTTCTGTCCTTGGATTCCTTCTACACACAAGAAAAGTATCCGTTAGAGATTAGGTGAGAAAATGTTACTGTTGGAGGCCGTTCTGACACTTTGAAAATCTGTTCCTGACAGGTTGGAGTCGGCTCCAACTTTTCAAGTGTCGGCTCCAAGTCGAGTATCCAAAAATAGAAAGTAAAAGTTCGTTGAGGAGTCGGCTCTGAAAAAGTTGAGTGTCGGCTCGATGCATTCAGGAGTCAGCTCTGAAAAACTGTAAGTGTCGGCTCCAGAGTAGTCCAAAAAAATGCTTTCTGTTCTCGAATTAGAGTCGGCTCCAGAGACTGTAAGTGTCGACTCCCAAAATCTGGGTGTCGGCTCCGAAACTCTGAGTGTCGACTTCTGATAGTGCCAAAAATCAGGAAAGCATCTGATCCGCCATAGGGTCGGCTCCAAACCTTCTAGGTGTCGACTCTAGGCTCTGAATTTTGAAACATACTTCTGGCATTTAATTCAAAAACATATTTCTTTATCCTTTTTGATTGATCAAACATTTTTAAGCCCTGAAACACTTGTTAAATCTATTAGTAACAAAATGAATATACTCATATCTTTTATTAATCATCAAAATCAATAATTGAGTCAACAGCGATCAACAATGCAATGACGATTTTACCCCTCAACACATGCCCCCCACTCCCTAGTCCGAAGTGTAACTTTGGGTATAGGGAGTAGAATTCTGGAGCAATCTTATTTGGGGAACATGTCATTCGATCCTCTGTAGAGGAAGTGTTTATCTCTGTGTAGGTTAGAGAAAGGCCTGGGTGGCCCTCTTGCTGAATAAAATAAGGCACTTTAGTTGTGCTAGAGTGTCCGAGAAATCAACCGGCCTTGCTGTTACTATAGAATCACCGGGGTCACTTGGCTTTGTCCAAGGATTAAAAGTTTAATAAGAAATTTCATTCGGCTCTGGCCAAGGGTTCTGATAATAAGAGATGCACTCCGGCTTTGGCCGAGGCTTTTGATAGTAAGAGATGCACTCCGGCTTTGGCCGAGGCTTTTGATACGCACTTCGGCTCTGGTCGGGGCTTCCAATAATAAGAGATGCACTCTGTTTCTGACCAAGGCTTTTGATACGCACTTTGGCTCTGGCCGGGGCTTTGGATAATAAGAGATGCACTTCGGCTCTGGCCGAGGCTTTTGATAGTAAGAGATGCACTCCGGCTCTGGCCGAGACTTTTGATACGCACTTCGGCTCTGGCCGGGGCTTTCAATAATAAGAGATGCACTCTGACTCTGGCTGAGGCTTTTGATATGCACTTTGGCTCTGGCCGGGGCTTTGGATAATAAGAGATGTACTCCGGCTCTGGCCGAGGCTTTTTATACGCACTTCGGCTCTGGCCGGGGCTTCCAATAATGAGAGATGCACTCCGGCTCTCCGAGGCTTTTGATACGCACTTCGGCTCTGGCCGGGGCTTTAAATAATAAATTACTCGGTGTTGCCAAGCCTTCAAGAAATATATTACTTGGTTGTTACCGAGTCTTCAAGAAATTTATTGCTCGGTTGTTGCCGAGCCTTCCCAAGATGCTGCTCGGTTGTAACCGAGGCTTCCAAATATTAGTTTACTTGGTGTTGCCGGTCCTTCTCAAGATGCTACTCGATTGTAACCGAGGCTTTCAAATAATAAATTACTCGGTGTTACCGATCCTTCCCAAGATGCTACTCGGTTGTAACCGAGGCTTTCAAATAATAAATTATTCGGTGCTGTCGAGCCTTCCCAAGATGCTACTCGGTTGTAATCGAGGCTTTCAAATAATAAATTATTCGGTGTTGTCGAGCCTTCCCAAGATGCTACTCGGTTGTAACTGAGGCTTTCAAATAATAAATTACTCGGTGTTGCCGAGCCTTCCCAAGATGCTACTCGGTTGTAACCGAGGCTTTCAAATAATAAATTACTCGGTGTGCCGAGCCTTCCCAATATGCTACTCAGTTGTAACCGAGGCTTCAAATAATAAATTACTCGGTGTTGCCAAGCCTTCAAATGATTGCTCGGTGTTGCCGAGCCTTCCCAAGATGCTACTCGGTTGTAACCGAGGCTTCAAATAATAAATTACTCGGTGTTGCCGAGCCTTCAAATAATTGCTCGGTGTTGCCGATCCTTCCCAAGATGCTACTCGGTTGTAACCGAGGCTTTCAAATAATAAATTACTTGGTGTTACCGAGCCATCCTAAGATGCTAGTTGGTTGTAACCGAGGCTTTCAAATAATAAATTACTCGGTGTTGCCGAGCCTTCTCAAGATGCTACTCGGTTGTAACCGAGGCTTCAAATAATAAATTACTTGGTGTTGCCGAGCCTTCAAATAATTACTCGGAGTTGCCGAGCCTTCCCAAGATGCTACTTGGTTGTAACCGAGGCTTTCAAATAATAAATTACTCGGTGTTGCCGAGCCTTCCCAAGATGCTACTCTATTGTAACCGAGGCTTAAAATAATAAATTACTCGGTGTTGTCGAGGCTTCAAATAATTACTTCCCAAGATGCTACTCGGTTGTAACCGAGGCTTTCAAATAATAAATTACTCGGTGTTGTCGAGCCTTCCCAAGATGCTACTCGGTTGTAACCGAGGCTTTCAAATAATAAATTACTCGGTGTTGCCGAGCCTTCCCAAGATGCTACTCGATTGTAACCGAGGCTTCAAATAATAAATTACTCGAGCCTTCCCAATATGCTACTCGGTTGTAACCGAGGCTTTCAAATAATAAATTACTTGGTATTGCCGAGCCTTCCCAAGATGCTACTCGATTGTAACTGAGGCTTTAAATAATAAATTACTCGGTGTTGCCAAGCCTTCAAATAATTGCTCGATGTTGCCAATCCTTCCCAAGATGCTACTCGGTTGTAACCGAGGCTTTCAAATAAAAAATTACTCGGTGTTGCCGAGCCTTCCCAAGATGCGACTCGATTATAACCGAGGCTTCAAATAATGAATTACTCGGTGTTGTCGAGCCTTCAAATAATTGCTCGGTGTTGCCGAGCCTTCCCAAGATGCTACTCAGTTGTAACCGAGGCTTCAAATAATAAATTACTCGATGTTGATGAGCCTTCAAATAATTGCTCGGTGTTGCCGATCCTTTCCAAGATGATACTCGGTTGTAACCGAGGCTTTCAAATAATAAATTACTCGGTGTTGCCGAGCCTTCCCAATATACTACTCGGTTGTAACCGAGGCTTTCAAATAATAAATTACTCAGCATTGCCGAGCCTTCCCAAGATGCTACTCGGTTGTAACCAAGACTTTCAAATAATAAATTACTCAGTGTTTCCGAGCCTTCATGATTATATTTTACTTGGCGTTGCCAAGGTACGGAGATCGCTCAGCCCGGCCGAGGATTTAAAAGATTATTTTTTACTTGGCGCGGCTAAGGTACGAACACTGTTTGGAGATCATTCAGTTTGTCCAGGGCTTGTAATCTGCCTAAATCTGAACTAAATTTTGGAGATTGTTTGGTCCGGCCGGGGCTTGTAAGCTGCCCAAATCCGAAAGAAGTTTTGGAGACTGTTTGGTCCGGCCGAAGCTTATAAGCTGCCCGAATCCGAACGAAGTTTTGGAGACTGTTTGGTCCGGCCGGGGCTTGTAAGCTGCCCGAATCCGAACGAAGTTTTGGAGACTGTTTGGTTCGGTCGGGGCTTGTAAGCTGCCCGAATTCGAACGAAGTTTTGGAGACTGTTTGGTCCGGCCGGGGCTTGTAAGCTGCCCGAATCGAATGAAGTTTTGGAGACCAGCCGGGGCTTGTAAGCTGCCCAAATCTGAATGAAGTTTTAGAGACTATTTGGTTCGGCCGGGGCTTGTAAGCTGCTCGAATCCGAACGAAGTTTTGGAGACTGTTTGGTCCGATAGGGGCTTGTAAGCTGCCCAAATCCAAATGAAGTTTTGGAGACTATTTGGTTCGGCCGAGGCTTGTAAGTTGCCCGAATCCGAACGAAGTTTTGAGACTATTTGGTTCGGCCGGAGCTTGTAAGCTACCCGAATCTAAACGATGTTTTGCATATCACACGGCTCCCAGCTGCGCTGGGAGTGCTCGGCCATACTGAGCCTTCGCGGAATGTAATTTGGCCTAGCTAAGATATGTACTTCTAGCTCAAAGCTTGGCCTAGCTGAGGTATGGAGATTTGGCTCAAGGAGATAGCTCGGTTGTGCCGAGAATGGATGCGTAAACAATATCTATTTTCTATTACGACTTTTTGAAAAAACGACCGTAGTGGTCATGCCGCGGATAATAGAAACAAGATGCCAAAGCTATAAATGGGGCAAGTCTATAGAGAGCGTACTCTATTGATGATATATGCGAAGGTTGTCCGAACTCCACGTCTAGGGAACGAATTTTCTGTTTAGATCCTGGAGCTTATAGGTACCAGGTCCGATGACTTCCGTCACTTGATAGGGGCCCTCCCAATTCGAGGGCAATTTTCCTTGCTCTAGCGGTTTGGAGATGGATGCCTTTCGGAGGGCCAGGTCGCCGGAGGAGAAGGATTTCCCTTTGACTCTAGAGGCATGGTAATGGGCCACTCTTTGCTGGTACATGGCCATTCTAATTCGAGCTTTCTCCCTGATCTCTTCCACCAGATCGAGGTTGATGCGGAGCTGCTCGTCGTTAGTTTCTTCTGAGTAGCTTTCCACTCGCGGAGAGGGGAGGCCTATCTCCACAAGGATGACAGCTTTTGTGCCAAAGGCCATCAGGAATGGGGTTTCACCTGTGGGAACTCTCTGGGTGGTGTAGTAGACCCACTGGCCGAGGCTAAAGCTAGATGTTGGACTTCTGTGAAGCACGGAGTCAAGAACTCCTTGTCTTGGATTCATGATGCCATCCTTCCTCATGCAAAAGGTACAAGGGGGACAACGTGGCAACCATAAATGCCTTAATGATAGAAGGAGATAAGGCATTAAATGCCTTAAAGCATGTAGATGCACATGGCCTTTATGAGGCCATAAATGCCTTGGTGCGCATAGCATGGCTACGGAAGCCTAGCTATAGTGTCGAGGCAGGGAGAAGGCGGAGACGGCGTAGAGTCGTGGCAAGAGGACACCGGAGAGAGGGATCGGGCCCATCGAGATCTAGGAAAATCCTTGCTGCAGACCACTTGCAGGGCTGGCCCAGCTCCCTTAGGACGACGAGGGGGGGTCCGCGGCTCTGTGCGGACCGAAAGAAGAGATTGCTAGGGAAATGGGGGCCGTGGCCTCCTCAGGAAGATGCAAAGCAGGAGCAGCTAGACGGGGAGCTTCATGGCGTCCCTTAATCAAATGGGTCAGTGCTTGGACCTGCTAGACCAGTGTGACAAACTGGTCCTAGGTCAATGGGGCCGCTGGTGGCGATGGAGTCTCAATTGGTGGTGGTGGCGGTGCCACACTACTCACCGGATCAGGTCTTTGGGAGATGACTTGGTCCCGGGCTTTGAAGTAGCCTTTCTTCAATTGGCCATTGGAGGGGTTCTCTTTCAAATCGAGATCCTTGTCTCCTGGATCACAAGTTTTATGGGACTTGAGGACCCTTCCTCTAGCGCCAATTTACTACTGCTGAAATTTGTCCTCCGACTCGGGCGCGATAGGGCTACAGCGTGGGCTCTATCCTAGGCAGACCTGCAAAACAGTCCTCACGCGAGAGGCATTGGGGGTGGCCCTCTGCGGAAGACCCTCCGATGCTCAAGTCAGTGGAGATCAGCAACCAACAAAAATGGAGAGAAGGCTCTCGTTGAAGAGTCTCTCCATGGTGGTCTCTCGAGGGCTCTGAGCAAAGCGCTAATGGCGGAAAGGGGTGAGCAAGCGTGTAAAAAGATGGCCCATACCTTAGAAGCAGGAAGACGGTTGTATTTATAGAGGGTCACCTGACTGCTTGGAGGCATCGTGGGTCTGAAAGCCGTTGAGATCCAAATCGAGTTTGTTATGATGCCAGCGGGATCCGTATCTTGTCAGTTAGAGGATCGACGGCTGGAAGAGCTAGTTGATGCCATGAGGTTTAATGATCACATGGACCTAGGCCACTCTTGCGGGTCCTAGGCCATCTCTGGGCATGATTCGCCGCCTGGAATCTTATTCAGTTATAGTTCATTCGAATTCTTACGCGCCGGATTCTGCAGAGGTATTTTGAAAGCTGTGGTTTGGTCATCATGGTTCGGCTGAGGTAAGTGTCAAGGGGCCAACGTGGCAGCCATAAATGTCTTAATGCATGGAAGGAAAAAAGGCATTAAATGCCACGTGGCCTTTATGAGGCCATAAATCTTTGATGAAAGAGACATAGCGTGGTCGCGGAGGCGGAGGTATGTTGGCCGAGGCTGGCCTAGCTATGTTGGCCGAGCTATGCAGCTGGCCGAGGCTGAGGCTGGCCGAGCTATGTTGGCCGAGGTATGAAGCTGGCCTGAATGAGAGCGCGTAGGCATGGCTCAGCCTGAATGAGGCGGGGCTTGAGTGCCGATGCATGCTTTCTCCTTTCTTTTTATTCCATTAAATGCTAGCAAGTCATTATGACCGTTTCTGCACCATTAAATGCTCCAGCCTATTGACTTGACTGCTGGATATTAACGAGGTGGCCCTTGGGAGAACCCACGCACATAATGTGGCCCTTTTTTCCTCTTGTTCTCTTTCTTCATTATGAGGAGATGCTTGTTGCTAGAATGTCGCGCCAGCTAGCCAGCTGGCAAGCAGGGCATTTGGATTGGGCGCGACTCTATCGCCATTGTGAACGGTCAACAATGCAATGATAATATTACCCCTCAACATTAACTATGAAATTTGTGTTTTTGAATGCAGAGAGTTGGAAACCCTGCCTTGTGTATCCAAGTAACATGGAATGTTGTTCGTTCTAAATCATCTGATATTTGTTTGATTTTGTGTCCAATCTGCAGGCGAAGTGAACGCAGAGAAAAGGTGGGATGGTGATGTGCGGTACAGTCCTCATCATACTCTGCTTCATTCTGCTGGTCCTTCTGGTTCTCAAAGAAATATTCTTGCGATCTGCCAAGGATACCAATTCAAATGACATCATAGTGAATTATGTTGTTATGCATTTCGTCTTCAACATTGTGGGTCTTTTTGAGATGAGTGCATGTAAATCTCAGTTTACACAGCTCCAAATTGTATCATGGAGTAGCGCTCATGTTACAAGGTAAGAGGTTTGCTCTTCCTCGCCCCTCGATCAATGTATTGCAAAATAGCTTTGGCTCAGCGCTAATGCGAACGGATTGCTCCAATTTTGAAGATTCTTCGTATAAACAGAAAGAAAACTTTGTAACAAATCCCAATAATGTTGTGATACACCATCACTACATAACGACAGGAAATGCTTGTCCTTGTGTACGATGTTCCTCTTGCAAATATATGAAACCGGATAGTGGGCCCGGCGGCAGCTGATTATATTTGTATTTACGTGTGGCGTTAAGTATGCAGAGCTTTGTAGGCGCGGATTCTTCTCTTGTTCCGGCATGATAGCTGTTGTGGCTAGTAAAAAGCCACAAGTTAATAATGGTACCAGGCCTCTGGACGGCCCTAGGGCTAGTCCTAGGCGGCCCCAATGGTACCTAGCCCCTAGACGGCCTCAGGATCAGTCCTAGGGGGCCCCGATGGTATCTGGCCCCTAGACAGCCCCAGGGCCAATTCAAGGCGGCCACGACGGTACTTGGCCCCTAGATGGCTACAGGGCCAGTCCTAGGTGGCCCCGACGGTACCTGGTCCTAGACGGCACCAGGGCCAGTCCTAGGCGGCCCCGATGGTACCTAGCCCCTAGACGGCCCCAGGGCCAGTCCTAGGTGGCCCCGACGGTACTTAGCCCCTAGACAATCCCAGGGCCAGTCCAGGCGGCCGGGGCCCCAGGGCCAATCCTGGGCGGGCCCGATGGTACATGGCCCTAAGACGGCCTCAGGACCAGTCCTAGGTGGCCCCGATGATACCTAGCCCCTAGACGTCCCCAAGGCCAGTCCTAGGCGGCCTCAATGATACCTGGCCCCTAGATGGCCCGAGGGCCAGTCCTAAGCGGCCCCGATGGCCCCAGGGCTGATCCCGGGCGGAAATCTTTTTCTAGAACCTCATAGGTTTGACAAGATAGGTGACATCATTTTGGGCACCCTTTTCAGAGGATCTCAGCCCAAAAAGTTATTGATAACATTTAATGACCCTAACTAAATTAACATCGAAAGGTGAACCTGACATAAAGTATCAATCACCTCGAGTCAGAAAAGCCACTAAGGCTCCAAAAGTCATTAATAGCATTTAATGACTCTGACTAAATTAGCATCAAAAGGTGATTATCTAACATAAAGTATCAATCACCTCGAGTCAGAAAAGCCACTAAGGCTCCAAAAGTCATTAACAGCATTTAATGACCTTGACTAAATTAGCATCAAAAGGTAATTACCTAACATAAAGTATCAATCACCTTGAGTCAGAAAGGCCACTAAGGCTCCAAAAGTCATTAACAGCATTTAATGACTCTAACTAAATAAGCATCAAAAGCCGATTATCCCTGGGAAGATATTGATGATGTCGGAATAATAAACACGAACCCAACCCGACCAGCCCTGACATTCCATCTGCAAGAGTGCTGACGTGTTATGAGGCTCAGACCTCAGCGAAGGAAAAGGTCGATAAAAGGATAGGTAAGAGCAACCAAGGGGGGCTCTCTCTAAGATGAAACAACCCATTCCACACACACACACTTCTTCTCAACCACAACTGTGTTCCTGGTCGCTAACTTGGGCGTCGGAGGGTCCTATAACTGAAATCTTCGGTTACAGGACTTCTTGCAGGATTCCAGAGGCGAGGGGGTGATCGGAGGATCTCCTTGAAGTACCAGTTGATGCTCAAGGATGCCAGCTCAAGGTAACCGGGCATCAACAGATTGGCGCGCCAGGTAGGGGGCGCATCAGAGGGTAGCATCAACCGATTTGATGGAACCGACATATATCCAGGAGGCCTCCTCCGATTCCACTGGGGGGCTTCCCTTCCGAGCAGATCCATTAGAAGCCAACCTCCCTACTTCTTCATCACCTTCAATATCGGCCACTCCTCAGGAGAAGTTGGCTAACCTCACTCAACAGGTTTAAGCCCTCATTGGGGTGGTTCGTGAACCGCAGGAATAACAACCTGCTGTGGTTCATCGACTAGCTGGATTTCCTGTGCCATCGCAGATCGCTACCCTGACCAGTCAGCAGTCCATGCACAGAAGGTCCTCCCAGAAAGAGCATCCTCATCACCAAGTTTCATCCAAGCATCATCTTCAGGAAAGCCTTAAGAGGTCTCGGTCCCCTACCCTCCGCTCTAGTGGTTATGAACACCGGCGAGGGAAGGAACCCTGAAGTTCATATCATCACCAGCCCCGATATTCTACCACCTCCTCGTTCGAATCTACAGATGAGGATATCAACAATCGGATGGAGAGACGCTTGGAGGAGCAAAACATGCGTTTGGAGGAGCTTAGTCAAAAGCTTCATGATCATTCGGGGGTGGAATATGATTCACGCCCCCCCTTACCTGCCGACTCATGGAAGAGTGCATTCCCCATCGGTTCCATCTTCCTCAACTAGACCCGTATGATGGCACCATGGACCCATTGGACCATTTGGAAAGTTATAAATCTCTTATACAAGTCCAAGGAGCCACAGACGCCTTATTATGTATCGCCTTCTCTGCCACTCTTCGGAAGGCCGCCCGTGCCTGGTATTCTAAGTTGCTCCCGCGCAGCATCGACTCTTTTCAGCAGTTGGAAAAGGCCTTTTTGGCGCAGTTTGATGCCTGTCGCAAAATCTCTCGAGTAGCTGACTGCCTCTTCTCTGTCCAACAAAAGGAAGGCGAGCTCTTGAAAGATTTCATAACTCGATTTAAAGCTGTGGCACTGGAGGTGTATCATCTAGATGATGCTGTGGCCACCCTGGCCTTAAAGCGGGGACTTCGTCCCTCTCGCTTCACCTATTCCTTGGACAAGAGGCCGCCTAGCTCCTATGCTGAGCTCTCAGATCGGGCACATAAGTATATCCGCGCTACCAAGGCTGATCATACCCGAAGGGATGCTGATCGAGCGGCTGGCAAGAAGCCGCTCCAGGAGATTCCAAGTAGACTTCCTCCTAAGAAGCCTGAACCCCCGTGTCGGCCGGATAATCCATGCCAGAACCTTCCTACTGAAGAAGGGAGCTACACCCCTCTCCTCGCCCTGAGATCTCATATCCTTATGGAAGTCGAAGGAGAGCCTTATCTCTAACGCCCCCCTCCGCTGAGGGCAGGTGCCACTCGTGATCGGAGCTGCTATTGCTGTTTCCATAGAGACTACGGCCACGATACTGACGAGTGCTGCAATTTGAAATGCACAATAGAGGAGCTCATTCAGTAGGGTTACCTCGGAAAGTTTGTCAAGAAGGGAGCTCCGACTATCCCGCCTATGATGGGGCCCCCGCTCGCTCAAGCTAGCGTCGACAACATCCGATGGAGCAGACGGTGGGCATGCTTTCATGGGGGGCAGCTTCATCAACCAAAAGACATAGGGGGAATGATGGGGTAGAGGATGTAAATCCCTATTTTGAAAGGGAGTTAGGGGGAGGGGATCACCCAAACGATGATAGCGTAGTCGTCTCTATGACGATCACTAAACATCCTGTAAAAAGAATACTTGTAGATAGTGGAAGCTCAGTAGACATACTTACTTATGATGCTTTTATTCGGATGGGTTTGTCCCCTGATTCCTTGTCACCCGTGGCAACTCCCTTCGTCGGCTTCACTAGAGATTCTGCCAAGGTGGAGGGCGAGATTACCTTGCCGATCATAGCGGGATTGCCACCCCGTCAAAGCACGGTCCTATTAAGGTTCCTGGTGGCTAGGGTGCCATTGGCCTACAACGCTATCCTCGGCCGTCCAGGTTTGAACCTCTTGGATGCAATCATCTCTACCAGGCGCTGGCTGGTGAGATTCCCAACCAATCAAGGAGTCGGAGAGATGCATGGGGAACAGGACCTCGAACAATTATGCTATCATATGACTCCTAGCCCCTAGGAGATGGTGGCTCCCTTTGCCCGGTGTTGTTCAACCCCAGGGAATCTAAAAGAAGAGGAAATCGGAGGACCGGCTACTATCTTACCCATTGGGAGACGATCCCACAAAGACTGTGCAAATCGATGAGCTTCTTCCTTTGGAAGTAAAAAATGAACTCCTCACCTTTTTACGGGCTAACTCAAATATTTTTGCTTGGTCCACCTCGGACATGCCTGGTATTCCCTCGGAGGTGATAACCCATAAGCTCAACATTGATACCAAGTGTCGACCTGTTTGACAAAAGAAAAGAAGCTTTGCCCCCAAGTGGCAAAGGGCCATAGATGAGGAAGTCAACAAGCTTTTAGTCGCCGGCCACATTCGGGAGGCTTAGTACCCAAGTTGGTTGGCAAATGTAGTTATGGTCCGGAAAGCGAGTGAAAGTTGACGGATCTGCATCGACTTCACTGACCTTAACAAGGCATGTCCTAAGGATAGTTTTCCTCTGCCGCAAATCGATCAACTGGTGGACTCCACCTATGGACATGAGCTCCTGAGTTTTATGGATGCCTTCTCCGGCTACAACCAAATAAAGATGGACCCGACGGATGAAGAAAACACTTCTTTCATTACAGAGAAAGGCATTTACTGCTATAAAGTAATATCCTTTGGACTAAAGAACGTCGGAGCCACTTATCAGAGATTGATGAATAAGGTCTTCAAGGACCAGATTGGGTGTAATATAGAGGTATATGTGGATAACATGCTAGCTAAGAGCACCCAAATCGCCAGTCACGTAACCGACTTAGAGGAAACCTTTAGCAACCTTCAAAGTCATCAGATCAAGCTTAATCCCCGTAAGTGCGCCTTCGGCATTACTGCGGTGAAGTTTTTGGGCTTCTTAGTGACCTAGTGGGGAATCGAGATGAATCCGAAGAAGATTCAAGCTATCCTCGATATGCGGCGACCAGCCAACAAAAAGGAGGTCCAACGACTCACTGGAAGAATAGTCGCCCTGAGCCGATTCCTGTCCAGGTCAGCGGAGAGGTGCTTACCTTTCTTTAAAGCCTTGCGCAAGGTCAACAGTTTCGAGTGGACGGACAGTTGCCAACAAGCCTTCGAGGAGTTAAAGGAGTTCTTGTCCACTCCACCATTACTATCAAAGCCTGAAGAGGGAGAACAACTTTTTGTTTATCTAGTTGCTACCCCAGAGGCAGTCAGCTCTGTTCTAGTCTGACTCAATCAAGATGGAGTGTAGAAGCCTATCTATTACACTAGCAAGGTACTTCATGATGCGGAAATCCGATACTCTCGGGTGGAGAAGATTATCTTCGCCTTGGTCGTCTCTGCTCAACGCCTCCGGCCATACTTCCAGGCACACCCGATAGCGGTGCTTACAGACCAGCCTCTTAGGTCTATACTGGCTCAACCTGATACCTCAGGTCGCCTTATAAAATGGGCTGTCAAGTTCAGAGAGTTTGACCTATCATTCCGGGCTCGCCCTGCTCTTAAGTCCCAAGTATTGGCGGATTTTTTGGTGGAATGCACTTGGATCGATGAGCGGGATAATGATGTCCCTGAGAAATGCTCTGTAGCTGAGGAAGATTTGGCGGAGGCCTAGATTCTTCATGTTGACGATGCCTCCAATTCCCAGGGAAGTGGGGCAGGCCTTATCTTAGCAAGTCTAGAGGGAATAACCTTTGGGTACGCCCTCTGCTTCCTTTTCAAGGCCACCAACAATCAAGCTGAGTACGAGGCCCTATTGGCTGGAATCAAACTTGCCCGTGAGATGGAAGTAAAGCATCTTCGAGCCTTCACTGACTCCCAGCTCATCTCCAGGCACGTCACTGGAGAGTTCGAGGCTCGCGACCCTATCATGTCACGATATTTGGACAAAGTCAAGATGTTGACCTCTTCATTGACTTATTTCACCATCAGTTACATTCCTAGAGGGGAGAATGCTAGAGCTAATGCATTATCAAAGTTGGCCACTTCGGCGGATGACTGCCTAGAAAGAGAGTACATCAAGCATCTGGAGAGTCCAAGTATTGATTCCACAGAGGAAGTTATACCGATCATGCAGGAGCCGACGTGGATGGATGCTTACATTCGTTATCTCACTAGTGGCTCTCTTCCCACTGACCCAGCAAAAGCAAGGTTGCTCAAGAGGAGGTCAGCCAAGTTTGTATTGTTAGAAGGCCGCCTATACAGGAAATCTTTCTCCCATCCTCTTCTCAAGTGTATAGGCCCGCCAGATGCTGATTATGTTCTCAGAGAAATCCATGAAGGCATATGTGGGAGTCATATGGGGGGCAGGTCTCTGGCATATAAAGCTTTCCGCCAAGGATATTATTGGCTTACAATACGCCAGGATGCCGCTGAGTTGGTTCGAAGGTGTGATAGCTGCCAATGACACTCGAGCATCCAGAGACACCTGGCCTCACTTTTGAGTCTGCTGTCTGCCCCCTGGCCTTTTGCTAAATGGGGGATGGACATACTTGGGCCTTTCCCCCCAGCCGCTGGACAGCGGAGGTTCTTATTAGTGGCCATTGACTATTTAACTAAATGGGTCAAGGTTGAGGCACTAGCTAAAATTACCGAAGCCAAGGCGAAGGCGTTCTTTTGGAAATCTATTATTTTTCGGTTCGGCTTACCTCATACTTTGATTACTGATAATGGCCGCCAGTTTGACAACTCATCATTCAAGGCCTTCTATGCTGAGTTAGGCATTTGCCACAGGTTTACTTCTGTCGGGCATCCCCAATCCAATGGAGAGGCAGAAGTTATGAACCGTACCATCCTTCAAGGACTCCGGACCTGGTTGGATGGATTCAAGGGCAGATGGGTGGAAGAACTTCCGAGTGTATTATGGGCATACCACACCACTCCCAGGGCCCCACAGGAGAGACTCCCTTCAGCCTCATCTTCGGTTCTGAAGCGGTCATCCCGATGGAAATCGGCCTCCCTAGCTCCCAAGAAGAAGCGTATAAGGAGGATGAAAATCCCGATCAATTGAGGGCTAACCTGGACTTCATCGACGAAACCCAAGACCTTGCATGGTTTAGGATGGCCACTTTTCGCTAGCGAGCCGAGAGGTACTATAATGCTCGGGTTCATCCCAATATATTTTGCTCCGGAGACTTGGTCCTTAGAAAAGCTGAGGTGTCCAAACCAACTGAAGGAGGCAAGCTATCGCCAAATTGGGAAGGGCCATATCGAGTCACAAAAGCGCTTTCGCGAGGAGCCTACAAATTGGAGGGGATGGACGGACAACCAATTCCACGCACTTGGAATGCCGGTAATCTCCGCCGATACTATCAATGATAAATGTATTAGACAAATGATTATAAAAATAGTTTTTAAACTCTATTGTTCAAATTTAATATTGTGCCCTCGGCGGCCCAAAGGATACAGACACCCCAGACCAGCACGAGAAACCTCCAAAGGTTCAAGTCCTGTGTCCTAGGCAGCCCCGAGTCAAACTCCCGGGCCAGCGCGAGAAACCCCCATGACAGTTTTTTAAAAGGACCTCGGTGGCCCAAAGAATACAGACACCCCGGACTGGTGCGAGAAACCACCGGAGGTTCAAGTCCTGTGTCCCAGGTGGCCCAGAGTCAAAATCATGGGCCGGTGCGAGAAACCCCCGTGGCAATTTTTCAAAAGGACCTCAGCGGCCCAAAGGATACAGACACCTTGGACTGGCGTGAGAAACCTCTGGAGGTTCAAGTCCTGTGTCCCAGACAGCCCCGAGTCAAACTCCCGAGCCGGCGCAAGAAACCCCCGTGGCAGTTTTTCAAAAGGACTTCGGTGGCCCAAAGGATACAAACACCCCGGACCGGCGCGAGAAACCTTCGGAGGTTCAAGTCATGTGTCCCAGGCGGCCCCGAATCAAACTCTCAGACCAGCGCGAGAAACCCTCGTGGCAGTTTTTCAAAAGGACCTCGGCGGCCCAAAGGATACAGACACCCCGAACCGGTGCAAGAAACCTCCGGAGGTTCAAGTCCTGTGTCCCAGGCGGCCCTGAGTCAAACTCCCGGGCCGGCACGAGAAACCCCCATAGCAATTTTTTAAAAGGACATCGGTGGCCCAAAGTATAGAGACACCCTGGACCGGCGCGAGAAACCTCCGGAGGTTCAAGTCATGTGTCCCAGGCAGCCCCGAGTCAAACTCCCAGGCCAGCGCGAGAAACCCCCGTGGTAGTTTTTTTAAAAAAGGACCTCGACGGCCCAAAGGATACAGACACCCCGGACCGGCACGAGAAACCTTCGGAGGTTTAAGTCCTGTGTCCCAGGCGGCTCCGAGTCAAACTCCCAGGCCAGCGCGAGAAACCCCCATGGCAGTTTTTCAAAAGGACCTCGGCGGCCCAAAGGATACAGACACTCCGAACCGGTGCGAGAAACCTCCGAAGGTTCAAGTCCTGTGTCCCAGATGGCCCTGAGTCAAACTCTTGGGCTGGCGTGAGAAACCCCCGTGGCAGTTTTTTAAAAAAAGGACCTCGGCGGCCCAAAGGATACAGACACCCTGGACTGGCGCGAAAAACCTTCGGAGGTTCAAGTCCTGTGTCCCATGCGGCCCCGAGTCAAACTCCTGAGCCGGCGTGAGAAACCCCTATGGCAGTTTTTCAAAAGGTCCTAGGCAGCCTCGTTAAGGCTGGTCCTAGGCCGGCCCTTAGGCTGGTCCTAGGCGGCCTCAATAATGTTAGGCCCCTGGCCAGCCCTCGAGCTGGTCCTAGGCGGTCTCGTTAAGGCTGGTCCTAGGCCGGCCCTCGGGCTGGTCCTAGGCAGCCTAGGCGGCCTTAACGGCCTCGTTAAGGTTAGGCCCCTGGCCGGCCCTCGGGCTAGTTCTGAGCAGCCCCCAATGTCCAACCCAAAAATGGCACGAACGTCCTCAACCAACACAGGATTCCTGAGAGTTTAAACTGGGAATCCTGGGCGGCCCTGAGTTGGGCTTTTAGATCGGCACGGGAGGTTTCCTGCATAACAGGTCATCAAGTGAAGTTAAGGGAATAAGCCTAGTTTTCCAAACAACAGAATAATCGGAAAACTGATAAAATTGGCTTAAACATCAAAGCTATACACAAGATAATCAAAAAGGACCTTACTATTACTATATTGTCATATAAAAGCTCAGTTTCAGCCGCATTACAAAACACAGAAGGGTGAAAGAAAATCAAAATCAAGGCTTGGAGGGTTCTGACTCGCTCTCCATATCCTCGCCCAGAGGCTAAATGTCATCAAGATCGCCTAACTGGTGAACCTGAAGAATTTTCTCCTTACACTTTTCAAATCCTTTAGCAAAAGCGTCGACAGCCGCTTCGCTACACTCAGCCGCAAATTCAGCGGAGCCCTTATAAGCTTCCACCGCGCCTTGGGCCCTCTGGTCGGCCACGCTGACCCTGATCATGGCCTCTGCTTGGGCGGCCATTATGCTTTCCTTGGCCTGAACTTCAATAACGATCAATTGGCTAAGGTTTCTCTAACCGCCCCCTCGGCAAAGGCCAACTTCTCCTCGGTAAAATTTAGCCGCTCCTCGGCAGAGGCCAGCTTCTTCTCGATCGAATTTAGATGCTCCTCGGCATTGGCCAATCTCTCCTCCATAGCTCGGGCCTCAATATCGAGCAGCTCTATCCTATCCTCAGCCATGGCCACCCTTTCTTCGGCCTGAGTAGCACTAAGAAGAACACTCTTCAATTCTTCTTCAACTGACCCCAGTTTTGACATGGCTTCGAGCAGCTTGGCGTCAGCCACTCGAGCCCTTCTCTCGGCCTCTCCAACCTGGGTCTTGAGATCTCGACCCTCTTCCTCGGAAGCCCTCAGTGCACCGGAAGCTGCGACCTCCTGAGCCCTCTCCTCAAATATTTCCCGGGTTAGCTCATCTACCCGAGATTTAAGAATGTCTAGCTCGGGGGGTTTTTCTTCTGGTTGCTCGAGCCTTCGAGGTAGGCATCTCGAAGAACGAACGCACTATTAGACGCCTGCATATGCCATCAGGTGAGAGAGTGGCCATAACTGACTTCAAGAAAGAAAGAGCTATGGGTCTTGTATAATCACCTGGAGGAAGGCGGTGAAAAAAGTATCCAAAGACTTCGCCAGTGGTTGACGCCGAAGCTTGGCCTGGAGATTGGGCAGAGTCAAGCGGCTAAGTACATGCTCGGCCAGGCGACCCCGGTGAATTGCATTAACATCGGACGGTCGATTTACAAGGCCCTCATCAGAGGGCACCTCCGCCCCCTCCTAGGGTGAGCGAACATCAGAAGATTGGTCTTCGCCGACCTCCTGAATCGGAGGCGTTGTCATCCCCTCTTCCGACGAAACCTCATCACTGACCTCGGCCGGTGGCTGAGATTTTTCCCTTGCTGGCCCCTCTTGTGTCTCTGCCAGAGGGACCCCTATCGGCAGCTCTGTTGGAACGGCAGTCGAGGGGACCTCCGTTACTAGTCCTTCAACAAAAGGATCCCTCTTCCTTGCTTCCCTTGCCAAAGTGACTCCGGGGGAAGGAGGTGGCTACTCAGCCCGCTTCGGCTTTTTAGGCGTGACCTTCGTCAAGTCCCCGGTGGCCTTTCTTTTCTTATTAACGGCCTCCAACAAAAAATCTGAGGAGAACCTCATTTCTGTGTTCTAAAAACAAAGAGTCAAAAAACAAGGGCAATAAAACAAACACGAAAAAGATAAAAAGCCATAAGTCAACAAAAACTTACATACAAGCACACGTGCAATAAACAAACAGAAAATAAAAGGAGGAAAAGAAATTTCGACCAGCGGTTGAGGATGGTAGCACTCACCGGGTCTCGGTGAGGATGCCACTGGTGCTGCTAGGGCTTCACGAAGGTTGCTCTCTGACAGCAGTTCTGCATAGGGAGGAATGACGAAAGACAAGAGGGCCTTGAAAAGCTCTCGGTCTCTTTCCTCTATGCTAGAGTTTTTATTGGGGCTAGTGTCAGGGTAACTCCAAGACGTCTTTACCCTCTCACCATGGACATAAAAGAAACGCGACTTCGACCCTTTTATCTTCGAGGGCAAGTCCAATTTGACTACCCTCTTAGGACGGGAGGCAAAACTCCACCAGCCGCTTTCGGAGGAATTCCTAAGTTTGTAAAAAGCTCGAAAGAGGGAAACTCGGGCGGGGACGCCATGAAAATGGCAGAGCACCAAGAATGCATATATGATTTGAATCGAGTTTGGGGTCAGTTGAGCAGGAATCAAGTTATATCTATCTAAAAGATTTAAGAAGAAAGGATGAAGAGGGAGGTAGAGCCCACCCTTAAGGAATTCTTCATAAAGGGCGACTCCTCCCCCTCGACCACAAGTCACCTTATCATCGTACCAAGAAGCGGACAGGAAACGCTGTCGGAAATTTTATACTGAACCCTGATCCTCCTTATGTCATGGTCTTTTAGGACAGAACATATCCCCCCCGGGCCCGTATAATTGGGTCTAGAAGGAGATGTCGAATGTGATGGAGGGGGTGAAACCCTAGAGGTCGGAGAGATGGCCCTATATGCGGAGGGAGGAACCTCATCGGAGGGAACCTCACCTGAGGGAGCTTCACCTGGAAGAACCTTGCCTGAAGGGACCCTGCTGGGGTGCGAACCAACAGTCTCAGAATGACCAGGTATGGAAATTTCGCAAGGAGCACGACGACGTGCCTCGAAAATCTCTTCCCTAGATGGTTCGATTAGAGGCCCCTTACCCTTCCTATCGGCCTGAGGATCCATTAAGAAGAAAGAAAACAAGAAAACCAAGAAACTAACCTCGAAACAGAAGGACAGAACCAAAAGGGAACTCAACGCAGGGGGGAGGAGCAAGAAGCAAGAAGAATATATATGCGATAGAGGACAAAAGGGATGGGTGGGATAATATTAGCTTCTCAGATTTGGGAGACCCCGCACATCATAAAGAGTAAGGCGGTGAGCACTGAGTCATGGCCCAAGTGTCACTAGCCTATAAGAGGAGCGCATTTTTCCTAGCGAAAAGAGCCATCAGCGTAATTAAAGTACATGAAGCCCTTTCCCATCAATCACGAGGCATTCCTTTTAAGTGATAAAAGGGTTCTTTAATCTTCTTAGAAGCGCACGCCCATCATCAACAGGCTGTGACTCATTAAACCCAATTATATGAAAATTTGTTCATGCTCCTTTCTCTTAGCAAGTGCAGCACACGCGAAGACCAAGACTCAGGAGCGGGGGGCATATAATGTTGCTAGTAAAAAGCCACATGATAATAATGGTACTGGGCCCCTAGATGGCCCCAGGGCCAGTCCTACGCAGCCACAATGGTACCTGGCCCCTAGACGGCCCCAGGGCCAGTCCTAGGCGGCCCCGATGGTACCTGACCCCTAGACAGCCCCAGGGCCAGTCCTAGGCGGCCTCGATGATACTTGGCCCCTATATGGCCTTAGGGCCAGTCCTAGGCGGCCATGACGATACTTGGCCCCTGGATGGCCCCTGAGTCAGTTCTAGGCAGCCCCGATGGTACCTGGCCCCTAGACGGCCCCAAGGCCAGTCCTAAGCGGCCCCGATGGTACCTAGCCCCTAGATAGCCTCAGGGCCAGTCCTAGGCGGCCCCGACGATACCTAGCCCCTAGACGGCCCCAAGGCTAGTCCTAGGCGGCCCCGACGATACCTGGCCCCTAGACGGCCCCAAGGCCAATCCTAGGCGGCCCCGATGATACCTGGCCCCTAGACGGCCCCAGGGCCAATCCTAGATGGCCGCGATGATACCTGGCCCCTAGATGGCCCTAAGGCCAATCCTAGATGGCCCCGATGGTACCTAGCTCCTAGACGGCCCCAAGGCCAATCCTAGGCGGCCCCGATGGTACCTGGCCCCTAGACGGCCCCAAGGACAATCCTAGGCGGCCCCGATGGTACCTGGCCCCTAGATGGCCTCAGGGCCAGTCCCAGGCGGCCCCGATGGTACTTGCTCCCTAGACGGCCCCAGGGCCAGTCCCAGGGGACCCCTCTAGACGGCCCCAGGGCTAGCCCCAGGTGGCCCCGATGGTACTTGGCCTCTAGACAGCCCCAGGGCCAGTCCTAGGTGGCCCCGACGGTACCTGGCCCCTGACGGCCCTAAGGCCAGTCCTAGGCGGCCCCAATGGTACTTGGCCCCTAGACGATCTTAGGGCTAGTTCTAGGCGGCCTCGGCGTTACTTGGTCCCTAGACGGCCCCAGGGCCAGTCCCAGGCGGCCCCAATGATACTTGATCCCTAGATGGCCCAAGGGCTAGTCCTAGGCGGCCCCGACGATACTTGGCCCCTAGACGGCCCTAAGGCTAGTCCTAGGCGGCCCCGACGATACTTGGCCCCTAGACGGTCTCAGGGCCAGTCCTAGGTGGCCCCGATGGTACTTGGCCCCTAGACGGCCCTAGGGCGGCCATTCCTAGGCGGCCCCGACGATACTTGACCCCCAAACGGCCCCAGGGCCAGTCCTAGGTAGCCCCGACGATACCTGGCCCCTGGACGGCCCCAGGGCCAGTCCTAGGCAGCCCTGACGGCCCCAGGGTCGATCCCGGACGGAAATCTTTTTTCAGAACCTCATAGGTTTGACAAGATAGGGGATGTCATTTCAGACATCCTTTTAAGAGGATCTCAGCCCAAAAATTTATTGATAACATTCAATGACCCTGACTAAATTAGCATCAAAAGGTGATTACTTGACATAAAGTATCAATCACCTCCACTAAGGCTCCAAAAGTTATTAACAACATTTAATGACTCTGACTAAATTAGCATCAAAAGATGATTACCTGACATAAAGTATCAATCACCTTGAGTGAAAAGCCACTAAGGCTCCAAAAGTCATTAACAACATTTAATGACCCTAACTAAATTAGCATCAAAAGGTGATTACCTGATATAAAGTATCAATCACCTTGAGTCAAAAAAGCCACTCAGGCTCCAACAGTCATTAACAACATTTAATGACCCCGACTAAATTAGCATCAAAAGGTGATTACCTGACATAAAGTATCAATCACCTTGAGTCAAAAAGGTCACTAAGGCTCCAAAAGTCATTAACATCATTTAATGACTCTGAATAAATAAGCATCAAAAGCCGATTATCCCTGGGAAGATATTGATGATGTCAGAATAATAAACATGAACCCAACCCGATCAGCCCTGACATTCCATCTGCAAGAGTGCTGACGTGTTATGAGGCTCATACCTCAGCGAAGGAAAAGGTCGATAAAAGGATAGGTAAGAGCAAGCAAGGGGGGCTCTCTCTAAGCTGAAACAACCCATTCCACACACACGCTTCTTCTTCTCAACCACAACTGTGTTCCTGATCGCTAACTTTGGCGTCGGAGGGTCCTATAACTAAAATCTTCGGTTACAGGACTTCTTGCAGGATTCCAGAGGCGAGGGGGTGATCGGAGGATCTCCTTGAAGTACCAGTCGATGCTCAAGGACGCGAGCTCAAGTTGAACGGGCATCAACAATAGCCATCGCCTGTTAATACTTCCATCTCAGTTTTGCATCAATCCCAAACATCTTATTACCGAAGCAGTCAAGGACACTTAAAAAATTACTCTCGGGGAAATCTTCAGCGGCTGGTTGATGAACGATGTGTTGCTTTATATATGTTTCTGCTTTGCCGTTCTCAATTATTCCGTGGGAACTTTGATTTCTTAAGAAAAAAAGCATCAATAATGAAACTAATAGTCCCCAAGAGCTTGTCTCGGACATGCATTGAAACTGCTAAATCCGATGCATTCTCTTGGTGCTTGTCTGTAGCTTTTATCAACATGGCAGCCGTGGACATTATTGGACAGATGGTGTGCTTGCTCCCAGACACCAATTAAAATAACACATTCCACTGGACTTGAAGCAAGCACATACCAAGCCATATAGGCCATCTATGGACCACATTGGGGAAATGTATGCCAATTAACCTTATCGGCGTTGCAACTACCAACAATCAGTGGTTCCATGCCACCAAACATACAACGGAACTGATGAATATATATATATATCAAGATGTATAATTGAACCTAACTGGCTTATAAATTACGCCAAACCATGCTGGGAACTACAAACCACATTCAATGTGCATATTTACAATAGACCTGCATAAAGATTTTCTTGGATGCATACCAGCCACTCTTATCCTTTTTGAACCCACCGATGCGATTTCTTTCGGGTCGGCGGCTGCAAGTGATTACCGTCGGCATGGCAGTCGTGATGCCCACGGCATGCGTATAATGCATGCCATGCATGAATATTTTTCTCTAAAATATATTTTTAATTTTTAAAATTTTATTTTTTTATACTTTAAAAATATTGATAGAATAGTTAGGCAGTGTTTGAAATAGAAGATAAGGGGGATATTTCTCTTATTCCCAAAAGCTATAACTAGAAAGAATATTTCTGAAAAAGTTTAACTAGAGGGAATAACCCATGTTCCTGAACTTATTTCCTAAGGAATCCAGGAATAACAAGAGTTATCCCTTGATGGCAAAGTTGTAATTTTAAAAGGTGCTTATTCCTTTAAGTCTGTGTTTGATATGAGGGATAAGGGAGATATCCCCGAATATTCTCTCTTATCTCCAAAAGCTATAACTAGAGGGGATAGTTCTGAAAAAGTTTAACCAAAGATCTTCTGAACTTATTCCCTAGGGAATTCAGGAATAACTAAAGTTATCCATTGATGGCAAATTTGTTATTTAAAAAAGATGATTATCCCTTGAGCTATCCTCTGGATAAATGTTATCCTATGCACTTATCCAGAGATAGCCTTTTATGAATCAAACACAACCTAAGCTATTATCTTGATAAATGCTATCCTGTACACTTATCCAGAGATAGCTTTTGAAAAGTCAAACACTACCTAATACATACATCACTAATAAAATGGCAGATTAATTATTTTATTAAATTAAAATATTAAAAATTAAAATATTTTTAAATATGAAAGGTTAAACTGTAAAATTAAAAATTTAAGAAATAAAATGAATTTTAAGGGATAAAATTATATTTTCGTCATTTTTTTTCTTGTCTTCATCTTCCATCACGTACAAGAGCTTTTTTTAGACTAGACTGGCACGTATCAGTGTCACGCCCCAGACCCAAAAATTTTGAGCTAGGGTGACAACCCGCCGCGTGCCGGGCACGCAAGGCGTCCCGAAACATGACACTGAATTCAAGAAAAGCAACAACCTATATATCATTCAAGTCCATGTCTTTAATACAATCCATAACTAAAGCTTTGGGCTACAAGCCCTACACATAAGCATTACTGGGGTTACATCAACATATGAATCCACAAAATAGAAGCTCCAACGAACCTATGGTTCCTTACACACCACAATAATATAGTCTGGGCATCGAGCCCTACACATAAATACACTGGTATAGCAATAAAACAAAATCTATATTTTATTTGAGTTGAGGTCCATCACTCCAACATGTTATTCTCAAATCTCATGGTCCTGTAGCAAAAACATTATAATATTTTTGTGAGATTACTCTCAGTAAGTAAACCACGTTATACAGTCAAATCATAGCATAGCAATCAATAAGCATATAAATGATCTGCATGCATAAACATTTCACAATTACTCAAATATGCAATATAAGTAAACCCATCATTGTTATATTATATCATATGTGTCCCAAGGCCCTGCAATGCCCCATAACAAAGGAGAGTCGTTGTGGCACATATAAATATAATTCAAATCATTTGCACTCATCATTGTTGTATTATATCATAGCAAATTATCAGTATATAAAGCATTCCAATTGTTATATTATATCATATGTGTCCCACGGCCCTGCAATGCCCCATAACAAAGGAGAGCCGCAGCGGCACATATAAATATAATTCATTCTTTTGCATTCACAATCACTCCATTATGCAATGTAAGTATTATATCATGCGTGTCCCACGGCCCTGCAATGCCTCATCTGAGCACATCCTCTAGATGTGTATGGCCATAGCAAAGGAGAGCCGCGGCGGCACTTATGAATATAATACCAATCATTTGCATCCATAACCGCTCAATTATACTATATAGGTAAACCCACTGTTTATACTCTCAATGGTAACTGTAAATGTGACCCACGGCCCTGCGATATCTCAATAGTGTACCAGCCAGCATTCCCTTAAAGCATCCCCCTACTGAAAGGTCAAGATACCAGGGTCACGCCAATAATGTATCAACAAGCATTCCCTTAAAGCATCCCCCCTACCGAAAGGTCGAGATACCAGGGTCACGCCAATAATGTACCAACAAGCATTCCCTTGAAGCATCCCCCTACTGAAAGGTCAAGATACCAGGGTCACGCCAATAATGTACCAACAAGCATTCCCTTGAAGCATCCCCCTACTGAAAGGTCAAGATACCAGGGTCACGCCAATAATGTACCAACAAGCATTCCCTTAAAGCATCCCCTACTGAAAGGGTCAAGATACCAGGGTCACGCCAATAGTGTACCAACAAGCATTCCCTTAAAGCATCCCCCCTACCAAAAGGGTCGAAATACCAGGGTCACGCCATGATAAAGGAGAACCGTGGCGACACATAACAGTACCTCACATTACATGCACTCATCATATCAATGACAACTCAATATTGCATAAACAGTGGATTATACTACTGAACAATTGCATGTAATATATTACATCAACATCATAATAACTGCATCTCTCATGCATAATAACTGCATCTATCATGCATAGCATCCACACATGAAATCATAGCACATAAACAGCCATGTATTCGTAGTATTCATCTACTTACAAATTTAGCCAATAACAATTCTTCATGTCACAATTCACAATTTAACTACGCATATCCTGAAATAAATTATTTAATAAACTGATAACTGGCTTACTTACCTATGTACGCAATCCAACAAGTATAATAAGCTAGTCAGATGTCTGAGCACCTACAGGATCATTTACACAATTAATTTATTAGTAAAGAATATTAAAATGACCCTTAGGATTTCTACCCAGACCAATCCACGGGCTCAACTTCGGACTCGAATATCTCTCATCCCCAGAAACTAGAATTCACCCAGATTCTAGCCATATAAAAATTATGCTAATCCCGGCCCGTTACAGGGCCCAAAAACCAGCCCAAACCTCCTATGCTGCACGGCCCAAAAGGCCTGAACCGGCCGGCCCAGCCGGCCCGGTTCAGCCTTAGATCCGCCCGATCCCCTGTTTCACCGAACAGGGGATGGGAACATGGCCGGCGGCCGGGGCCGCCGCCGGCCAAATTGAGGGCGGCCCGGCCGTCGGTGGCCGAGCCAGAGCCGGCCGCCGCCGCGGCCGGCCGCCAAACCTCTCTCCCCCCCAATTTCTCACTCTCTCTCTAATCCCTCCGCGCGGCACGGAAGTGTGCCGGCGGCACGGCCGGCCACCATGGCCGGCCGGACCTCCACCGGACGCACGCCCGGCGCCGGTGGAGGCGGCAGTCCAAGTCTCGGGCCCGGCGAGGCGGCGAGCACGCCGCCGGGCCCGAACCAACCGGCGGAAGCCGGTTCGGCTTCCGCCACCGCGCGAGAGGAGGGCCAATTGGCCCTCCCTCTCCTCTCTCTCCACCACCACCCCGCCGGACGCCTCCCCCGGCGCCGGCGGGGTCGCCGGTCAAGTATCAGGCCCGGCGCGGCGGCGAGCACGCCGCCGGGCCTGAACCAAGGGGGATCGGCGAGTTTTTCTCTCCCTCTCTCTTGCTCTCTCTCTGCCTCCCGCTGTCTCTCTCTCTCACCCGCTGTCTCTCTCTTTGCGATTCTTTCTCTCTCTCCTTCTTCCTCTCTTTCTCTCTCTCATGCTCTCTCTGCGAGACAGGGGATTACCTGATGGAAGCGGCTCTCTCTCTCTCTCTCTCTCTCTCTCTCTGAGAGGCAGGGGATTACCTGATGGAAGCGGACGCCAGGATGATGGAGGGAGTCCCCCCTCCATCATATAAATAATTCCCTAAGCAACGCTTCAGCCCAAGGACTCGGAAACCCATCAGACGCGACTCGAGAATCCAAGCGGCATACAGGAAACTTAAATGTCATAATAACACCAGGTGCCACCCCAATTAATACTGAGAGTTAACCTCCCCACAATTAAATTACCGGGGGTTTACATTCTCCCCTCCTTATAAAAATTTCGGCCTCGAAATTTGCTATACATCCAGTAGAATACAAATCCAGATTTTCCCTCTCATAATCAATTAAATTTCATTAAGGTCACGGTCATTGATACATCATTGATCTGTCATAAGATACAATTAATTATGGATTTTTCTTTCCCATTTCCTCCTTAGGCTCCCAATAGTCTCTCTCTCAGAATGATTATTCTACTAATCTTTGACATAAGGAATACTACACTATTTCAGAACTTGATTCTTACGGTCCATAATGTGCACAAGATGATCTTCATAGGTCAATTGGTTCAAGTTATAACACATAACGGGGTTTGAAATATACTTCCTCTGTCATAAAGATATGAAACACATTGAACACTACAAAGAGTAATGGAAGCAGTGCTAAGCTATAAGACACTTCCTTTATCTTTATCAAAGTTTCAAATGACCCAATGTTTTGTGGCTCAAGTCACCTCTAACACAGATCTCATACATCATTGGTTAGCAAAACTTCCAAATGATCTTTAACCTGAAATTTCAAATCTTTCTTTTTATCATTAACATAACTTTTCTATTAACTTTGAGCTACAAAAACTGCTTTAATTAAAGATACTTTTCATAGCTGCTAAACAAGCTCAGTCCAAAATTGTGCTCTCACATCATCTCAATATGAAGGAAATCTATACCTTATATCGTAGACAATTGAAAAGAATCCATTTGAATATTGGCTTGGTAATCAATAAATAAGCAATTTCATTAAGGGTAAGAACAATACCAAGCACCTCTTAAATTCATTACTCACAGGCTCACAGTATAACATCTAAAATCTTATTGGTTTCTGCAGTTGTCAATTACATGTATAATGTCTTCCATACTTAAGGTTAGCAACATATCAGGTACTCTCGATTCCTTGATAAGACAGTTCGAAATTCTTGTGAATTAGGTATAAGATAATCTTCTTTCAATGCTCTCTCAACTCTTGAATAGTTGAATGTACCATTAATCATTACGACACTTATATCAATCATCATAATATACTTGGTTTCACTCTTGAATACTTCAAGCTAACATCAATGAACATTATGCCAATCATTTAAGATATCTTTCATAATTATCGTAATTAAAATTCATTTTCTTTGAATAATGGTGTCATCACTAATCATCAGTGTAATTAATTTATGTCCTTCATATTTATCAATAATACCGCCATAACCAATCAATTTCTCTTTAAATAGGTCAGTTTATTCTTAATGAATATTATGATTTAAATGATTCAAAACCATGAGTTGATTATTTTGTTACCAATGACTATCAAAATTATCTATAGATTATGTAATGTCTCATTCCATAACATGACCAACTAATTCAACCCTTCGAATAACTCAAAGTGACCTCCCTGATCTAGCTCAGATGGATACATGACTTATAAGATCAATTAAGAATGAAAATGCACTTACCATCCAAAAGACATAATTAGAAAATTATAGTGATCTCATCATGACTTGAAAGTGATATAACATGTATCCTTAACCATAATCCATAATTGATAAAATCATCTCCCTCCTTTTTCCTTGAAAATAGATATGCCACTCATGGCTGATTGATAATTTATCCATCCCGACTCGAATTCAGAAAGTACTCAATTGTGATTAATAAAAAACATGTAATTAACTATTCCATTCCCAAAATATCATCAATATTAATCATCCCTATAACCAGCAGATGAGTTCATAATCTTACAATATCAATAATGTAAGTTCTACAATTAAGATTCATTATATCCACATTCAAATTCAGATTTAAATTTACTAACTCCAAACCCACATATCAACTCAATTGCAATATGAACATAATGATGATATCTTAGTCATGTTAGTCATCAATTGAAATTTCCCACTACTATGTCATATTCCATATATTCATCTGTCTTTTATTGCATATCCAATTAAAATTTCATCTACCCATATTATTTAAAGGTCTAAAATTGTTACGAATCATTTCCAACAAGTTTAATGGAGCTAAAACCTCTAGAAGCCCCTTGACCTCCTTACTGATCAAGGCTACCAGCTAGGGAGCCCACATAATATTATTGACTTGCGATGGTTCATTCTCAATTCCTATCAGACTTGTAATTCAATTAATGTCTTGATAAACTTTAAATTTCAAGCTCCCAAAGCATAATTCATGAAATTCCTTGAAAGTCATAATTGTCTCAATGTCATCCAAGTATTTTGCCTAGAGTGTCATTATGCATATGTCCCTAAGATCATAACCTGGGTCTTGTGGGTTATGGGCCCACCATGCTTCCGCTGCGCACTCTGATGCTGCATGTCCTGTATAGACTGCGCCATACTCGAGAAAGCTTGAAGCATCTCAGACTGGAATCGCTGGTGCTCAGCTCCTACTGGGTTGGCAGGGGCCATACCTCCAGTAGTTCCTTAACCCACCAGTTGATCAGCATTACCGGCCAGAGAGTCTTCCTCATACAGTTAGCTCCTAGTATGGCGAGCCATAACTAATTCCTGGTAAATCAGATGTGGTTAATATCGTCATAAATTAATGTGTCAGGTGACTCTAAGTATAATGTCATCAAAATATGTTCTCTACGTATTATCATGTCCATATGTCTGTGTCCCTAGGGTCATAACTGTATCATGTCAATATGTCTGTGTCCCTAGGGTCATAACCTAGTGCTCTGATACCATAAAAGCTGTCACGCCCCAGACCCAAAAATTTTGAGCTAGGGTGACAACCCGCCGCGTGCCGGGCACGCAAGGCATCCCGAAACATGACACTGAATTCAAGAAAAGCAACAACTATATATCATTCAAGTCCATGTCTTTAATACAATCCATAACTAAAGCTTTGGGCTACAAGCCCTACACATAAGCATTACTGGGGTTACATCAACATATGAATCCACAAAATAGAAGCTCCAACGAACCTATGGTTCCTTACACACCACAATAATATAGTCTGGGCATCGAGCCCTACACATAAATACACTGGTATAGCAATAAAACAAAATCTATATTTTATTTGAGTTGAGGTCCATCACTCCAACATGTTATTCTCAAATCTCATGGTCCTGTAGCAAAAACATTATAATATTTTTGTGAGATTACTCTCAGTAAGTAAACCACGTTATACAGTCAAATCATAGCATAGCAATCAATAAGCATATAAATGATCTGCATGCATAAACATTTCACAATTACTCAAATATGCAATATAAGTAAACCCATCATTGTTATATTATATCATATGTGTCCCAAGGCCCTGCAATGCCCCATAACAAAGGAGAGTCATTGTGGCACATATAAATATAATTCAAATCATTTGCACTCATCATTGTTGTATTATATCATAGCAAATTATCAGTATATATAAAGCATTCCAATTGTTATATTATATCATATGTGTCCCACGGCCCTGCAATGCCCCATAACAAAGGAGAGCCGCAGCGGCACATATAAATATAATTCATTCTTTTGCATTCACAATCACTCCATTATGCAATGTAAGTATTATATCATGCGTGTCCCATGGCCCTGCAATGCCTCATCTGAGCACATCCTCTAGATGTGTATGGCCATAGCAAAGGAGAGCCGCGGCGGCACTTATGAATATAATACCAATCATTTGCATCCATAACCGCTCAATTATACTATATAGGTAAACCCACTGTTTATACTCTCAATGGTAACTGTAAATGTGACCCACGGCCCTGCGATATCTCAATAGTGTACCAGCCAGCATTCCCTTAAAGCATCCCCCTACTGAAAGGTCAAGATACCAGGGTCACGCCAATAATGTATCAACAAGCATTCCCTTAAAGCATCCCCCCTACCGAAAGGTCGAGATACCAGGGTCACGCCAATAATGTACCAACAAGCATTCCCTTGAAGCATCCCCCTACTGAAAGGTCAAGATACCAGGGTCACGCCAATAATGTACCAACAAGCATTCCCTTGAAGCATCCCCCTACTGAAAGGTCAAGATACCAGGGTCACGCCAATAATGTACCAACAAGCATTCCCTTAAAGCATCCCCTACTGAAAGGGTCAAGATACCAGGGTCACGCCAATAGTGTACCAACAAGCATTCCCTTAAAGCATCCCCCCTACCAAAAGGGTCGAAATACCAGGGTCACGCCATGATAAAGGAGAACCGTGGCGACACATAACAGTACCTCACATTACATGCACTCATCATATCAATGACAACTCAATATTGCATAAACAGTGGATTATACATACTGAACAATTGCATGTAATATATTACATCAACATCATAATAACTGCATCTCTCATGCATAATAACTGCATCTATCATGCATAGCATCCACACATGAAATCATAGCACATAAACAGCCATGTATTCGTAGTATTCATCTACTTACAAATTTAGCCAATAACAATTCTTCATGTCACAATTCACAATTTAACTTGCATATCCTGAAATAAATTATTTAATAAACTGATAACTGGCTTACTTACCTATGTACGCAATCCAACAAGTATAAATAAGCTAGTCAGATGTCTGAGCACCTACAGGATCATTTACACAATTAATTTATTAGTAAAGAATATTAAAATGACCCTTAGGATTTCTACCCAGACCAATCCACGGGCTCAACTTCGGACTCGAATATCTCTCACCATACTCACTCAAATGGGGAAGTAAAATCATCCCCAGAAACTAGAATTCATCCAGATTCTAGCCATATAAAAATTATGCTAATCCCGGCCCGTTACAGGTCCCAAAAATCAGCCCAAACCTCCTATGCTGCATGGCCCAAAAGGCCTGAACCGGCCGGCCCAGCCGGCCCGGTTCAGCCTTAGATCCGCCCGATCCCCTGTTTCACCGAACAGGGGATGGGAACATGGCCGGCGGCCGGGGCCGCCGCCGGCCAAATTGAGGGCGGCCCGGCCGTCGGTGGCCGGGCCAGAGCCGGCCGTCGCCGCGGCGGCCGCCAAACCTTCTCTCTCCCCCCAATTTCTTCTCTCTCTCTAATCCCTCCGCGCGGCACGGAAGTGTGCCGGCGGCACGGCCGGCCACCATGGCCGGCCGGACCTCCACCGGAAGCACGCCCGGCGTCGGTGGAGGCGGCAGTCCAAGTCTCGGGCCCGGCGAGGCGGCGAGCACGCCGCCGGGCCCGAACCAACCGGCGCTGGTTTGGCTTCCGCCACCGCGTGAGAGGAGGGCCAATTGGCCCTCCCTCTCCTCTCTCTCTCCACCACCACCCCGCCGGACGCCTCCCCCGGCACCGACGGGGTCGCCGGTTAAGTATCAGGCCCGGCGCGGCGGCGAGCACGCCGCCGGGCCTGAACCAAGGGGGATCGGCGAGTTTTTCTCTCCCTGTCTCTCTTGCTCTCTCTCTGCCTCCCGCTGTCTCTCTCTCTCACCCGCTGTCTCTCTCTCTGCGATTCTTTCTCTCTCTCCTTCTTCCTCTCTTTCTCTCTCTCATGCTCTCTCTGCGAGACAGGGGATTACCTGATGGAAGCGGCTCTCTCTCTCCCGCTCTCTCTCTCTCTCTGAGAGGCAGGGGATTACCTGATGGAAGCGGACGCCAGGATGATGGAGGGAGTCCCCCCCTCCATCATATAAATAATTCCCTACGCAACGCTTCAGCCCAAGGACTCGAAACCCATCAGACGTGACTCGAGAATCCAAGCGGCATACAGGAAACTTAAATGTCATAATAACACCAGGTGCCACCCCAATTAATACTGAGAGTTAACCTCCCCACAATTAAATTACCGGGGGTTTACAATCAGGCTATGCCAACTGCTCCACCAGACTGTAATACATCCCCAGCATGAATCTTGTGGGAAATGGGTGCAGCCAATGCGGGGCAAGAAGGCGTCTCCCTGCACCACAATCTCCAACCTTCGTCTCAGGTTACAGTAAAAGCGTCCCGTCTATGGCCGAGGTTTGCGTGCAGAGAAAACGGAAGCCATGGAGCCTAGCTATATATATGTCCAAGATACGGACCACGTTGAGGGAGGGCTCTGCCTGCTTTCTCGACCGCATACATAGCCTGGCTTTTCTGGTCGGCTTCTCATACGCCGACAAGATATGGTCCCGGCGCTTGACGACCCGAAAGCCATGTAGCGATTTTTGGGCCGATCACGATCGTACCCGTCACGTGCACTTGCTGTCAGGCCAAGGAGCAGCAGGGAGCCATGGGGGTAGGGGGAGTGCTCCTTTAAATTTGGTTTGACCCTTTTCTTCTTCGATTTGTTCTTGCTTTCCCCTTTAGCATGGGAGGTTGGGGGATAGGTTGCTTGGGCCGGCCGGGTATCAATACAAAGGAAGCAGAGTTACAACTAAGGAAAAGACTTTGTACATCATTTCCGATGCAGCAAGTTCTACGTGGACTGCATCGCTTCTTCTTATTGGTCCATATGAATTCTATGTGGCCTGACGCGATGGGACAGAATAGCTGGGGGATAATGTTACTTTTTGATCGTACATCCATTAAAAGTCGTTCAGCCTTTCACCATTGGTGTGCAGACGAAAATGCCCTTTCCCTCCAGCTTACTTCAACCCGCCATTCTATTTGGATTTTACTGATAAAAAAACTCTTTCTGATTGTAAAACATTCTTTCTGTGGATGATGGTGCCGCGGAGCAGGAGTCTGGGGTTGAGGTTATGGTTTATGAGCTTGACGATGGCTTTCAGGATCTCTTACCAAATAAGATGGCGGGTAGAAGTAGGCCTGCATGAGGATGTTAATTTGGACCAGCATCACCGCCTTGGCGTACCTTGATGGAAGGGGCTCGGTGCTGATGACATCGGCATTTAGGAACTGGATGGTTTCGTCTGGAGATCAATGGTCTTTTTGATGCGGCGATATCTTTGGAGGATTCATCAGCTTTGGTGCTAGCTTTTGATGATTCATCAGCTTTGGTTCATATGTGTTCCTTAAACTCTAACTTCTTAACAGCTTTGTTGCTCAAAAAGCATTAGTTCAACTAGGGTGTCATAGGTTTTAAACTAATGCTTTGTCTTAACGTTTTGAACTAGGGTGTCATGGGTTTTGAACTAGGGTGTTGTGGGTTTTGAACTAGGGAGTCCTGGGTTTTGAACTAGGGTGTCGTGGGGTTTGAACTAGGGTGTCATGGGCATTGAACTAGGGAGTCCTGGGTTTTGAACTAGGGTGTCGTGGGTATTGAACTAGGGTGTCGTGGGGTTTGAACTAGGGTGTTGTGGGTTTTGAACTAGGGAGTCGTGGGCTTTGAACTAGGGAGTCATGGGTTTTGAACTAGGGTGTCATGGGTTTTGAACTAGGGAGTCCTGGGTTTTGAGCTAGGGTGTCGTGGGGTTTGAACTAGGGTGTCATGGGTTTTGAACTAGGGAGTCATGGGTTTTGAACTAGGGTGTCGTGGGTTTTGAACTAGGGAGTCCTGGGGTTTGAACTAGGGTGTCATGGGTTTTAAACTAGGGAGTCGTGGGTTTTGAACTAGGGTATCGTGGGTTTTCAACTAGGGAGTCCTAGGTTTTGAACTAGGGTGTCGTGGGGTTTGAACTAGGGAGTCATGGGTTTTGAACTAGGAAGTCGTGGGTTTTGAACTAGGGTGTCATGGGGTTTGAACTAGGTGTTGACCCAATTGTTGATTTTGATGATTAACAAAACTATTTGAGTATAACATTTGAAGTTACTAATGATTTTGATTAAGTTTTTCAGTTTATGATTAAAATCACTAGACAAATCAAATTCTAGTTTGAATCTAATGTCAAGGTAAGATTGCAGACATTAGAGTCAACACATGGAATCGCAGAGTCGACTCCAAAAATTGGCACAGACTTAGAGTCGACACCTGGACTGTTAGAGCCGACTCCAATAGAAAAGACAGAACGATGGTATTTCTAGCCATGACTTAGAGTCAACTCCCGGACTGTTAGAGTCGACTCCAGAAGATTTTCGTGTCGACCCCAGAAAAGTCAGAGACGACTCCAGATCGAGCGGATTGGGGATTTTCGATTTAGAGCCGACTCCAGAAAAGTTAGAGTCGACTCCAGATTGTCAGATAAGACTCCAGAACTGTCAGAACATCTGTAAACTCTACTTTTATCTTTTTAATCCCAACGACTATTACCATATTTGGTTCTAATCCTTCTTACACTTGTTTCTAATGGATAGTTTTTAGCTATTTATGGATTAAGAAGATCTATAAGAAGGGGTTTTCTATTGTATCAGAAAAAGAGACAAGAAGAGAGAAAAACCTTTGAAATCCTTCAGAAAATCAAAAGAGAAAAGAGGAAAGATTCGAAAGGAAAGATTATACTGATTCCCCAAAAAAAAGAGAGAGATTTCAAGCTTTCGTGGTTTCATTTTGAAGAAATCTCAAGAGAAGAAGCAAGCCCTAGCTTTATGATCTTTGGAGCTTCAAGAGCATTCTAAAGGAAGATCCACTCAAGAGAAGAGAAGAAGCAAGCCATCAAGATCTGCAAATCAGGCTTTTGATTCCTATCTCTTTATTCTTGTTCAATTATTGTATATTTGCTCATTGAGGAGCTTTTAAACTTGTAAAAATATTATTATTTGCTGGGTCAATCTGAGGATTGATTTCGTTGAGGCTGTTAGCCTTGTGCAAGCAATTTACTTGTGTTGTAAGGTTGTGTGCTGGTGAGCCTTGAAAACCAGCTGGGTTCGTTGTGCACCCGAAAACAACAAGTTTGAGTTGTGAGCTTGCAAAACAACTCTGCTGTAATCAGATTGATTATAGTGTGGACCCAAGAGGTACTTGGGAGTGGATGTAGGTGTAGGTACACCGAACCACTATAAAACTTCTTATGTTTTCCATGATTGTTTCCTTGTCTCTTACTCTCTATTCTTGCATACTCTGTTTTAATTCGTATACATCTAAGTTTTCACTTCCGCTGGGGGATTATTTTTTAAAAAGAGTTTAATTTTTGAAAAACCCAATTCACCCCCCCTCTTGGGTTGCTATCTGGACCAACAATTGGTATCAGAGCTAGTGCTCATTTGATTTGATCTAACGATCAAGAGTCAAAGATCCACATGGCAACTCAAGCTGGTTCATCTTTTTCCGAAGGCCAATCTACTAATAGACCACCCTTGTTTAATGGTTTAAACTATGGTTATTGGAAGGCTAGAATGAAAATCTTCATTCAAGCACTTGACTATGATCTATGGAGCATTATAGTCAATGGACCACACACACCCACTGCTAGAATTAATGGCATGGAGATTCCTAAACCGGAAACGGAATGGGATGAACATGATAAAAAATTGGCACAACTTAATGCCAAGGCAATGAATGTTTTGTACTGCTCATTAGATGCAAATGAATTCAATCGTATATCTATTTGCATTTCTGCTAAGGAAATCTGGGATAGACTTGAGGTTACCCATGAGGGAACAAATCAAGTCAAGGAATCCAAGATTAACATGCTAGTTCATAAGTATGAATTGTTTAAAATGGATGCATGTGAATCTATTTCTGATATGTTTACAAGATTTACTGATATAGTTAATGGTTTAAAAAGTCTTGGTAAATCTTATGATAATTCTGATCTTGTGAGGAAGGTTTTGCGTTCCTTGCCTAGGACTTGGGAAGCTAAAGTGACTGCAATACAAGAGGCAAAGGATCTAAGTACCCTACCCCTGGAAGAATTATTGGGATCCTTGATGACTCATGAGCTTCAAGTTAAGCAACATGTTGATGATGATGAGTCAAAGAAGAAGAGGACTATGGCTCTTAAGATTTCTGAATATATGGAAGAGCCTCATGAATCTGAAGATGAAAGTGATGATGAGGACATGGCACTCATCACAAGGAAGTTTAAAAGATTCATGAAGAAGAAGAAGTTTGAAAAGAAAAAGCCCTTTGCTAGAAAAGATGAGGACAAGGGCAAAGAAAAAGAAGTTATCTGTTTTGAATGCAAGAAGCCGGGACACTTTAAATCTGAATGCCCACAACTAAAGAAAGGCACCCGGAGATTCAAAAAGAAGGCAATGATGGCCACATGGAGTGATTCGGAAAGCTCAAGTTCCGAAGAGGAAGAGAAGAGTGAAATGGCCAATCTATGCTTCATGGCGGACAATGATGAGGTAAGTCCAAGTTTTCTTGATGACTTTACTTTCGATGAGTTGCATAGTGCTTTTTATGAATTGATGGATGATTTTGCAAATTAAGTTCAAAGAACAAAGATCTGAAAAATCAAATGCAAAATCTATCTTTAGAAAATGAAAAGCATGTTGTAGAAAAAGAACTTTTGATAAAAGAAAATGAAAGCTTGAAAAATGAAGTTGATAGACTTAAACCTATAGTTGATAAATTTACTTTAAGCTCTATCAAACTTAATATGATTTTGGACAATCAAAAAGCTATTTTTGATAAAGCTGGATTAGGATATAATCCACTTAAAAAGCAAAAATCCTTGAAAAATATTTTTTACATGCTGAAAAATCATCAAATATTACTTGTTTTAAATGTGGAAACAAAGGACATAAATCTTATATGTGTAAAACTCCACATGATAAAAAGATGATTTGGGTTCCCAAAGGAACAATATTTATTGCATCTAACCATGAAGGACCCAAGAAGGCTTGGGTACCTAAAGTTAAGATATGAATATTTTGCAGGAGTGTCTTGCAGCCATCAGACTGAAAAGAAAGTGGTACCTTGATAGTGGTTGCTCAAGACACATGACGGGTGACAAAGATCAATTCATCACCCTTGAATCAAAAAGAGGTGGAGTAGTTACTTTTGGTGATAATGGTCAAGGCCATATCATGGGTATTGGTAAGATTCAAATTACTCCATCTACTCATATTGATAATGTTTATATGTTGATGGACTTAAGCATAACTTGATAAGTATTAGCCAACTGTGTGATAAAGGTTTCAAAGTTTCCTTTGAAGCTTCTATTTGCACTGTTACTAATCCCATTGATAACAGCATTATTCTTGTTGGTAAACGTTATGGCAATGTGTACTTAATTGATTTGAGTAATTTGTCTCCAAGTAATCATTGCTTAGTTGCTAATAATGCTAAGATGAATGAGATTGGTTGGCTATGGCACCGTAGATTAGGTCATGCAAGCACACACCTAATTTCTAAACTATTGAAAATGGATTTAGTTAAAGGTATTCCTAGTTTAAATTTTGAAAATAATCAAATCTGTGATGCATGTCAATTTGGAAAACAAACAAGAACTTCTTTCAAATCTAAGAATGTTGTTTCAACTACTAGGCCACTAGAGCTACTACACATGGACCTTTTTGGACCTACTAGAACCACAAGTCTAGGAGGAAAGAAATATGGTCTTGTGATAGTAGATGATTACTCTAGATTCACTTGGGTAATGTTTTTGGCTCACAAAGATGAGACTTTCTCAATATTCCTGAAATTGTTAAGAAAGTCACAAATAAGAAAAACACTACCATAGTGTCTATTAGAAGTGATCATGGAACTGAATTTGAAAATCACTTATTTGAAAAATTCTGTTTTGAAAAAGGCATACATCATAATTTTTCAGCACCTAGGACACCACAACAAAATGGAGTTGTAGAAAGAAAGAATAGGACTTTAGAAGACATGGCCCGTACCATGCTATGTGAAAGCCAACTTCCAAAATATTTTTGGGCGGAAGCTATAAACACAGCATGTTACATCCTAAATAGAGCCCTAATTAGACCTATCCTTAAGAAAACTCCCTATGAACTATGGCATAATAGGAAACCAAATTTAGGTTATTTTCATGCATTTGGTTGTAAATGCTTTATTCATAACAATGGTAAGGACAATCTTGGGAAGTTTGATGCAAAGTCTGATGAAGGCATTTTCCTAGGATATTCTACATCTAGCAAGGCATATAGAGTATTTAATAAGAGAAGCTTAGTTGTAGAAGAATCCATTCATATAGTGTTTGATGAGTCTTTAGCATCAAGTTTGAGTAAAATTGATGATGAGGAAGATACATCTTTGATTGAAAGAGGGATTGAAAAATTAAATGTATCTTCAGATCAAGAACCTGAAGCTAAGGATGATGACTCACCTAAGGATGATGGTATTGATACTGCTCATAATGATAAAGATCTACCTAGAGATTGGAGATATGCTTATGGTCATCCTAAGGACCTAATCATAGGTGATCCATCTCAAGGTGTAAGGACTAGATCATCAATGAGAAATATCAATAATCATCTTGCATTTGTATCTCATATAGAACCCAAAACTATAGAGGAAGCTGAGAAAGATAGTTATTGGATGTTAGCAATGCAGGAAGAGTTAAACCAATTCACTAGGAACCAAGTTTGGACCCTAGTAGATAGACCTAGAAACCACCCTATAATAGGATCTAAATGGGTTTTTAGAAATAAATTGGATGAAAATGGCTTGGTGATTAGAAATAAGGCTAGATTAGTTGCAAAGGGATATAATCAGGAAGAAGGTATAGATTTTGATGAAACCTTTGCACCTGTTGCTAGATTAGAAGCCATTAGACTACTACTTGCATTTGCATGTCATATGAATTTCAACTTATTTCAAATGGATGTTAAAAGTGCATTTTTAAATGGTTTTATAAATGAGGAAGTTTATGTTGAACAACCTCCTGGTTTTGAAGATCATGAATTTCCAAACCACGTCTTCAAATTACACAAAGCACTTTATGGTTTAAAGCAAGCACCTAGAGCTTGGTATGATAGATTAAGTAAATTTTTAATTGAAAATGATTTTTCTAGAGGAAATGTTGATAAAACCTTGTTTTTAAAAAGAAAAGAAAAGGATTTATTAATTGTTCAAATTTATGTTGATGACATTGTATTTGGTGCTACTAACAATCTCCTTTGTCAAGAATTTGCTAAGTTAATGCAGGGAGAATTCGAGATGAGCATGATGGGAGAACTCAACTTCTTCCTTGGACTTCAAATCAAACAAGAGAAAGCGGGATTTTCATCAACCAAACAAAGTACACAAAGGAAATACTCAAGAAGTTTGGTATGGAATCTGCTAAACCTCTTGGTACGCCAATGAGTCCCTCATGCAAGCTGGACAAGGATGAAGAAGGTAAGAAAGTAGATCAGAAGCATTACCGAGGTATGATCGGATCACTTCTTTACTTAACTGCAAGTAGGCCAGATATTATGTTTTCTGTTTGCCTATGTGCAAGATATCAATCTAATCCTAAAGAATCACATTTAATTGCTGTTAAAAGAATCTTTAGATACTTAAATGGAACTAAAAATGTAGGATTATGGTATTCTAGAGACTCAACTTTGAAATTGATTGCTTATTCTGATTCTGATTATGCTGGTTGTAAATTAGATAGGAAGAGTACAAGTGGTGCATGCCAACTTCTAGGAAGTAACTTAATTTCTTGGTTTAGCAAGAAGCAAAATTCGGTTGCATTATCCACTGCTGAGGCAGAGTATGTTGCAGCTGGAAGTTGCTGTGCTCAAATCCTTTGGATTAAGCGACAACTTGAAGATTATGGTATCACACTTGATAAAATTCCTATTAGATGTGATAACACTAGTGCCATCAATCTAACGAAGAATCCAATCCAACACTCTAGAACTAAACACATAGAAATTAGACATCACTTTATCAGAGAACATGTTTCCAACAATGATGTTTGTCTTGAATATGTGAATACTAATGAATCAATTAGCTGATATTTTTACCAAACCATTAAGTGAAGAAAGATTTTGTTATCTTAGAGGAGAATTAGGAGTTTGTGATCCTTTAGAATGATTTTCTGAAACTCTTAAGGACAACAACTATCTAGACTTCATCAATTTCTTGAAAATCCTCTATGTCCAATAAGGAAATTTATCTAGAAATTTGATTCATTGTTTCCCAATTGATTAAGGAACACTTATCTAGAGTTTGATGATTAATTTGATCAGTTTCAGATCCTTGAAATTTGAATTTTTCACTGAAACTATTGTGGAGTCGACACCTTCAGTTTGTGGAGTCGACACCTTTATTTTTGATGTTCTGTCTGGGCAATTAGAGCCGATCGGCTTCTGCAGAGCCGACTCTAATTCGGGCGCTGACAGATTTTCTGGTTCGGAGCCGACACCTCGCTTTGCGGGAGTCGACTCTAAGTGAACCTAGGTCAAAAATAAAAGGCGGAGTCGACACCTAAACGAACCCTATCATCTCTAAAATCTCTCTAGAGCCGTTCCAAACCGATTCCAACCCCTCTAAACCCTTCAAATCCCTTGATTACTCATTCCAATCAAATCCATGGCTCCTAAAAGCATGCGATTGTTGGAGGTTCGGCCGTTCCCATGAGAAAAAGGATGATTCGGAGGCAAGCGGCGTCATCTTCATCATCTGCCACTCAAGAAGCTTCTCCACCTTCTCCATCTTCTCCATGTGTCGACCAATTAGCGGGTAAGGCCATCACTACCGGAAGAAAAGTTGATTTCGATTTCTTTGCTTCGAAGGGTTTTACTATTGGCGTCAATTGAAGGAAATGGGATGGGAGAAAGTTTGTTCTTTGGATGTTCCTACCTACCCTGCCCTTGTAAGAGAGTTCTACAATGATTTGAGTAGAGGAGAGGGAGGTTAGTAAGTTTTGTTAGAGGAACAAGAGTTGTAATCACTGCCGAGACCCTTGGAAATTTGTTAGAGATGCCCACTATTGGAATAAATGAGTATCAGCATGATGATCGTAGTGGCGCCCTATCTAGGATGTTGGGGAGAGAAGTATCTGAGTTTGAGGAGATTTTGGCAAATCAACTGAATTTGGAACTCAGACTTCTTCACAACATCTGCGGGAGGATATTGTTTCCAAAGATAGGCAGATTTGAGTATGTCTCAGAGCGAGACATCTTGTTGATGGATTGCATCATCACCGGGTAGCCAGTAAACTTAGCTGGGATGATGATAGGCTATATGGCGGAGGCAGCAACCAAGAAGAGATCTACATTGCCTTATGGTATGATTCTGACTTTGGTATTCAGAAGCCAAGGTGTGTTGATCATGGACAATGAGCCACTGAGGAAATTAAGGCATAGATTACTACAGTGTCTCTACCATTCACCGTATGGGCTTCAGAAAGATAAATGGTAATTGGATAAAAGGAGGTCGGGAGGCCAGAGTTGAGGAGGCCAGAGTAGAGGACATCCCTGGACCATCAGTTGCGGGACCATCAGTCCCTGACCCATCTATTGCGGGACCATCTACTGCTGGACCTTCTGAGGCTGGACCGAGCACATATTCTTCACCTCCACCTCAGACAGCATTTGTTCTTAGGAGATTTTCTGATGAGCAGATTGGTCAGCTCAGAGCATTATTAGCTGAGTATGATAGTCAGAGGAGCAATGATATTTATTAGTTGAGAAATGACTTCAGACAGTTTAAGGAAGAGATCTGTTCTAAACTTGACTTGATTGCATCTACTTTGGATCGATCTGTGGATACCTTGTCATCTGAGCTTCATAAGATTTTTGAAAGGATTGGAAGGGATCGCAGATGGATCGAGAGCTTATCTTGATGCTACTGGTCAAGAAGAGATATAGATTTTGCTGTGACTATGATTGAAGATTGTCTTGAAGGCTTTAAGAAATCATAAAAGGATGAGATTATGGAGCTGATAGGTCATCTGAAGAAAATTGTATACAACATGTTTGATTGACCTTCTATTTCCTATTGTGATACCCTATCTAGCCTATCCTACCCTAACCTCTTAGGATTTCTAGTTTACTATACTTTGATAGCTTGTATCTAGGATTTTCTACTTGATATGGTATCTTACTGTGAATGTATTTTGATAGACACATGTAATGCATCTTGAATTGAAATACAATTATCCTTTTTGCAAATATGTCTATGCGAAGCGATTATAATGAATGAAGTTTACTATCTCTATGATTGGATGAACCAACAACCTCGCTCTGATAACCTACATTATTGTTTTTAAACTCACCTTATTGCTGATAACAAAAAAGGGGAGAGAAAAGTGTATATGCATAAAGGAGAGAGAAAATGAAATAATATAAGATTTATAAGATTTCAACATGTTTTAATCAATTGGCATATCTCAAAAGGGGAGAGAGAAATTTATAAATTCTAATCAATTGGTATCAAATAATATGATCAATCGATTTCAGTTTATTTACATGTATAGGGGGAGTTATTTAATGCAGGGGGAGCTTAATGTTTTTCTATGAAAAAGTTAAATCATCTTGATTGTTGTTTATAATAGAACTCAAGTATATTTTTAAAGTTCATTTTGAAACTTGGCATCAAATTCTCTGTTAGGAAGTTTTAAAGCTTTAACAATGTCTATAATTCTTAGTTCAAATGAATTTTTAATGCATATACTCAAAGTTTTTGTCATCATCAAAAAGGGGGAGATTGTTGACCCAATTGTTGATTTTGATGATTAACAAAACTATTTGAGTATAACATTTGAAGTTACTAATGATTTTGATTAAGTTTTTTAGTTTATGATTAAAATCACTAGACAAATCAAATTCTAGTTCGAATCTAATGTCAAGGTAAGATTGCAGACATTAGAGTCGACACATGGAATCGCAGAGTCGACTCCGAAAATCGGCACAGACTTAGAGTCGACACCTGAACTGTTAGAGCCGACTCCAATAGAAAAGACAGAACGATGATTTTCTGGCCACGACTTAGAGTCGACTCCCAGACTGTTAGAGTCGACTCCAGAAGATTTTCGTGTCGACCCCAGAAAAGTCAGAGACGACTCCAGATCGAACGGATTGTGGATTTTCGAATTAGAGCCAACTCCAGAAAAGTTAGAGTCGACTCCAGATTGTCAGATAAGACTTCAGAACTGTCAGAACATCTCTAAACTCTACTTTTATCTTTTTAATCCCAACGGCTATTACCATATTTGGTTCTAATCCTTCTTACACTTGTTTCTAATGGATAGTTTTTAGCTATTTATGGATTAAGAAGATCTATAAGAAGGGGTTTTCTGTTGTATCCGAAAAAGAGACAAGAAGAGAGAAAAACCTTTGAAATCCTTTAGAAAATCAAAGAGAAAAGAGGGAAGATTCGAAAGGAAAGATTATACTGATTCCCCAAAAGAAAAGAGAGAGATTTCAAGCTTTCGTGGTTTCATTTTGAAGAAATCTCAAGAGAAGAAGCAAGCCCTAGCTTTATGATCTTCGGAGCTTCAAGAGCATTCTAAAGGAAGATCCACTCAAGAGAAGAGAAGAAGCAAGCCATCAAGATCTGCAAATCAGGCTTTTGATTCCTATCTCTTTATTCTTGTTCAATTATTATATATTTGCTCATTGGAGGAGCTTTTAAACTTATAAAAACGTTATTGTTTGCTGGGTCAATCTGAGGATTGATTCCATTGAGGCTGTTAGCCTTGTGCAAGCAGTTTGCTTGTGTTGTAAGGTTCTGTACTGGTGAGCCTTGAAAACCAGCTGGTTCGTTGTGCACCCGAAAACAACAAGTTTGAATTGTGAGCTTGCAAAACAACTCTGCTGTAATCAGATTGATTATAGTGTGGACCTAAGAGGTACTTGGGAGTGGATGTAGGTGTAGGTACACCGAACCACTATAAAACTTCTTGTGTTTTCCATGATTGTTTCCTTGTCTCTTACTCTCTATTCTTGAATACTCTGTTTTAATTCGTATACATCTAAGTTTTCACTTCCGCTGGTGGATTTTTTTTAAAAGGAGTTTAATTTTTAAAAAACCCAATTCACCCCCCTCTTGGGTTGCTATCTGGACCAACACTAGGGTATCGTGGGCTTTGAACTAGGGCATCATGGGCTTTGAACTAGGGAGTCCTGGTTTTGAACTAGGGTGTCGTGGCTTTTGAACTAGGGTGTCGTGGGGTTTGAACTAGGGTGTCGTGAGTTTTGAACTAGGGAGTCCTGGGTTTTGAACTAGGGTGTGTGGGGTTTGAACTAGGGTGTATGAGTTTTGAACTAGGGAGTCGTGGGTTTTGAACTAAGGTATCATGGGTTTTGAACTAGGGAGTCCTGGGTTTTGAACTAGCGTATCATAGGGTTTGAACTAGGGTGTCGTGGGTTTTGAACTAGGGAGTCCTGGGTTTTGAACTAGGGAGTCGTGGGCTTTGAACTAGGGTGTCGTGGGCTTTGAACTAGGGTGTCGTGAGGTTTGAACTAGGGAGTCCTGGGCTTTGAACTAGGGTGTCATGGCTTTTGAACTAGGGTGTCATGGGCTTTGAACTAGGGAGTCATGGGTTTTGAAAACCCATGACACCCTAGTTCAAAGCCCATGACACCCTAGTTCAAAACCCAAGACTTCCTAGTTCAAAACCCACGACACCCTAGTTCAAACCCCATGACACCCTAGTTCAAAGCCCACGACACCCTAGTTCAAAACCCACGACTTCCTAGTTCAAAGCCCACGACTCCCTAGTTCAAAACCCACGACTTCCTAGTTCAAAGCCCACGACACCCTAGTTCAAAACCCCATGACTCCCTAGTTCAAAACCCATGACTCCCTAGTTCAAAACCTATGACATCCTAGTTCAAACCCCACGACACCCTAGTTCAAAACCTATGACTCCTTAGTTCAAAACCCACGACACCCTAGTTCAAAACCCACCACTCCCTAGTTCAAAACCCATGACACCCTTGTTCAAACCCCACGACACCCTAGTTCAAAACCCAAGATTCGCTAGTTCAAAACCCACGACACCCTAGTTCAAAACCCAGGACTCCCTAGTTCAAAGCCCACGACACCCTAGTTCAAACCCCACAACACCCTAGTTCAAAACCCATGACTCCCTAGTTCAAAACCCACGACACCCTAGTTCAAAACCCACGACGCCCTAGTTCAAAACCCACGACACCCTAGTTCAAAACGTTAAGACAAAGCATTAGTTCAAAACCTACGACACCCTAGTTGAACTAATGCTTTTGAGCAACAAAGCTGTTAAGAAGTTAGAGTTTAAGGAACATAGTTGAACCAAAGCCGATGAATCATCAAAAGCTAGCACCAAAGCTGATGAATCCTCCAAAGCTATCGCCGCACCAAAAAGACCATTGATCTCCAGACGAAACCATCTAGTTCCTGAATGTCGATGTCATCGGCACCGAGCCCCTTCCATCATAGTACGCCAAGGCGATGATGCTAGTCCAAACTAACACCCTCATGCAGGCCTACTTCTACTCGCCATCTTATCTGGTAGGAGATCCTGAAAGCCATCGTCAAACTCATAAACCACAACCTCAACCCCAGACTCCTACTCCGCGGCACCATCATCCATAGGAAGAATGTTTTACAATCAGAAAGAGTTTTTTATTAGCAAAATCCAAATAAGATGGCGGGTTGAAGTAGGCTGGAGGGAAAGGGCATTTTCGTCTGCACACCAATAGTGAAAGGCTGAACGACTTTTAATGGATGTACAATCAAAAAGTAACATTATTCTCCTGCTATTCTGTCACATCGTGTCAGGCCACATGGGATCCATATGGACCAATAAGAAAGAGCGGTGCAGTCCACGTAGGACTTGCTGCACCGGGGACGGTGTACAAAGTCTTTTCTTACAACTAAAAAGGGGAGGAAATGGGCCCTTGACATCTTGGAAGAGTGCCGACTAAGACATGGCTTAGCGAATGATGGCCCTTGGGGGCAGGGGGCATTTATCCCCCACCCCAAAGATTGGAAAAGAGGGAAGAGGGAGAGGAAGAGGGAGAGGGAGCTGCTCCCTTTTTATCTTTCCAATCGAAGGACATGGTCGGACGCAAGGAAAAAGAGGGTAGCAAAAAAGTTAACCAAGCTACACAACTAAGAAGATTCTTACTTACTCTGCTGCGGTGGAGTTCTTGGTACTCTGGAGTAAAGGAGAGGCGGGGCTCATAAAGTGACAAGACCCACTTGCTGCCTGACGGATTGTGGCTCAATTATTTCGGCCAAAACGGGTGCACCCGAGGGCATCCACCATGCTTGGTTATTGTGAGTTATTTTACGTGCTCGAAATAATTGAGTCATGGCTGGGGATTGGTTGCAGTCTATGCCGCTTGTGAGCGGTTATTTGTTTATTTATTTACTTATTTATAAGCGTTAGGGATGTTTAGAAGTGACATTAGAGCGTACCTTTCTACCATCAGCATGACTCAATCCAGCAGAATAATTGGCGGTCCAGCCAAGATTATGAGAAGTATATGCCATTTTTAGTAGCATGATGTACCTTTCTAAAGATTGCAATTGTGTGTATATATATATATATAAGCATTTTCTTTTCACTATACAGTAAAGACAATGAGAACGGTTGCCGTAGATTTTCATTCTCTGGCATGTATTCCTAATAGCAGCAGATTCTAATATCATTTTTCGCTCTTACGGCCTGCCAAAATATGTTCTCTCATAAAGATTGAGATTGATGATCCCTACGGATAATGCTAAAATCAATAAAATTTTTTTAACCATAGATAATAAGAAAAAGATTATTAAAGAACAATGCCCAATATTTTTGAAGAAGTTTAAGTTTCTTAGTACTTGTGTACTTGAACGATTACTCAAGATGATAAGTTATCTAATTCTTCAAATGCAATTGTGTAAGCTGACGGCTAATAAGGCCAATGAATATGTGTCTTATTAGGAAATACGAGATTTCGTTGATTATAAAGAGGGATGCTATATCCAGCCCATGTTTCCATTTAAGAAGGATCATTTCAAAATCTTTATAATCGAAACAATTCGTCCTCTGAGATGTTCAGCGCGATTAGGACAAGTATGGTGCTTATCATAAGGAGCCAGAGCAACATTCGTCCATTAATGCGATGATAATTTTATCTTTCATCAAAAACATACTTCAATGATCCATTCGAAATGATGAGAGTCATTTTGAACAATAAAACCTTAAGATTAAAGGAAGAGATGATTTTGTTTAATTTTAATGATGAACCTTATGTTGGGAATTGTATCCTAAAGCCAATCATTTGATGATTGTGCTGATATAAATTATATATAAATTGATATATTAATAAAAGTTATTTGGCAGTTTATTTATTACAAGAACATCTTCTTAAAACTCCTAATAGTAATGAAGCCCTCAGGATCTTCCTTCACGATAAAGAAGGATTTATCTTTGAAGGTCCTTAAAAGAGTTCGCGACCAAATGATATACTATGACAGAGCCATAGTACTATCAATTATAGGACGTTGTATATCATATTTGTTGGTTGTCCTCTTAACCAAGGAGTATAGAGACACTGATATGATATACAGGTGAAAGTGTAGGAGTACATTTCACCGAACGTGACTCATTTCTGGATACTCTACTGTCAAGAGTTAATCCGAGAAGATATAGGTATAAGTATCCTTCAGACCTGAAGATCACAACCAGTGGCTTACAAGAAACTCATTGTACTTAGGTGCCAGACCACCTGGAGTTCTAATCCAGCTATGAAAGGTTACTGGATGCAGTCAAGTACTTGTGGTAGTCAGTTGTGGATCAAGATGGAATTTGATCTATCCCGTTAAAAGGAGAAATGCTTGTGTTTCAATTTAGCAAGACCTTGGCCAAGGCACTTCATATGAAGGTCACATGATCACTAAAATTGAAATCACTTTATGGATTTGCTGTTTAGAGTTGACAGGCTCTTAAGCCATCCTTAGCATTTGTGGTCAAGAGGATGAATTATACGGTAACTATTTCTTAGGGTTTTTGGAGTTTGCTCGGCAACTCTTCGACCTATCCGGACGTCGGGTTCCATTGCTAGATGGGCACATCGATTAGTATAGAAAATTATTTCTATGCTACCGGCTTAGGTTCGAACCTAGAGAGTCACACGCATAGAAGTTTCCTAGGATGATCTATTTGCTGATCAACGATTGAAAATCGTATATGATTTAATTAATCAATTTGATTGATTGAACTATCTCAATTGGATTAAGTACAAGAGAATAAGATTTAATTTGGTTTAAGTCTACTAGAAGGACTAATCAATTTCAAATATTGATTTGAAATTAGATTTGATTTGGATTTAAATAGATTCAGGATTAGCCAAATTTGATTTGGGCTAGGACCATGATCTATATTGGTTTAATCCAATAAATTCAAATTAGCTTAAAACCAAAAATCCAAACCCCATGTGTGAAAAAGGTTTTCTCGCATGATGAGATAACTAAAATCTCATCTCATGAGAAATTAAATTCTTATGCAGAATTTAATTTATAACTTTTAGTCTTCTTTAAATGATTTCCAAGTTCAAGAAAAATAAATTTTGCTAAAAGGTGCCTCTTTGGAAGAGCACTCCATACAACTCTCCGTGCATTGATAAGTGTGTGAATTAATGTGCCTCTTTGGAAGAGCACTCCACATAACTCTCCATGACAAGTGTGTGAATTAATGTGCCTCTTTGGAAGAGAACTCCACACAACTCTCCGTGCATTGACAAGCGTGTGAATTAATGTGCATCTTTGGAAGAGCACTCCAAACAACTCTCCGTGCATTGACAAGCGTGTGAATTAATGTGCCTCTTTGGTTTTCACAAAAACAGCGGAATTCTAAATGTTAGAATTCAATAGGCTAGCTAATATGAAACTATAAATAGAGGATATCCCTCACCAGATAACACAACATAAGATCAAAAGAGATCAAAAATTCTAAACAGTTAGAACCAAGTGTTACAGTTCTAAGAGTTAGAATAGAAAATTCTGGTGTGATTTTAGTGTTAGCAAAAGCTTGGTGGATCTTGGAGGAAGATTCAAGTGGAAGAATTCAAGATCAGCAAAATTGTTTTTCCGCGAGCTAGCACTCCCGGGAATCCGATCATTCGGGGGCTTCACGTGGACAATACTAGAGGCCGAACGATTGAACGGCTGCAGAGCACAAAGGATTTACCTACTGTTCTTAAGGTGAGTGATTTGATCCTTAGATCTTAAGGCATGCTTCAAGATGAGTAGTATAACTTCTCATTTTAAAGATTAAGATATGATCTTAATTATTTAATTTATATGCAATACTTAGATCAAACGATCTTACAATATAAGGCAAAGATATGATCTTGATGCATGTTAGAAAGATTAATATGTAATCTTTAAATTTCCGCATTGATAATTGTTATCAAATTTTAAAATATGCATGCCTCGGGGATTAACTCTCCCAACACCTTAAGGCTATACAGTCGAATTATAAAGTTTTTTTAATTTTTTACTTTTTTTAACAAGCTATTATTTAACATTAACATAAAAAATCAAAAATAAATTTTTTTTTGTTACCTACTAAATACATACTTTGCATCTCTTGCTTAAAAAATAAAAAATGATCATAACTACCACATTGAGTTGCTAGAATTATAAAAAAAATAAATAATATTATGTATTAAATATATTTTTTATTAAAATATATTTAAATTAAAAAATTATTTTTTTATTAGGGAGAAAAGAAAAGAGAATAAGAGGAGGAAGAATGATGGTAATGTAAAATGTGGCCTTAAACTATCAAGTCCAACCCTAAGCTAAATGTTAATTAAGCGGATGCACGTTCCACTCCAGATGTGCTAGTTTTATGCACCAAGTGAGCTTGATCCATATTAAATGTAATTCAAAGTTTTGAGATTTTTAATTAGTTTTACGCACACATATAAAGAATATTATGTCTTCACAATTATTTGGCTTATATATATGTCGTTCAATTGCCTGATACATTCATATGGTAGTGTTTTTATTTCTCCTCTCTCTATTGTCACGATCACCTTCTATTTTTTTGCTCAATTATTGGCCTTCCATGGCATAGCTTTTCGCTCTCTTTCTTCTCACTTAGTATACCTAATCCTCTCCTAACTCACAAAATGTTCTCACAAAGGGACACATCAATTTTATTTAAAATTTGATGATGATTTTAAGGGATGCAGCCCTTAATGATTAAATGAATCACATAATGAAGCGACTCTTCTCACTAAGCACATTAGAGAAAAAGCATGAATGGACAACTCGTGCCCTAACATAGATCCTTTTCTAATTCACACAGAATAGATGTAGATGTATTTTAGTGCATCTTAGAGCCCCCTGTATATCACAAACCTTCCTTAATCCATAAATAAAGATGGTAATATTAACCTATAAAATAGGAACCCTTTCCATCTTGCCCCATTTGAAGCAAAGATTCCTCACCTTTTCTAAAGCTTTCTAAACTTTTCTAAAACTTTTTAAATCTCCCTTATGCTCTCTAAAGCTCTCATAAGTCCTCATCTTCCTATAAATCTTCTAAATTCTTTTAAGTTATCATAATCTTTCCCTACTTAGCTATGTTAATCTCTTTCTACTCTCTATTCTTATTCTCTATCCTCTACAATCAATAATATCTGATGCTAAAGGTCAGACAAGATGAATGATCGTGATAGGTCGCACCAACAATAAGTCTCAAAAAAGATAAGTATATCTAATTTATTTTATTTTGATTTCTCTAAAATTAGTTTTAAAATGATAAAAATAATAATAAATAAAAAAATGATTGGTAGATTGTCGATTAAAGGATGAAGATAAAGATTAAAAGTTTAAAGACTTTCCTTTGAATGGCTAGAAGATGGAGCAAGAATGAAATAATGCAATTATGATAAGCTATTTGTCTACTCACAAAAAAGATGTATATAAATTTTTTTAAAGTAATATTAAAAAGTTTCATGGGTTGGTATATGGGTCAGCGCGGCTTCATGCTAAGCACAACTCGGCCCAACCCATCTCAGGTTGGGCCTGTGAGCCATGCCGGATTGACCTTCTATAGCGTTGTAATTGAGCCGAGCCGCTCACGAGCTACTCGAGGCTCGGCTCGATAAAAGCTCATTAGTGTTCATCTCGTCATGTAAACAAGCTGAGTTTGAGCTTCATTTTAGAGCTTGTTTAATAAATGAGCCGAGCTTGAGCACTGGAGCAGATTCGATTAGGAGCTCGCAAGACAACTCGATTAAGAGCTTATGAGACGGCTCAATTAGGAGCTCGCGAGCTGGCTCGATTATGAGCTCGTGAATAAGATGTTCTTTCATATTCTGTCTTTTCATCTTCTATGGCTCCTCTTTGGGTTAAAAAATTGAGTTTTTTTTTTATTATTGAGCCGAGCTTTAAACAAGCTAATTTGAGTCGAGCTTGAAACGAGCTTTTTCTGAGTTGAGCTTGTCAAGCTTTCTAATCATACCAAATGAGCGAGCTCGAGTCGAGCCCGAGCTTTTTGTAATCGAGCTCGAGCCGAGCTTGAACAGGGTTTTTCAAATTTAAACGAGCTCGAGCCGAGCTTGAACAGGGTTTTTCAAATTTAAACGAGCTCGAGCTCAAGTATTTGTTAACGAGCTAAGCTTGAGCACCGAAAAGCTCGGCTCAGCTCGGCTCGACTCGATTACAGCCCTAACCCTCTACTATTGGTGGGCCATGTCGGCATGGCTTGTGTTCTGTAGTAGAGGTATCGATACGGCACGGTGGCCCGTAGGACGCCCAATATAGCGGGCCAAGCACATTGAACCGGTCTACGTAAGGATCCATTTCTTCATTTTCTTTATTTCGGTGAGTGCTCCATTCTTTATTTAAAGCGTTAAAATCTCTTAAACTTATCAAAATATTGGTCTTATTTTGTGTAATTATAATCTATTAGAGCTCCATGAGAGAAAAATCGCATTCATTAAATTTTGGACTGGACGGAGCCCATGGAAATAATTAAATTGTTGAATGAGATTTTTCAAAACTTACAAAGGCTGTGAATTCACTTGCCCCTAGTCATGAGCATTGTTTCTTTTTTGGTCCGCAAAATAAACTCATGGCTTCGCTTTGACTAGCTTGCTGCTAGTTATAAATATTATTTTTTCTAGAATTCAGGGTAAATTCCTGTAGCTCTACTTCATTAGTTTGCTCCTGGTCATAAAATATTACTTTTTCTATTAGACACAATATCATGCGGCTCCACTTGACTAGCTTGCTACTAGTCATAAATATTGTCTTTTTTATAACATACAATAAATTCATGTAGTTCCACTTGATTAGCTTGTGTATAATCATAAATATTATTTTTTTCTAAAACACATGCTAAATTCATGCAGCTCTACTTGACTAGTTTGCTGCTGGTCATAAAATATTTTTCTAGTATACACGATAAATTCGTATGGCTCCACTTGACGGGCTTGCTGCTAGTCATAAAATATTATTTTTTTAGAACATACTATAAATTTATTTCACTACAAAAAAAGAATGGAATAGCGATGGAATTTAGCGACGGATCCATATTCGTTACAAATAGCTTCAGATGTTCGACGGATCAAAATGATAGAAAATTCAGTGAAGGATATAGCGACAAAATTTTTTGTCACTACTAATGTTTATTTCATATAAAACATAGCAACAAAAATTTTCGTCGCTATATATTAAAGACGGATATAGCGACAAAAATTTTTTGTTGCTAAATTTATTTATTATATATATATAATTAGCGATGAAAATTTTCATTGCTAATAATATTTATTTCAATATAAAACATAGCGATGAAATTTTTTTTTGTTAAATTTATTTATTTTATATATAAAATTATGCCAAAACTTTTTGTCGCTAAATATATTTATTTTATACATGAAAATTTTTTTCGTTGCTGATAAGGTTTATTTCAGACATAAAACATAGCGACGAAAAATAAGGTTTATTTCAATATAAAACATAGCGAATGAATTTTTTCATCGCTATATTTCTCCAAAAACCCTTTGGGGGCGTTTGGTAACAGATAATCTATTCAGATTATCGATAATTTAAATGGGTCCCATTGGATTACTCATGAAAGGGTGGATTACTCATGAAAGGGTGGTTATCTACATTATCAGATATATGGTAATTAGATAAATTACTTTTTGATAATTTTTTTGATAATTTTTTTTCTTCTGATCGCTCTCTCCTCACATCTTTCGTTACCGATTTCGCTGTAACCTCCATATCGAATATCCCAATATCCCGAACCACACCGCAAAATTTTTTTTCGATCGATGGCCTTCAGCATCCTCATTACTCGCTTTAAATATCATTTATAAATATAAATTAATGTAAAAAAATATTATTTATAAATATAATTTTTAAAATCAAATTATTTCACAAGTGGCTTTTACTTAAAGCGATGCTTTCATAAGTCCTTTTCAATTTTTTACTTTTGTACAAAGTTTTCTTTTACAGAAGAAAATTAAACAAAGAGTGCTACCTGAAATGAGACTTTTTAAGAAGTCATTTTAAATCATATTTTTTAATTACTATAATAAATATAAAAAAATATTATTTTAAATAATATTTTAATTTTAATTTTTTTATAAATTTTTTATTTTTTATCTCAATAATATAAAATCGATGCCATTTAACATCTGTTTGAAAAAGGGCTCTTGAAAGTTGGCAACACCAAAATTAGACTGACTTCACCACATGGTGGTATTCGCATTGGAAGACTTTCTTGAGGTGGAAATGTACGGGTTTACAGTCCCATTGCATGCCTCTCTCTTTCTCTCTCTCAAACTCCCGATCAGGACAAAGGCAGCAGCTGCAAGAAAGACTGTAACGTCTAGAAATTCATTAGCAAAGTTTCGTTACCACGATGGTTGAGCTAGCTGAAAGGTCGGTAGTCCCTTCTTTAATTATGAATCAATCAACAATAAATCCCATCTATTAATGTCTTAACATATCACAATTCTTGGAAATAAATTCTAGAGCTAACTTCATGCATGCACCACCCTCACCATGGTGCACAAACACTGGAATTAATAACGCTTCCCCGTACGTACCTTCGGTGATCAATAACGCCATATATCTCCCTTCCTTCGATCTGCACTCCATCTCCCTCTTCTTCTCTCGGCTTCCTTACGCCCAATTTTCGCTGGCCTCGCAGCACTCGTCGCTGTTTTCTTTTCTATTTCCATCCACCGTCACCGTGGTTCATTTAACTAACTGCAAATCGAATGCAAGGCTCGTTCAAGCCTATCCAACTAGGTAGTGCCCACACTCTCTCAGTAGCATCTCTTGGTAATGCCTGATCATTCTGAGCTGATGTCCTTGAGTGTCAGTGGATGTGCCATGAGTTTGCTGAAGAAACTTTACCTCGGCACTGAGATCCGCAAGAAGTTTCGGGGATCGAATATTCCGACGGGGAACCTCCATCGCTGAAGTCAGTGATCAGAATCACAGTCGGGAGCTTGAGACAGCTCAGCTGAGAAGATGAGAAAATTCTCTCAGTGTTTTTTTGAGTATTCATACCTTGGTCAGGGGTTCCTCTTACCCATTTTGTTGCTACCCTAGGTCTGCGTTACTTGCTTGATAAAATTAGAATCTTATGATGAACTATGACTTTTATGAATGAAATGTCAGAATTAGTGGGATTGGATTCGTTCCATCTGAACTGGGTGATTGATACTTCATGGCAGATGATCATCTTTTGCGATTTATCTGGCCAGTCATTAAAACATCATGATGTATTATAACTTTTCGGTCTTGTCTGATCCAGGCAATTAAAGCTTCATAATGGATTATGACTTCTTGGGCTTGTGCCAGAATCAACAAAGTTTGTCTTATTAGACACATGTGAATCTAAGGTGGCTGGTGGGTCTGGCCTTGTCAGAAGTGAAGGCTTGCCTGAGAAGCCAATAGTCGAATTTAGAGGTAAAAGGAGATGAAGCCACCTAGAAGCGGGGGCTGCTTGTTGTCTAGGGCCGCCTAGGAGCCCGGGCCACCTTGGGGCCGCTTAGGATCTGAGGCCGCTTCAGGGCCGCTTAGGATCTGAGGCTGCCTCTAGGCCACTTTGGGGAGCCAGGGACATTAACATCTAAACGACTCCCGCCGTTGGGTAATTTTGGCCATTAACTTATACGTGGCTTTTACTAGCCACATCATATGCCTCCTGCTCCTAAGTCTTGGCGTGCATGGCACTTGCCAAGAGAAAGGAGCACAAAATCTTCACAAAATATCCTGCGTTCGATGGGTCTTGCACCATAAATTGGCGGAGGTGGGTGCGTGTCCTCGAGGGGGTAAAAGTCCCTTCGAAGTCCTCTAATCATTTAAGAAAAGGCACCGAAGCGATGCGGTCTACGGAGAGATTGAGGAAAATATTTCTCGATCAATGTAAAAAGGTGGAGCACCATTATTGGATTGTTTTTATCTGTGTCCCATCATTGGGCATTGATCGCGCCTCCAAAGTGTCACCAAGGTGTCGTATCTCGAATTGCAAACAATCTGAGGACAGCTAGGCGAAGCCTTCACTCACGAACCTCTGCGTGGCACTGTAGTGGGTGTGACATTCAAAACCCACGCATAAGATTGTCCCACCCGCCCCTACGATCTTTTCATGCCTCCGTAATCTTCTATGCCTTCTTTGCCTCCTGAGTCTCGAGTTCTTTCCTCTATCTCTTTAATCCTCAGATCAGTCTCCTTCACTTTTCATGCTCTTTTCCTCCATGGATTCTGACCCCCGTAGGAAAGGTAAGGCCCCCATGGTTGAGCACTCTAGGAAGGAGATCCTCCAAGTGCAGCATCGGGCTCATGGTGGCGTCTCTATCCACAACCGCCCAGCGATCGCAGTCCAAACATCACCTAAGGCACCTCCTCCAACCTCTAAGGTCTCTCCTCCACCCTCTAGGGTTTCTTCTCCGCCATCTAGTCATCGAGTGTCTCCTTCGGTTACCCTCTCTGCATCTGCAGGTTCAAAGGGGATAGCTTGAACCATGATTTCCTAGGATGTAATGAACCTTAGGGCCCAATATGAGATACCCAATAGCATCCGTACCTTCATTCCTCATCCTGATGACAGGGTGACCTCCAGCGAGTCTGGCGGACTAGCCTTGTATGGAAAGTTCTTTTGGAGTGGGCTTTGTCTTCCTTTCCACCCTTTCTTCTTCAATCTTTTAGACAAATAAGATCTTGTCCCAGCGTAGCTAACTCCGAACTCCATTCAGATTATCTGCGCCTTTTTAGTACTCTGCCATTTTCATGGTCTTTCTACCCAAATTTCTTTGTTCCGAGCTTTGTATAAACTCCGTAATCCCAATAAATCTGGGTGGTGGAGTGATGCCCAGATATAGCAATCCAAGAGGGGGGGTGAATTGGGTTTCTCAAAAATTAACTAGACTACTTAGCAAGTATGTGCAATTAAATTTTCTTCACCAATAAACTAAGTGTAGTGCAGTGAAGATAATAAGCAAGCAACACAATAAAGAGCACAACCAAACACAAGGGATTTATAGTGGTTTGGTGCCAACCTGCACCTACATCCGCTCCCCAAGAACACCTTGGGTCTTCCACTATCACCACTAGCCTACCTGGCTAGCAAACTTATTTACGGGCACAAGCAATCAAGCCTTACACACTAGCCCTCCAAGCTAGTCTTCTTGTTTACGGATACAAGGGGACCTTACACACTAGCCCTCCAAGCTAGTCTTCTTGTTTACGAGCACAAGGGGGCCTTACAAAATACTTGTTTACGGGCACAAGCAAGCTTACAATATCAAGCATAATAGTATCAAGATTATACAATAAGCTCATAATAAATGAACAAATATTCAACAAGAAATACTTATCAAAATATTGAAGAACACTTCACAAGATGGCTTCTTCCTTTGAGCACACCGGAGCACCAATGAAGCCTTTGATTGAAGCTTTAATGCTTTTCAAAGAATGGTTGTTGGAGCTTGAATCACAACGCTAAGAATCGGAAATAAATGCACTTCGGTGGCTTTGAAACAATGAAGGCAACTCTCCAATAAACCTCTCTTACAAACAATAAATCTCTCTTTCAAATGATTCTTTTCACAAAGATTTTCAACAAGATTTTTACTTTATTTTTCACACGATTTTTTACTCTTTTTCTCTTTCTTTTTCTTCTTTTTCTTCTTTCCTCTTTTTTGTCCCTTCAAATAACTGGCATTCCAAGAAAAAGTTGGCATTCCAACCTTGATTTCAACTTTTGAATCACAGGAAAAAGCAACCGTCAGCTCATGAAGATTAGCATGCCAAAAGATAAGTTGGCATTCCAACTAAAATCTCTTAAACTTCCAACAAAGGGCCTTAAAAATCTGGTAGCCCGACTAGAATTCTAGCATGCTAGAAAAGAAAGTTGGCATTCCAACTTTTCATCCAAAAACCATCAGCTGAAAGACCAAAAAAATTAGCATGCCAAAATTTCAAACTAGTATGCCAGAATGAAGCACCAAGGAGCCGGCAGAAGGTCAAATAAAATTAGCATGCCAATCCTTTTAACTAGCATGCCACAATTAAAGCATAGGGAACCGGCAGAGGGCAATTCAAAAATAAAGATAGTTTAAGAACATAATCCGGTAATGAATCAAAATAGAATTATAAAAAGAAACTTGTAGGATAATTGAATCCAATTCAAGACAATGCAAATATAATTAAACTTGAAATTTATTTTGTCAAATGAACCGTCCAAATATAAAACTATAAAAATTATCCAGTGATTACGAAATCCAAGTCCTTTGAAAAAATAATGTAATCGTTCCAAACCTTTTGAAAATAATTTAAATTGTAAAGCATATCCATAAAAATAATACATTACCTTTCATTTTACCTTTGATTTGAAGTAACACCATCTTCTTGATGATTCATCTAAAATTTATTTAACTCAACCATAAGATCATTAGTATCATACTTAATTAATTGTTTTGTAGTCATCAAAATCAATATAAGGCCAACATGGAGCTTCGCCTCTAGACCCAAAAGGACCCTCAAGCTTGACTTGCCTTCCAAAATTAAGGGATGAAAATCCTGATTTTTCTATGTCCATTTGGACGGGGTGAAAATGGGCTAGGGCAATCTTGACACCAGCCCTAACAAAAACTTCACTATGAATGAGGATGATCGAGAAGTTTTTGATTCATTGCTGTCATCCATCCTTCTGCCTCTTCAAGAGCTACTATCAGAGGATAACCTCCGTGAGGCAGGCGTAGCATCGGCATCATTAGCGCCTGCACCGGCAGTGCCAGCACCAGCGCCTGGTGAGCGTCGCATTCCCCTCATTTTTTTTGACTAATTTTTATTTCTTTGTGTAGCCATGAAGTTTTCTCCTGATTTTTTGATGGTGGGCCTCCGAAAGAGGAAAGAGACCGCTGGTGACACGACGAGGGTGGCGCCTAAGAGGTCCCGCTGGGAAGAGCAGGGTGGGTTATCCTAGCTTCCCATGGTTCCCTCCATGGTTCCCGAGGCTTCCCCGAGAAGGGGGGGGGGGGGGGGGGGGTCTCCCTACTGAAGTTGAGATGGAGAGATCTAGGGAAGAGCCCTCGGTCATCGCCGACTATGGAGGTGAAGCCGCACCGGAGGCAGGGCCGTCTAAGGAAGAGCTTTCGGCCGCCACCGAAAACCGAAGGTGAAGATGCACCGAAGGTGAGGATTGGCACGCCTTCGGGTGCAGAAGTTGAAGAGGATACCCCGCAGGCCACCCAATTGACGTCGGAGGAGGGAGGGACGCCCCTACCCGCGACCCCGAGAGTCGGTCATTCTGGGCGATGGCTATCAACCAGGGTCAGCTGGCGGAGCGAATATTGAGGTGCTCCAGCCTCCTTACCTTCCAGGCTGAGCTCTGTAGTAGGCCGATCACCAGCATCTTCAATAGCCTCTTCACCATTGCCCTTTAGGTAGGTTCGTCGGCTCCATTTCTTTCCTTACTTGAATATGTAATAGGAGAATTTGAGCCAAGCTCTAACTGATGAGTTTATGCAGATGTCCAACGGCCTCTTCGTTCTTTAGGAGGCTTATGCCGAGGCCGTCAACAACTGTGGGCGCGCTTGGGATGAGTTGACTGCCGCAAAAGCCCGAGCTGATAGCCTGGCCAAAGAATTGGCTGAAGTGCAGGCTCAAGAGGGGTTTATCCTTATGATTACGGGGCCACCGAGGTCCTTTTGAAAATTGCCATGGGGGTTTCTCGTGTCGGCCCGAGAGTTTGACTCGGGGCCGCCGAGACCATAGGATTTGAATCGCCTCGGCGGTTTCTCGGTGCCGGCCCGGGGATATTCTTATCATCACGGGGCTACCGAGGTCCTTTTGAAAACTACCACAGGGGTTTCTCAGTGCCGGCCCGAGAGTTTGACTCAGGGCCATCGAGACCATAGGATTTGAATCACCTCGGGGGTTTCGCGGTGCTGGCCTGGGGATATCCTTATGATCACGAGGCCACCGAGGTCCTTTTAAAAATTTCCACAGGGGTTTCTCGTGCCAGCCCAGGAGTTTGACTCGAAGCCATTGAGACCATAGGATTTGAATCACCTCGGAGGTTTCTTAGTGTTGGCCCAGGTATATCCTTGTGATCACTGGGCCGTCGAAGTCCTTTTGAAAACTATTATGGGGGTTTCTCATGCCGGACCGGAAGTTTGACTCGGAGCCGCTGAGACCATAGGATTTGAATCACCTCAGAGGTTTCTCGGTGCCGACCTGGGGAGATCCTTATGATCACGGGGCCACCGAGGTCCTTTTGAAAACTGCTATGGGGGTTTCTCGATGATGGCCCAAGAGTTTAACTTGGGGCCACAGGGACCATAGGATTTGAATCACCTCGGGGGTTTCTTGGTGCCGGCCTAGGGATATCCTTATGATCACAGGGCCGCCAAGGTCCTTTTAAAAACTACCTCGGGGGTTTCTCATGCAAGTCCAGGAGTTTGACTCGGGACCGCCGGGACCATAGGATTTGAATCGCCTTGGGGGTTTCTCGATGCCGGCCCAAGAATATCCTTATGATCATGGGGCCACTGAGGTCCTTTTAAACTTTTCTAAGTCAAATAATAATAATGGAATGAAATTGAGAGCTTTTTTTATAATCATTGGCTGAGTACACTTATTATTGATAATATCGGCGGAGGTTATCCTCATTCCAAGTACGTGGGATTGGCCGTCCATCAAACTCTTCGAGTCGATATGCTCATTAGTGAAGTACTTCAATGACTCGATAGGACCCTTTTCAATTTGGAGATAGCTTGCCCCCTTCAGTTGGCTTAGATACCTTAGCTTTTTTGAGGATTAAATCTTCTGGGTGGAATGTCCTGGGCAAACTCGGGCATTGTATTATTTTGCTGCTCGTTGGCGGAATATAGCCATCCTGAGCCGTGCCTGATCCTGCGCCTCATCGATGAGATCGATGTTGTTCCTTAGCTGATCTGAATTGTCTTCTTCATTATATAATTCCATCCGAAGGCTTGGAAGACCAATCTCCACCAAGATGATCGCTTCAGATCCGAAGACGAGACTGAAAGGAGTCTCCCTTATAGGGACTCTTGGAGTCGTATGATATGCCCATAATACACTTAGGAGTTTCTCCACCTATTTGCCTTTGAACTTATCTAGTCGGGTTCGAAGCCCTCAAAGATGGTCTGATTCATAACTTCTGCTTCTCCAGTAGTTTGGGGATGTCCAACAGAAGTGAACCGATGGCAAATACCCAGTTCAGTGCAAAAGGTATTGAATACAACATTATCAAACTAACGACCGTTATTGATGATGATAGTATGGGGCAGGCCAAATCAGCAGATAATAGACTTCCAAAAGAATGATCTCACCTTGCTCTCGATGATTTTGGCTAACGCCTCGACTGCAACCCATTTGGTGAAGTAGTCAATGGCGACAAGTAAGAACCTCCATTGACATGAAGCTAAGGGGAATGGTCCAAGAATATCCATCCCCCCCTAAGCGAAGGGCCACGGAGCAGAGAGTAAAGTAAGCTGAGAGGCGGGCTATCGCTAGATATTAGAATATCGCTGGCAACTGTTGCACTTTTGGACTAGCTCAGCAGCATCTTTCCACATAGTAAGCCAATAATACCCTTAGCGAAGAGCCTTGTGTACCAGTGATCAGCCCTCCAGGTGGTTCCCATATATACCCTCATGAATCTCTCTGAGAATATAGTTGGCATCTGCAGGACCGACACATTTGAAAAGTGGATGAGAGAAGGACTTCCTGTATAGCTGCCCTTTTAGTAATGCAAATTTAGGGGCCCTTCACTTAAGTAGCCTGGTTTCTATAGGATCAGCAGAAAGAGTGTCGTCAGTAAGATAGTGGATGTAAACATCCATCCATGTTGACTCTTGTGCAACTGGTAGAGTCTCTTCCGCTACATCAATGCTTGAAATTTCTAGGTGCTTGACATATGTCCTCCCCAATGTATTATCTGCCAAAGTAGCTAGCCGCAACAAAATGTCGGCTAGCATTTTCACCTAGGGGAATATAACTGATAGTGAAATAAGCCAATGAAGAGATCAGCGACTTGACCTTATTTAGATACCAAGACATGATGGGGTCCCGAGCTTCGTACTCGCCAATGATTTGTCCAGAGATAAGTTGGGATTCGATGAAGGCTCTGAGATGCTTTATTCTGAGCTTCCGCGTGAGCTTAAGTCCGGCCAATAGGGCCTCATACTCAACTTGGTTATTAGTAGCTTTAAAAAGAAATCGAAGAGCGTACTCCAATACTATGCCCTCCGAATTTGCAAGAATACGACCGGCTCCACTTCCTTGAGAATTAGAGGCACCATCGACATGAAGGATCCAAGCCTTCGCCGCATCCTCATCAGTGTCTGAACATATCATGGGGAGATCCTTAGGTTGTTCTTCTATCCAGGTGCATTCCACTAGAAAGTCCGCCAGCACCTGGGACTTCAGGGCAGACCAGGATTGAAATGAAAGATCGAATTCCTCCAATTTGATGGCCCATTTAGCTAGCTGATTGAAGGTGTCAGGGCAAGCCAAGATAGCTCTAAGAGACTGGTCTGTGAGCACCACGATCGGATGGGCTTGAAAGTATGGCCTGAGACGCTGAGTGAAGATAATCAAAGCAAAAATAATTTTTTCGATTCTAAAATACCTGATCTCCGCATCATGGAGCACCTTGCTAGTATAGTAGATAGGTTTTTGTGCTCCATCAGGGTCGAGACATACCAGAACAGAGCTGACTACCTCCAGAAAGGCAGTAAGATAAAGGAAGAGCTTTTCTCCTTCTTTTGGCTTTAACAGCAGTGGCGGTGTGGATAGGAATCCCTTCAGTTCCTTGAAGGCTCTCTGACAGCTCTCCGTCGACTCAAAGCCGTCCTCTTTGTGTAGAGCTTTGAAGAAGGGCAAGAACCTCTCCGCTGATCTTGACAGGAATCGGCTCAGAGCGGCCACTATTTTGGTGAGCCGTTGTACCTCCTTTTTATTGACTGGTTGTCTCATGTCAAGAATGGCTTGTATCTTCTCCGGATTTGCTTCAATCCCCCGCTGGGTCATCAGAAAGCCCATGAATTTTTCAGTAGTGACCCCAAATGCACACTTGCAAGGGTTAAGCTTCATTCGATGGCACCGAAGGTTATTGAATGTCTTCTCTAAATTGATGATATGGTTGGTGATGCAGGTGCTCTTAGTTAGCGTATCATCCATATATACCTACATGTTGTAACCATTCTGGTCTTCAATGTCTTCCCTCCCTTCACATTGCATCAACATACAAATGCATGAGTTTGTAGTTTCATAATATCTCAATTTTGGGAACCTCATTATGTCTATCATATGTAACTTTTGAATCACTTACATGTTACGTTCATTCCATGACACTGAGCATGAGAAATTTAATTTTACTAGGATAATCATTTACTCATTCATGTAACTAAATTCTAATGCATAAGGAGCCTACAATAGCATGCAACCTAGCAAATCCTCCTCACTGGTCTCTGCACTATGAATGGAATGGAAATCCTACCAATAGGGATCTGCAACCCAAGAATGTGACCCTTCATTCAAAAACTAGATTACTGAAAGATTTTAAAATGCCTTTTGATGTGGCTGATGGAGCCACGTGGATGATCACGGCAAAATCAACCTAGTGGTGCAAACACGTCTGCCCTGGCTCCTCCGCGTTGGCCCCGACGGCCCTCTACGGTCCCAGTCTCTTCAGGACAATCGAGGCGGTCCCGATGGCCCTCTGCAGTCCCGGTCTCTTCAGGACATCCGAGGCAGTCCCAACTTCTTCAAGTCGGCCCCGTGTCTGCCCCGACTCCTCCGCGTCGGCCCTGTTGGCCCTCTGCAGTCTCAGTCTCTCCAGGTCATCCGAGGTGGCTCCGACTTCTTCAAGTCAGCCCCGTGTCTATCCCGACTCCTCCGTGTCAACCCCGGCGGCCCTCTGTGGTCCCGGTCTCTCCAGGTTATCCTAGGCGGCCCCGACTTCTTCAAGTCAGTCCCATGTCTGTCCCGACTCCTCCGCGTCGGCCCTCTATGGTCACGGCCTCTCCGATTCAGCCGGGGCGGCCCCCGATCTCCCCCCAGTCGGCCGTGATGGCCCCGACTTCTCCAAGTCGACCCGGCCGCTAGGCCCACCAACTTTCTGACTTGCACAGCCTGACACAGCCAAGCCCTCCTATCGCCTGGCCACGCCATCGATGGGACTAGGCCCACCTATCGATTGGCCCCGCCGATCGATAAGACTTGGCCCACCAACCGCCAGCTCCCCCTCTTCGATGGGACAAAACCTACCGATCAGCCCAAACTCACATAACTTCCACGTGTTCTGCAGACATTCCTTCCTCACGGAATCTCATATGGTTAATCCCCACACGAATGTCAAATGCCTATAAAAGGGTAAGTCAACTCGAGGCCCAGGTATGTAAAACACAAGTGTTCACTTACTCTACAACCCTAGAAGAACTCCAGCTCTCGGAGCTCTTTCTGCCTCTAAGGAGCTCTCTCGAGCTCCCCTTCGGCTGTGACCTCAGTTGCTGACTTGAGTGTCGGAGGGTCCCTACCGGAGCTCCTTTCGGTCTCGGGACTTCTTGCAGATCATCCGTTCTGGCGAGGACCCCATCAGCAAGTAGACTCATCTTCCCTGCGCTTAAGTTCGGTGATCGAGCGTCATCACCTCTTACAATCAAAATGAGCAACTATGAAAGCATTTTCAGTTATCTTCATCAATCGATTCAGTATGTTCAGGCCTTTCATAGTACCAAAATATCAATGGGAAACCATTTTTCAAGTTCCAAAGCCAAATTTGTGCGAGAGACCGAAGAATTATCCATCCAACTATGCGTTCGCTAAGTCTTTGACATACTTCATGAACTGCTTACAGTATAGGAAAACTTTTGCGCAAATATATCGTACTTCATCTCAATTTCTCAATTTTGGAACCATAATCCAACTTTGCTAGTGATGAAATCTCCATTTTGGAACCATAATCTAACTTTGCTAGCGATCAAACATTTCGTCAGAGAGGAAACCGCAAAATAGGAAACAAGGAGACTCACTAAATCCATGCAAGGATCAGAAACACTTCCATTATTTTAACGAAGGGCAAGGGATCACAACCACTAATCCAAAAATTTAGAACATAATCCAACTTTGATAGTGATCAAACGTTTCATCACGGAGGAAACCCCAAAATTGGAAACAAGGAGACTCACCAAATCCACACACACTTCCACTGTTCTAACTTCTAACGAAGGTCAAGGGATCACAACCGCTAATCCAAAAATTTAGAAGAACAATCAAATAAAGATGTCAATAGCACGATGATCACTCTCTACCAAAATCTTGTCTAAATTTTGTGCTTCTAAACTTGTACAAATAGACCAAAAAGGATGAGTGAACTGAAAGAATTAACAGCAGAAATGAATCAAAATCCAAGAAAAAAAAACACTAACCTTGGCCCCAACCGGGGTACTTTCACTGGTTTCGGTCATTTCGAGCCAAACTATCTTATGCCTTAGCAAGCTGAGTTAACTTGCGCATTTCTAACCGATCGCCTTACTTTGGGCAAGGCCGAAATAATGTTCCACGGCAAAATCGAATGATTTTGCACATCGATAGAACTAGTTAATCACTTAACCTGGCCTCGATTAAGTGGAACACTCAATTCGGAACTCCCAAGAGCAATCCGACCTAAAAGCACGATTCGTTTACGATTCATTCACCATCGGGAGGAACTTCTGACAAAAATATTGTTCAAAAAATGGTAACCAGAGCGATAAGACAAGCAGAAGGAGGCAAAAGATTCATTCATTATGTTTTGGTCAAATTACAAGTCAAAAAGCAAAAATACATGAACAACCCTTAAGAATCAGGGTTCAAATCAGTTCTCGAAGCCCCCTCGGTAACATCCGAAGGGATTTGACTTGGTTCACCCACTTCTAATTTGGATGGGGGGTGAGCCTCGGATCCCTCGGCAGCAGGCTGGGAAAACCCCTCTGGAGCCACGACCTCATTAGCACCCAAAATAGTCTCGAGATCGACGTCTGAAATATCCTCATATTCAGTTTCTTCGGCCCCCGGAGTACGGGTATCGTAAAGCTCGGCCTCCAGGAAAGACAAATCTAACTTGGGGTAAACTTGGGAGATCTTTGACCGAGTCTCCTCTTCACCAAACCAAAATGCATCGGCATAAGCTGCCTTGTGCTCCTCAGAAAATTGAGCAAAGCTCTTATACTCATCCACAGCCGAAGAGATTCGTCTGTTAGCTTTGGCCAGTTGACTCCCAAGTTCGGAATTCATTTGGCGGCTCGAGGCCAACTCCGCTCTCAAAGCCTTAAATTTGTCCTGAGCCTCGAGCCCAATCCTGCCCATCTGCAAACACCGAATCATGTAAGATTGTAGCCGGAGGAAAAGACACTAGAAACAAGCAAGTAAGAGGATGCTATACCTCTTCCTCTTCCCGAGCCATCTTTTCGCTCAGCTCGTGAACCTTTTTAAGGGCCTTCAATTTGACCGCTTTATTTTACTGAAGACCATCCTTGAGGTCACTAATCCGTGACTGTTTATCCTCAATCTCCCACCAAGATTGATCAAGATCAGCAGTAAGTTTAACAATCTGATCGTGCTGCCATTTCAGCTGATCTTCCCTATCGGCAAGCCTTCTGTTCAGGCCAACAAGCTGATCTTGCTGGCGCTGGCGCCTGCACTCCTCTTTTTCTTCGGTGTAGCTATTCTTCAGCTTGCCCCACCTCTTATCAAAACGATGCGGCATAGCATTGACTTCATCGACATGCTTGGATTTGTTTTGGGATAACTCCAAACAGGCCTTGTTCGATTGCTCTCAGAAGTCCTAGAGCTCTTTAACTTGAGTCTCGAGCCAAGAGGCCCTCTCAACAGCAGCTTTATTGGACTTGCTCACCCTCTCGAAGTCTCCCTGGATGGACGACAAGGCCATGGAAAACCTACTAGTCGAGTCCACCCTTGTCTGAAGATCGGCCGCCTCTTTCCTGGCCTGAGCATAGGCCCCCATGGCCAGGTTCAGGTGCCAACTCAGCGCCCTCGTAATTAAGGTATTATGCAGAAAAAGACATAAACGAGAAAATACGACCGAGCCAACCAACTGAAATTTGTTACCTTAACACACCAACTTACTTGGGGGCATATTTTGAGGCAATCTTCATAAGGGCATGACCACTGATCTCGGGGAGAAGGAAGACGTCCTTCGGCGCCCCAAACCGCCCAAAAGCCGCCTCGATAATGTACTCTGCGGCAGGCTCATCCGCAGAGGAACCTTCTCCCGTACGCAGCATAGACCGCATTAAAGTAGCAAACATATCTTTCGCTTATGAGCTTGGAATAACGGAGCTTACGGTCAAAGAATCGGCCTGAAGGACTTCGACCTGGTGAGTTGCCATCCATTTGGCCTCCTCCACTAGAGTTCTGGCCTGCAGAACCTTGGATGCTTCGGCCCCGGCAGAAGGAACCTCGGTCTGAGCATCCCCTCCACTCAGCATTTCTTCTTCTTCCTCCTCCTCCTCTCCAAGCATTGCTTCATCCCCAGCGGACTCCACCCAAGCCTCGGTTTCCTCCACGGCACCCCCTGGCGCCATGGGGGAAAGCCCTCCTACAGGAGGTCCCTTGGCCTCCACCGACCCTTCCACGAGTGGCTCGACGTGAACCTCGGCAGCCGCAACTGCCTCTCCTGACCCCACGACCAAAGTAGCGCCCCCTTCCCCGCCAATGGGCAGCGTCACAGGGCTGCCAACCTCTGATGAATAAGGCTGATTTGAGATAGTGGCTGGACGAACCGGCGATATCTCCTCGGCATCATCTGACACCACTACTAGTTAAAGGGGAGGAACCTCAATGGCTCCCTCCGAACTCCCCCCAATAGATCTCTTCTTCACTGCTTCCATGCCTCCCTCCGGAAGGAGGAGCTCATCAACCACGACCAACACTCCCGCTTCCCCCCTCTTTGGGGTGGAGGAAGGGCAACCAGTGCCGTCTTTCCCTAACTCCTTCGGGCGAGACCCGAAGGGACGAAACATCTTTTCGGACCTATGCTTGTCTTTGGAACTGGAGCCCCTATGGCGCTTGCCCAACTCCTTTTGAATTTGGCCCACAAATACTGACCTCTCGGCTGGAAACACAGTAAACATTCAGTCAAAGGGAAATAGGGCTGCCTGAGCATACCAACCAACAAAGCAAAAGGGAAAAAAGATTCACCTTGGGGGTCAACAGAGCTAAGCCTGATGGTAAAAAGGGCATCCTCTGATAACAGGGCGCTGGCAGATAACGCCCGACCACTGCAAAGAGTAACCAAATCCCTTTTCTCCTGCTCGGACAACTCCGGGTGCGCCTCTGGATCTTTCACGTAACTCGCCCATGTCCCCAAAAAATTTGAACCAATGTTTCCCTCGGCGATGAAAAACTAAGACTTTCACTCCTTTATTGAAGACGGATTATCTGAAATCATTTTGAATGACTTCCGGGGGCTAATATAAGGCCATTCAAAGCTCCTCTCAGAAACAAAGTTATAGCAGACTCGGAACATGGGGAGGGTTGCAGTCACCCCAACATGGCTACACAGTGAGATAAACCCGATGAGATTGTGCCAGCTATTTGGGGCCACCATTGTTGGGCATATATTGTAGAACCTCATTACCTCTTGCACTAACGGGTGGAGGGGGAACCGAAGACCAAGCCGTCCTTATACCTCGGCAGTCCGAGCTACCTTCATACCTCGGCAGCCCGAGCCGTCCTTATACCTTGGTAGCCCGAGCTACCTTCATACCTCGGCAACCCAAGCTGTCCTTATACCTCGTCGACCCGAGCCGTCCTTATACCTCGACGACCCAAGTCATCCTTATACCTCAGCAACCCGAGCCATCCTTATACCTCAGCAACCCGAGCCATCCTTACACCTTGGCAGCCCGAGCTACCTTCATACTTCGACAACCCGAACTATCCTGTACCTTGGAAAACCAAGTTGTCCTTTTGTTGACCCAATTATTGATTTTGATGATTAATAAAAGACATGAGTATATTCACTATGTTTCTGATAGATTTAATAAGTGTTTCAGGGATTAAAAATGTTTAATCAATCAAAAGGAATAAAGAAACAAGTTTTGAATCAAAATTTTAAAAGAATTTTTCAAAGTTCAGAACTTGGAGTCGACACCCAAATAGTCGGAGCCGACCCCAAGGCATATCAAAAGATTTCTGGATTTTTTGCACGGTCTGGAGTCGACACCCAGAGTTTCAGAGCCGACTCCAACTTGAGATACAGAGAAGTATATTCTGTTTCAGTTTCTGGAGCCGACACCTAGAATTTGGGAGCCAACACCTGAGAGTTCGGGAGCCGACACCTGAGTTTCTAGAGCCAACTCTAACCTAAGAACAAAGAGCATATTTTTATGGACATTTCTGGAGCCGACACTTTTGGATTGCAGAGCCGACTCCCGAAAGCGATGAGCCGACACTTAACTTTCTTGGAGCCGACTCCTCAACAACTTTTTATTTGCTATTTTTGGACACCCGATCTGGAGCCGACACCTGAGAAGTTGGAGCCGACTCCAACCTGTTAGGAACGGATTTTTATTTGTCAGAACGGACTCCAACGGTAAGATTTTTTAACCTCTAACAGCTATTTTTCTTTGTGTATAGAAGTATCCAAGTATCTCATAATGGCTAGATTTTCTACCTAAACTTGGATTAAGAGATCTATAAAAAGGGAGGAACCGTCTGTTTGAAAAAGAGAGGAAATAGACTGAAAAATACAAAAAATCTTGAGGAAGAAATCCAAGAGAAAAGACTCAAAGCTCAAATCCATCAACCCCAGAAAGCTTAAAGAGAAATCCACAAGCTTCTCAAGATCAAATCAAGGAGATTTCCATTGTTAGAAGAAAGAAAGCAAAAGTCACAAATCCTCAACTTCCCAACTGCAAATTTTAGTGAAGAATCTGAGCTGAGGCCCTGATTCAATCTTTCAAAGGAGAAGAGGAAAAGAAGAAAACATACATTCAAAGAGCTTCAATCAGGCTTCTCTTATCTTGCTTATTTATTTACATATTTTCTCATTTAAAGGAGTTGTTTTGTACTCTAAACTCTATTTTCATTTGTGTTTGCTAATTCAATCACGGGATTGAATTAGTGGAGGTAGTATACCTCGGTACAAGCTAAGGATAGCTTGTGGTTGGGTTGTGTACTGGTGAGCCCGGAAAACCAGCTAGGTTCATTGTGATCCCGGGGAAAACAACAAGTTTTGAGTTGTGAGCTTGTAAAACAACTCGATTGATATCAAGTGGATTATAGTGTGGACCCAAGTGATACTTGGGAGTGGACGTAGGTGTTAGAAACACCGAACCACTATAAAATCTTTGTGTTTGCCGTGCCTTGTCTTTCTCTCTTTCTCTATCTCTTTTGTGCTTTGCATTTATCTTGCACTCAATCTCATTTGTTTCACAGCACATAGTTTTAAAGAGTTAAATTTTTTAAAGAACCCAATTCACCCCCCTCTTGGGTTGCCATCTGGGATAACAATTGGTATCAGAGCTTGTGCTCATTTCTTGTTTGATCCAACAATCAAGAGTTAAATATCAAATGGCAGCTCAAGGTGGATCTTCATTTGCTGAAGGTCATTCTACCAATAGACCTCCTTTATTTAATGGTTCTAATTATTCTTATTGGAAAGCTAGAATGAGAATTTTTTTCAAGCTTTAGATTATGAGCTTTGGTGTGTAATCACTAATGGACCTAGCACACCCACACACATAGTAGATGGTTCAATAGTTCCTAAACCCAAAAGGGATTGGAATGAGAACGATTGGAAAATGGCACAGCTCAATGCTAAGGCCATGAATGTTTTATATTGTGCTTTAGATGCTAATAAGTTTAATAGAATTTCTACATGTATTTCCGCAAAAGAAATTTGGGATAGACTAGAAGTTACCCATGAGGGTACTAATCAAGTCAAAGAATCTAAGATTAATATTCTTGTTCATAAGTATGAATTGTTTAGCATGGAACAAACTGAATCTATAACTTGCATGTATACAAGATTTACTAATATTGTGAATGGTTTAAAGAGTCTTGGCAAGACCTATACTAACTCTGAATTGGTGCGTAAAATTCTTAGGTCTCTTCCAAGGACATAGGAAGCAAAGGTGACTGCAATCCAAGAAGCCAAGGACCTCAACACCATACCTTTGGAGGAGCTACTCGGATCACTAATGACTCATTAGTTGACCATGAAACAACATATAGAGGAAGACGTCAAGAATAAGAAAACAATTGCCCTCAAAGCTGTAGAAATTGAAAAGAGCAGCAGTGATGAGGAAGATGATGATGATGAGGAGACTGCACTCCTTACTAAAAAATTCAAAAGATTTATGCAAAGAAGAAGAACCTTCCACAAGAAAAAATTTGGAACAAAGGTGGAAGGTGAAAAAGAAAAAGAAAAGGATAAGGATAAAGAGAAAGACCCCCTCATATGCTATGAATGTAAGAAATCGGGGCACTTTAGATATGATTGTCCTCAATTGAAAAAGGGGTACAAGAAAAAGAAAAAGGCATACGTTGCAACATGGAGCGACAGCGAAGAATCCTCATCCGAGGAAGAACAAAAGAAAGTTGCAAACATTTGCTTTATGGCAAAAGAAGACGATGAGGTATGTACCGAAACTCATGACTTTACCTTTGATGAATTGTTTGATACATTTAATGAATTAGTTAGTGATTTTAAATTCCTAAAAAATAAAAGTAAATTTTTAAAAAATGATAATTTAAATCTTTTCAAAGAAAAGGATAAACTAACTCATGAAGTTGAAGAATTGAAATCTGAAAATAAGAATTTGTTAAAAGATAAAGAATTAATTTCTAATAAAATATTAGTTTAAAGAAAAAGTTGATAAATATAAAAATATAGTTGATAAATTTACATATAGCTCTGAAAAACTTAATTTGCTATTGAGTAATCAAAGAGCTGTATTTGATAAAGCTGGATTAGGTTATAGGCCTAACAAGAAACAAAAGTATGTTAAAAATTCCTTTAGAAAAGAACAGGATAAAATTGATGTTTCATGTTATTGTTGTAACAAGAAAGGACATAAAGCCTATGAATGTAATTTTAGAAAAATTAACAAGAACTTAAGTATTAAAGGAAAGAAAATATGGGTTCCGAAAGGAACAATCTTTGTTGCTACTAACCATGAAGGACCCAAGAAAGCTTGGGTACCTAAACAGAAAGTTTGATCATTTTGCAGGAGTGTCTTATGGCCAAAAGATCAAAGTGGTATCTTGATAGCGGCTGCTCAAGGCACATGACGGGTGACAAGGAGCAATTCATCACCCTTGAAGATAAAAGAGGAGTTGTTACATTTGGAGACAATGGTAAAGGCCAGATTATGGGATTTGGTAAAATTCAGATAACTCCCTTCACTTTTATTAAAAATGTTCTTTATGTAGATAGTTTAAAATATAATTTAATTAGTATTAGCCAATTGTGCGATAAAGGTTTCAAAGTTTCATTTGAAGCTTCTATCTGCACCGTTTTAATCCTATTAACAATAGCATTATATTTACTGGATATAGAAATGGCAATGTATACTTAATTGATTTGGACAATTTGTCTACTAGTAATCATTGCTTAGTTGCTAATAATGCTAATGTAAATAAGATTGGATGGCTATGGCATCGTAGATTAGGTCATGCAAGCACACACTTGATTTTAAAATTGATTAGAATGGACTTAGTTAAAGGACTTTCAAAGTTAGATTTTGAAAATAACCAAATATGTGATGCATGTCAATTTGGAAAACAAACTAGAAACTCTTTCAAATCTAAAAATGTTGTTTCCACTTCTAGGCCACTAGAGCTACTTCATATGGACCTCTTTGGACCTACAAGAACCACTAGTCTAGGAGGAAAGAAATATGGCCTTGTGATAGTAGATGATTATTCTAGATTCACTTGGGTATTGTTTTTGGCTCACAAGGACGAGACTTTCTCAATATTTCTGAAATTCTTCAAGAAAGTCACTAATGAGAAAAACACTACCATAGTGTCTCTTAGAAGTGATCATGGCATAAAATTTAAAAATCATTTATTTAAAAATTTCTGCATTGAACATGGCATTTACCATAATTTTTCTGCACTTAAAACACCACAGCAAAATAGAGTTGTAGAAAGAAAGAATAGAACTTTAGAAGACATGGCCCGTACCATGCTATGTGAAAGCAACCTACCAAAATACTTTTGGGCGAAGCTATAAACACGACATGTTACATCCTTAATAGAGCCCTAATTAGGTCAATTCTCAAGAAAACTCCCTATGAATTATGGAATAATAGGAAACCAAACATTAGTTATTTTCATGCATTTGGCTATAAATATTTTATTCATAATAATGGAAAAGATAATCTTAAAAAATTTAATGCAAAATCTGATGAAGGCATATTCTTAGGATACTCAACAACTAGTAAAGCCTATAAAGTATTTAACAAGAAATCCTTAATTGTAGAAGAATCTATTCATGTAGTTTTTGATGAGTCTTTAGCATCAAGTTTAGAAAAGATTGATGATGAGGAAGATACAAATATACTAGAAAGAGATATTGAAAAATTAAATATAAGTATCTTCAGATCATGAACAAGAAGCTAAAGATGATGATTCTCCTAGGGTTGATGTTATTGATACTAATTATAATGAGGTAGATCTTCCTAGAGATTGGAGATATGCCTATGGTCATCCAAAGGAATTGATTATAGGTGATCTATCTCAAGGAGTAAGAACTAGACATCTATGAGGAATATCAATAATCATCTTGCATTTGTATCTCAAATTAAACCTAAAACTAATAAAGAAGCTGAAAAAGATAGTAATTAAATGCTAGCTATGCAAGAAGAATTAAATCAATTTACTAGGAATAATGTATGGTCCTTAGTTGATAGACCTAAAGGTCATTCAGTTATAGGATCTAAATGGGTATTTAGGAATAAATTGGATGAAAATGGCATAGTAATCAGAAATAAAGCTAGATTAGTTGCAAAATGATATAATCAAGAATAAGGAATTGATTTTGATGAAACTTTTGCACCTATAGCTAGATTAGAAGCAATTAGATTACTAATTTCATTTGCATGTCATATGAACATCAATATATTTCAAATGGATGTTAAAAGTGCATTTTTAAATGGTTTTATAAATGAAAAATTTTAGTGGAACAACCACTTGGTTTTGAAGATCATGAATTCTCAAATCATATTTTTAAATTGCACAAAGCCCTATATGGTTTAAAACAAGCACCTAGAGCTTGGTATGATAGGTTAAGCAAATTTCTAATTGAAAATGATTTTTCTAGAGGAAATGTAGACAAAACCCTATTTTTGAAAAGAAAAGATAAAGACTTATTAGTAGTACAAATATATGTAGATGATATTGTATTCGGTGCTACTAACAATCTTTTGTGTCAAGAATTTGCTAAGCTAATGCAGGGTGAATTCGAGATGAGCATGATGGGAGAACTCAACTTCTTCCTAGGACTTCAAATCAAGCAAAACAGAGAAGGGATTTTTATCAACCAAACAAAGTACATAAAGAAAATTCTCAAGAAGTTTGGAATGGAATCAATCAAACCCCTTGGAACACCTATGAGTCCTTCATGCAAATTGGATAAAGATGAAGACGGTAAGAAAGTTAACCAAAAATATTATAGAGGTATGATCGGATCTCTACTTTACTTAACTACAAGTAGACCTGATATCATGTTTGCTGTTTGTTTATGTGCTAGATTTCAATCAGAACCTAAAGAAACTCACTTAATTGCTGTAAAAAGAATACTAAGATATCTAAGTGGAACAAAAAATATAGAATTATGGTATTCTAGAGATTCAACACTGAATTTAATTGCTTATTCTAACTCTGATTATGCTGGATGTAAACTAGATAGAAAAAGTACAAGTGGTGCATGTCAATTTTTAGGAAGTAACTTAATCTCTTGGTTTAGCAAAAAGTAAAATTCGGTTGCATTATCTACTGCTGAAGCAGAATATGTTGCAACTCGAAGTCGTTGTGCTCAAATCCTTTGGATTAAGCGGCAACTTGAAGATTATGGCATAACACTTGATAAAACTCCTATTAGATGTGATAATACAAACGCAATCAATTTAACTAAGATTCGAATACAACATTCAAGAACTAAACACATTGAAATTAGATATCATTTTATAAGAGAACATGTAGCTAACAATGAAATTTGCCTTGATTATGTTAGTACTGAAGAACAGTTAGCTGACATATTTACAAAACCTTTGAGTGAAGACAGATTTTTTTATCTTAGAGGAGAATTAGGGATTTGTGATCCTTTGGAATGATTTTGAAACCCCTAAGGAATGATTATCTAGAATTTAATCAATTTCTTGAGATTTCTCTCATGATTTTAAGGATAATTTATCTAGACATTTGAGCAATTTGATTCTCCACATTCCAAAGATTTTTTTCAAAAATTTATTGATTTTATTTTGACAAGTTTCGGTTGTTTGAAACTCACTTATTTTTTTCTGAAACTGTCAATGGAGTCGACACCTTAATTTGTGGAGTCGACACCTTGTCTGTGTCGCTCTCGGTCTCTGACCTTGGAGCCGACACCTGCTTAAGCGGAGCCGACTCCAGCTCGGACACTAACAGTGTTAGCGACTTGGAGTCGACATCCGACTTTGCGGGAGTCGACACCTGATGGCCCCAAATTGATTATATTAGGGCAGAGTCGATACCTTCTCATCCTATTATTCTCCAAACCCTCTCAAAAACCTCTCCAAACCTCCCAAAACCAAATATTCCTCAAATCAACCATTCCCTAAGATTTCTATGGCACCTAAGCATAGGGGATCAATCTTTGAAGCTCCCGTGACTACAAGGAAGCGTACGACTCGGCGTCTTGTCCGTGAACCTACTCCGAGTGACGATTCTTCTTCAACACACTCTGACAATCCTAGCCCCTCCTCTCTACAAGTAGATACCCTAGCTGGCCGAGTCATAACCATGGGATGGAAGGTAGATTTTGATTTCTTTGAAACCGAGGGTTTTGCAATTGGTAGACAAATCAAGGAGCTCGGTTGGGAAAAGGTATGTTCTTTGGACGTTTCCACATATCCGGCCCTAGTTAAAGAATTTTACTTCAATTTATCAAAGGGAGATGGCGGATTAGTGAGTATGGTTAGAGGAAAGAGAATCCATATCACTTTTGAGATTTTAGGAAATCTTTTAGATATTCCTATTGTAGGGATGATTGCTACTATCACAGTGACAGAGCAGGAGCATTATCGAGAATGTTGGGCAGAGATTTCACTGATTTTGAGGAAATTAGGGCAAATCAATTGCCACTTGAGCTTAGACTGTTACATAACATTTATGGTAGGATACTGTTTTCCAAGACTGGACGTTTTGAGTAATGTCTCAGAGCGAGACATATTGTTGATGGACAATATCTTGATGGGTCAGCCAGTCAATTTAGCAGGAATGATGATATGGTACATGGCTGAGGCCGGGGGCAAGAGAAGATCTTTATTGCCTTATGGGATGGTCCTAACCATGGTATTTAGAAGTCAAGGAGTTGTCATCTCTGAGATTGAACCTTTGAAGAACCTTAGACACAGTGATTATTACAGCCTAAATACTGTGCATAGAATGGGATTTGTGAAAGTGGATGGTAGATAGGAAAGAAAGGGTAATCTGGATGAGAAAGCGGCTGACATTGGAGCCACTGCACCTTCTAAGGTAGGTCCTTCAGTGAGGCATCCTTCACCAGAACCTAGTAGATCATCACCACCACCGGCACCTACTTCCATCCCTGCATTTGTACCAATGTCTGTTCCTTCTGTTGGTTTTTCTGATGTTCAGCTGGAACAACTTAAAGGATTGCTTAGCACTCACATGGAAGAGATGAAATCTGAGCTAGATAGCAAATTTATGAACCCGAGAGAGACCCTCTATTCCTTGGATGAGAGAGTTAGAAAAATTGAGTCCACACTTGGAGCCTCTGCAGAATCTTTGAAGAATGATCTCAAGAATATTTTTGAAGAACTTAAAGATATTGAAGGAGATTCAGAGACATATTCCAAATGCAATCCAGAGCTTCAGGATAAAATTGTGACTGCATGTGCATTTGTTGATAGAAGACTAAAGGCATTTGTTCAAACTCAAAGTGAAGGAATGGAAAAATATTAGAAGAATTGCAAAGACTACTTAGAACTAATTTTTGATTATCTTGTAATGAAGTTCCTTTGATGTTATTAAAAGATGATGTTTAGTTTAGTTCAACATTTTGATGTAATGAAGTTTCTTTTTGTAATATGATGTAATGCTTAACTTTGTGAAGTATGTAATGAACTTTTTTGATACTTAATGAATATTATTTGATCTTTGAAGCATCTCTTAATTTTGTCATTTAATTTGAAACTTCTTAACCTTTTTGTTGATTACAAAAAAGGGGGAGAAGTAATTGATAGTCGTATATGTATTGAAAGTTATAAAGAGGGAGAAATATTTAGTATTTCATTGGAACAAACAAGCTTAATTAATTGGTATTTAATTAATTGCATATAGGGAGAAGTAATTGACATATGTGCATTGAAAGGAAGAAGCTTAGCTAACTTAATTTGATACAATTTGATATGATTGTTTAATTGGTATCAAACATTAAAAGTTTACTGTTAAAAGGGAAGAATAGATGTTAAATTGAGTATCATAGGGGGAGCTACTTCATTCAGGGGGAGCTTACCTATGAGAACTAAATATTTGAGAAATTTAATTTGAAAATATTATTGTTTAAATCATGCATATACTCAATGTTTTTATAATCATCAAAAAGGGGGAGATTGTTGACCCAATTATTGATTTTGATGATTAAAAAAAGATATGAGTATATTCACTTTGTTTCTGATAGATTTAATAAGTATTTCAGGGATTAAAAATGTTTAATCAATCAAAAGGAATAAAGAAATAAGTTTTGAATCAAAATTTTAAAAGAATTTTTCAAAGTTCAGAACTTAGAGTCGACACCCAAATAGTCAGGAGCCGACCCCAAGGCGTATCAGAAGATTTATGGATTTTTGGCACGGTCTGGAGTCGACACCTAGAGTTTCGGAGCTGACTCCAACCTGAGATACAGAGAAGTGCATTCTTTTTCAGTTTCCAAAGCCGACACTTGAGAGTTCGGGAGCCAACACCTGAGTTTCTAGAGCCAACTCTAACCTGAGAACAGAGAGCATATTTTTATGGACATTTCTGGAGCCGACACTTTTGGATTGCGGAGCCGACTCCCAAAAGCGATGAGCTGACACTTAACTTTCTCAGAGCTGACTCCTCAACAACTTTTTATTTGCTATTTTTGGACACCCGATCTGGAGCCAACACCTGAAAAGTTGGAGCCGACTCCAACCTGTCAGGAACAGATTTTCATTTGTCAGAACAGACTCCAACGGTAAGATTTTTTTTTACCTAACCTCTAACAGCTATTTTTCATTGTGTATATAAGTATCCAAGTATCTCATAACAGCTAGATTTTCTACCTAAACTTAGATTAAGAGATCTATAAAAAGGGGGGAACCGTCCGTTTGAAGAAGAGAGGAAATAGATGGAAAAATCCAAAAAATCTTGAGAAAGAAATCCAAGAGGAAAGACTCAAAGCTCAAATCCATCAACCCCAGAAAGCTCAAAGAGAAATCCATAAGCTTCTCAAGATCAAATCAAGGAGATTTCCATTGTTAGAAGAAAGAAAGCAAAAGCCCCAAATCCTCAACTTCTCAACTGCAAATTTCAGTGAAGAATCTGAGCTGAAGCCCTAATTCAATCTTTCAAAGGAGAAGAGGAAAAGAAGAAAAAAATACATTCAAAGAGCTTCAATTAGGCTTCTCTTATCTTGCTTATTTATTTACATATTTGCTCATTTAAAGGAGTTGTTTTGTACTCTAAACTCTATTTTCATTTTTGTTTGCTAATTCAATTACGGGATTGAATTAGTGGAGGTAGTATACCTCGGTACAAGCTAAGGATAGCTTGTGGTTGGGTTGTGTGCTGGTGAGCCCGAAAAACCAGTTGGGTTCGTTGTGATCCCAGGGGAAACAATAAGTTTTGAGTTGTGAGCTTGTAAAACAACTCGATTGTAATCAAGTGGATTATAGTGTGGACTCAAGTGATACTTGAGAGTGGACGTAGGTGTTAGATACACCGAACCACTATAAAATCCTTGTGTTTGCCATGCCTTGTCTTTCTCTCTTTCTCTATCTCTTCATTTGTGCTTTGCATTTATCTTGCACTCAATCTCATTTGTTTCACAGCACATAGTTTTAAAGTGTTAAATTTTTTAAAGAACCCAATTCACCCCCCCTCTTGGGTTGTCATCTGGGACAACACCCTTGCCTCGGCTGAACCGAGGCACTCAAATACCTCTGCAAAATCCGACGCGGGAGAGTTCGAATTCATGATAACTGAATAAGATTCCAAATGGAGAATCTTGCCCATAAGTGGCCTAAGGGCCATAGGGGTGGTCTAGAATCTACACGATCGCTGAATCTCAAGGAATCAACTAGTTCTCCTGGTCGTCGATCTTCAAACTGACAAGATACGGATCCTACTGGCCTCGTAACAGGCTTGATTTGAATCCGTTTCGAATCTCAACAGCTTTCAGACCCCCTTCGCAATGCGCCCAAGGAACCAGGTGATCACCTATAAATACCACATCCCTCAAATCTCTCAGGTACGCATACATTCACTGGCTCTCATACTGAAAAACTCAATTGAAGCTCCTACAGAGCTCGGAGCTCCCGGAAGATAAACCCATTTGGGGGAACTCTTCTATGAGAGTCTTCTCCTCACATCTGTTTGCTGTGAATATCCACGGACTTGGGCATCGGAGGGTCCTCCGCAGAGGACAATCCCAAGGAAATCCTCTACGTATGGACTGTCTTGTAGGTTCTACCTCGAGCGTCGAGACCGATGTTTGGATCCGGAGCCAGAGCGCACCTGAGTCAGAAAACGGATTTCCACGGCAACACAAAGGAAGTAGAGTTACAACTAAAGAGGGGGAGGGAATGGGCCCTTGACATCTTGGAAGAGTGACCGCTAAGACATGGCTTAGCGAATGATGGCCCTTGGGGGCAGGGGGCATTTATCCCCCACTCCAAAGATTGGAAAAGAGGGGAGAAGGAGAGGAAGAGGGAGAGGGAGCTGCTCCCTTTTTATCTCTCCAATCGAAGGACATGGTCGGACGCAAGGAAAAAGAGGGTAGCAAAAAAGTTAACCAAGCTACACAACTAAGAAGATTCTTACTTACTCTCCTTCGGTGGAGTTCTTGGTACTCTGGAGTAAAGGAGAGGCAGGGCTCATAAAGTGACAAGACCCACTTGCTGCCTGACGGATTGTGGCTCAATTATTTTGGCCAAAATGAGTGCACCCGAGGGCATCCATGCTTGGTTATTGTGAGTTATTTTACGTGCTCGAAATAATCGAGTCATGCTCATGGCTGGGGATTGGTTTCAGTCTATGCCGCTTGTGAGCGGTTATTTGTTTATTTATTTACTTACTTATTTATAAGCGTTAGAGATGTTTAGAAGTGACATTAGAGTGTACCTTTCTACCATCAGCATAACTCAATCCAGCAGAACAATTGGCGGTCCTGCAAAGATTGTGAGAAGTATATGCCATTTTTAGTAGCATGATGTACCTTTTCAAAGATTGCAATCGTATATATATAAACTAAAAAAAAATTAACTTTTGCCTACGATTTTTTTATAAGAAAAGATAAAAAAATATAGGTAAAGACTTTCCCTACGATTTTCGTCGTAGGCAAAAGTTGAAAAAAATCGTAGGCAAAAGTGCCTCGAGAAAGCCTTTGCCTACGACTTTCAAAAATCATAGGCAGAGAGCATACCTTTTCCCTACAATTTTTTTTTCATAGGTAAAAGTCGTATTTCATAGGGAAAGAATGAGCAGGATTTGAAATTCAAATTTAAATTTAAAAACTTTTGTCTATGAAAATGAAAAATCGTAAGGAAAAATCAAAAAAAAAACCTCAAAATCGTAGGGAAAAATAGAAAAAAAAATATTTTTTGTCCATATTTTTACATAAAATTTTCTTAAAATCGTAGGGAAAAATTGGCTAATAATAATTTTTAGTAATTTCATTCCCTTAAAAAAACCCTAAAATCGTAGGAAAAAATTAAAAAAAATATTTTTTATCCACATCTTTCCCTACATTTTTTTTAAAATCATAGGAAAAAATTGGCTAATAATAATTTTTAATAATTTCTTTCCCTACGAAAAATCTTAAAATCATAGGAAAAAATAAAGAAAAATATTTTTTTTATCCAAATCTTTCTTCTTAAAATCGTAGGGAAAAGTTGGCTAATAATAATTTTTAATGATTTAATTCCCTACGAAAAACCTCAAAATCGTAGGAAAAAATTAAGAAAAATATTTTTTTTATCCACATCTTTTCCTATGATTTTTCTTAAAATCATAGGAAAAAATTGGCCAATAATAATTTTTAATATTTTCTTTCCCTACGAAAAATTCCAAAATCAAAGGAAAAAATCAAGAAAAATATTTTTTTATACATCTTTCCCTACAAAATTTCTTAAAATCATAGGGAAAAATAGTAAGGTACATTTTTTAAAAATATTTTTAGCTATAAAAAAATAAATCATAGGAAAAAGTAATTAAATATTATTATTTAACCATTTTTATCAGAAAAAATAAATTAAATCATAGAAAAATATAATAAATAAATATTTTTTCCCTATAAAATTTCTAAAATCATTGAAAAAGGTTATATTTTTTAATTTTAAATTATTTAATATTTTTAAATTATATTTCTATTTTAAATTTTTTATTATTTTAAATATTTTAATTAAATAAAATATAATTTATTTGTTTCATATTTTTAAAAAATATTAAAAACTGTATCAATAAAAATAATATGATTCTTTACATACAATATTCATTACATATACAAAATTATTACATAATGGCAGCAAAAGATAAACATCAAAATAACTAATAAATAAAACTCAGTAGTCCATATCAATTACAATATCTATAAGTAACATAAAACATCAAAACACATGAATGAAACAACACAACATAAGGTCATGGACAGTTTATAAAGGTCCCATTCATAAATGACTTCTCCAGTTTTCTAGCTCTTTTAAACATTACTAGAGTAAACAATGCCCTAGAATGGCATTGCAATTCATAAATATTTTAATAAAACATCATTGCAGACCTCTTATACAAAAGTACATTTTGCTCACTTTTGTTGGAAGATTCTTTTAGTGTGCTTCTGATGACCGTGGTACATTCAGTCTATTACAAAATAAAAATGAGCAAACATCAAAACAAATCAAATCTCAAAATGTAAACAAACAAATTATGCTATGGTTACCTTTTTCACCACTTTGCCTTCCTTCATCATTAACATTGGTCTCCACCTGCAAATATTTGCATTAGAAAATATCTCTTACAACTAAGAAGTTTAGTTTACAATTGTCTAATTAGGCTAACCGATCCATTATTTATGATTATGAACAAGAAAAGTTTGCACAAAAAGAAGGTTAAACAAAAGCATTTTGACAAAATATGCATTAAATGCTTCTCTATGATTACATATTCACACACATTCATGCACAAGGATACCTGATACATAAAGTTTCAGTAGTTTTAGCAGCAACTAAACTAAACTAAAAAAATTAAGGATACCTGATACATAAAGTTTCATATAGATGAGTGGCATCCTTTGGGCATATGAATATCTGCATCAAGATATCAAGGGAATTAACTACATGCTCATATGAATTTTTCATATTATATGTTAAGAGAGAATGAAAAAGAAGCTGAGAATACCTGATACATAAAGTTTCAGTAATTTCAGCAGTTTCAATAGCAACTAAACTAAAGAAACTAAGGATACCTGATACATAAAGTTTCACATGAGTGGCATCCTATGGGCATATGAATATCTGCATCAAGAAATCAAGGGAATTAACTACATGCTCATATGAATTTTCCATATTATATCTTAAGGGAGAATGGAAAAGAAATTGAGAATACTTGATACATAAAGTTTCAGCAGTTTCAGCTGTTTCAGCTGTAACTAAACTAAACTAAAGATACTTGATACATAAAGTTTCATAAATGAGTGGCATCCTCTGTTTCACATTGTTGTAATGCTTCTTATGATCCTTTACATACTTTCACGCCCCAGACCCAAATATCGGCTAGGGTGACAACCCGCCGCGTGCCGGGCACGTAAGGCGTCACAAAAATTTTCACATATAACACTATTATATATATAACCAAGCCAAATACATCACTGAATACTAGAAGTTTTGGGTTACAAACCCTTACACACCACAATAATAAAGTTTGGGCATCAAGCCCTACACATAAGTAATACTGGGGTTACAACAAAATAATGGGTCTTGTTTTATTTAATAGGAGATCCATCACCCCAACAGTCCATCTTCAATCTCGTGGCTCTGACAAAAACATTGTAAGATTTTTATGAGCTTACACTCAATAAGTAAGCCACGTTATACAGTCAAATCATAGCATAACAATCTATAAGTACATAAATGATTTGCATGCTTAAACATTCCACAAATACTCAAACATACAATGTAAGTAAACCCACTGTTTATACACTCAATGGTAGCTGCAAATGTGACCCATGGCCCTGCAATATCTCAATCATGTACCAACAAGTATCCCCCTACTGAAAGGGTCCAGATACCAGGGTCACGCCATATCATAATCCACCAGAACACATACTCTATATGTGTGATTCCACCTCGAACCAAGCAGAACACATCCTCTAGATGTGTGATGCCACCTCATAGTAACTAAGAACACATCCTCTAGATGTGTGATGCCATATCGGAACAAGCAGAACACATCCTCTAGACGTGTGAATGGCATAAATAAACAGAACACATCCTCTAGACGTGTATGTGGCATAAATCATCAGAACACATCCTCTAGATGTGTGTGTGGCATAAATCATCAGAACACATCCTCTAGATGTGTGTGTGGTATGACATGATAAAGGAGAACCGCGGCGACACATAACAGTACCTCACATCATGCACAAACATATCAATAACATCTTTATATTGCATAAACAGTGGATTATACTTATTTAACAATTGCATGTAAAATATCACATCAATGTAATAATAACTGCATCTCTCATGCATAGCATCCACATATGAAATCATTCTCAATCATAGCACATAAACAACAATGTACTCATCTACTTACAATTTAGCCATAACAATTCTTCATGTCACAATATAATTTACAATTAAATATTCATATAATGAATAAAATAATTTATTAAATACTGATAACTGGCTTACTTACCTTAGTACGCAATCCAATAGGTACATATCAGCTAGTCAGATGTCTGAACACCTACAGGATCATTTTACATAATTAATTTATTAGAAAAGAATATTAAAATGACCCTTAGAATTTCTCCAGACTAGTTCACGGGCCCAACTTTGAACTCGAATATATCCCACTATGCACACCCAATTGGGGAAGTAAAAATACCCCAAGAAACTAGAATTCACCCAGATTCTAGCCATATAATTTTTTTCTAATCTCGGCCCGTTACGGGGCCCAAAAACCAGCCCCAAAACTGCTCGCTGCACGGCCCATTAGGCCCAGACTAGGCCGGCCCAGCCGGCCCATGGCCAAGCCATCCCCCCGCTCCCCTGTTTCACCCGAAACAGGGGACAGGTTCCGGCCGGCGGCCTGGCCGCTGCTAACCTAATTCCATCCGGCCCGGCCATCGGAGGCCGGGCCGGAGCCGGCCGCTGCCGCGGTCGGCCTCCTTCCCCCCTCTATCTATCTCAATTTCTCTCCCTCTCTCTCTTCTCTCCGCTGCTCCCGCATGGAATTCTTCGCGCCGGCATCGAGTCCGGCTAAATTGGGGCCGGTCCGGCCGCCGTTGGCCGGACCAGAGCCGGCCGCCGCCGCGGTCGGCCTCCCCTCACTCTCAATTTCTCTCTCATCTCCCTAATTCTATCTCACGATCCACGCGGCACATCACTGTGCCGGCGGCACGGCCGACCACCTTGGCTGGCCGGACCTCCATCGGATGCACGCCCGGCGCCGGTGGAGGCGACAGGCCGAAGCTCAGGTCCGGCGAGGCGGCGAGCATGCCGCCGGGCCCGAACCAACCAGCGAACGGCTTCCGCCACCGCGCGAGAGAAGGGCCGATTGGCCCTCTCTCTCTTCTCTCTCTCCACCACCACCACCCCGCCGGACACCTCCCCCGGTGCCGGCAGGGTCGTCGGCCGAAGCTCAGGCCTGGCAAGGTGGCGAGCACGCCGCCGGGCCTGAACCAAGAATCGGCCGGCCTCCCTCTCTCTCGCTCTCTTTCATCTCTCTGTCTCTCGCGCTCTCTCTGTCTCTCATGCTCTCTCTCTCTCTCTCTCTCCAGAGGCCAGGGGACTACCTGAAGGAAACGGAAGCTAGGATGATGGAGGGAGTCTCCCTCCATCACATATTTAATCCCCCCGCGCAATTCTTCGGTTTAAAGGGTCCGGGAAACCGAAGCGCTTCGCTGAGAGCGAAGCGTCGGACAGCACAGGACCAAGTCCTGAACCTGGTTCACATGAACCGAGAACCGGGTACTACACATTCTCAGAAGAGTTTAAAAGATCAAGTACATTTCAAGAAATCACATCTAAAAGAGAGAAGCACCTGAAATTGATCAGACTAATGATGCCTGATTTCCTTATGACCATGATTGCATGGCATTTAAAGTCTAAAAGAAACTCCCCATCACAAAAAGTTTTTATTCCATTCCTCCCTTTTAAACTCCAGGTAATTAGTTTTTGTCTTATGTCCCTTCATGAGCCCCTTGATTTCATTTTTCCACATGATACAACTTAGATGGCATTGATCTGGTATTTAGCTGCTTCAAAAGGGAGCTGATCTACTACTTCAAGCAAGCTCTCCGAATAGAGCATTCATCTTTTGTTGCTTTTCAAATCTTTGCCTTCTTGGATCTTCTCTAGTGTCTAACGAGCGTCCTGCTTCATCCCCCAGTAATTGCAGAGGGCAAGGAGTGTATATCAAGGCAAAAAATTCCAATTTCACCACTGTCACGCCCCAGACCCAAATATTGGGCTAGGGTGATAACCCGCCGCGTGCCGGGCATGCAAGGCGTCTTAAAAATCTTGATATACGATTCAAATGAGGCAATAAATGTGAAAACCAACCATAATACAAATGATAGTTATAAGTTTTGGGTTTCAAACCCTACACTCAAGTCATGCTAATAAAGTTGGGCTACAACAAGCCCTACACACAACCATAATAGGATTACACCAATGCAATGGTTCTTATTTTATTTATTAGAAGCTCCATCAACTCCGAATATCCATCATAAACCCTGAGGCTCTGAAAAACATTGTGAAGGTTTAATGAGTTTACACTCAATAAGTAAGCCTATTATACAATCATATCATACTTGAATTATATTTAACATGCTATCAACATATGCATTTTGTCAACTTAACATAAATTGAACATTCGATAAGCATCAGGATATGCATTCTAGCAAACTCACTGTTTATGTAATTATAGATTTCCTATGTGTCCCACGGTCCTGCAATACCTCAATCAGAGCACATCCTCCAGATGTGTGGCCATATAAAATCAACAGAACACATTGTACGATGTGTGGGGCCATACCATAACAGAACATACTCTACGATGTATGTGGTCATGAAAATCAAACAGAACACATTGTAGGACGTGTGGGGCCATACCATAACAGAACACACTCTACGGTGTATGTGGCCATATCATAACAGAACACGTCTACAATGTATGGGGCCATATCATAACGGAATACATCTCCAGTGTGTGGCCAAATAAAATCAACAGAACACATTGTACGATGTGTGGGGCCATACCATAACAGAACACACTCTACGATGTATGTGGCCATAAAAATTAAACAGAACACATTGTAGGACGTGTGGGGCCATACCATAACAGAACACACTCTACGGTGTGTGTGGCCATATCATAACAGAACACGTCTACAATGTGTGGGGTCATATCATAACAGAATACATCTCCAGTGTGTGTGGCCAAATCATAACAGAATACAGCTACAATATGTGGGGCCATAGTAAAGGAGAACCGCGGCGACACATATAAATCTATTTAACATTTTCATCACAATTACATCATGCATCTGTATCTCACATTATCTCACAGTGGTTTGCATAGTACTAGGAAATGCATATAGTCACCTCAATATAAACATATCATACAGGCAATTACATTTCTGGCATATACACCCATAAATCATTTCTTACAATATTACCAATCACTATAATCATATAATTGTTCATTTGTAATCCACAGTTCCATGCTACATAGACAATTCGGATAAATTTCTATTTTCTTCTTATTTATAAAAATGCATGCAAACTGTATATACTCAATTTATCAATTAAACAATTATTAAATTTGCATAATAGTCTTACTTACCTCTTACGCAAAATCCAAATGATGCACCAACTAATCAGATGTCTGGGCACCAGCGACTCCAGCAGCGTTGCTGTAGATGGCATAGAAAGAGGATGCCGAAACCGGAGGAATCATAACATCAATCCGTTGAACGGAGCTTGACGAAGGCAAGCAAAACTAAACCGCTCTCTCTTCCTTATTTTTACCTTTCCTTTACCTTCCCTCTCCGCGCCTCTCCACCGCGCAAGTTGGGAAAGGTGCATACCGGATCACGGATGATAAATATTATGGAAATAAAAGGGGGAAGAGGAGGAAATTTGAACGTGAGAAGCGTGCCGCTTGCTGCTGTCCTTTCAAAGCTGAAAGGCTAGCAGCTTTGTACCCGACCCCAAGCTTCTACCAACCCCCTTCTCTCCCTCACGACCTTTCTTCTTCGCTATTGCCATGTTGAGAAAAATCAAATTAATATATCATAACGATTAATTTTCTTTGGTTATCGGCTACTCCAGGCGTTTTCCTCCTTGTCTCGCTTTTTCTCCATCAAGACAACGAGCTTTCTCTTGTCCATGTCGGCAAGATTTGTCCAGTCGCCGGCCTCGTCGGACACGCCTCCAAAACCAAGACCTGGTCGTCTCTCGCTCGGCTGATCCTGATCCCGGTCCCGATCCCGATCCAAATCCAATATTTTAAACGACATGAAGGCTCAAGTTCGAGTCCGGCACAAGTCCCTGGGAGTCCCGCGACGTCATCGCCTTCGCCATCGCTGGAAGTTACGTGAACCATCTCTCTCTTGTTTGATTGCTCCTTAACTCTCTCTCTCTCTGGCATTAAGAGGATGGGCAAGGGGTTACCTGGAGGAGGTGTGCGCCAGCGTGAATGAGGGAGTCATCCTCCAACTCCTTTTATTCTCCCACGCGACGCCTCGGATCAATGGAAAATGGGAACCCATCCGACACTCGAAGACCCCAGTAACTAGACGTCGCATCGGGACCAAAACTTCAAAAGGAAGTCAAGATGCCAGGTGTCCCCAAAATAAATACTAGGAGTTAAATTCCCCATAATAAATTACCGGGGGTTACATTCTCCCTCTCTTATAAAAATTTTGTCCTCGAAATTGACACACATCAAATATACTATAGAATTCAAATATGATCTATCAACAATCTTGAGTAGAGAATTTACCTGCAAATAATTGTGGATACTTCTTTTTCATTTCTTCCTAAAGTTCCCAAGTTTTTTATTTCCTCCTCAAGCTACCAAATAGCCTTCATCTCAGAATGATTACTCCATTGAACCTTGATATAAGGAATGCTACACCATCTCAGAACTTGATCCTTGCAGTCCACGATGCACACAAGATGATCTTCATAAGTCAATTCTTTTTAAGCTAAATTGGTTTATAACGGGAGCTTAGAATATTCTTCCTCAATCATAAAGATATGAAACACATTAAACACCCCAAAGAGTAATGAACGCAGTGCTAAGCTATAAGCCACCACCTATATCTTGATCAAAACCTCAAATGCCCAATGTATTGTGGACTCAATTCACCTCTAAACACAAACCTCATTATATCATTGGTTAGTAAAACTTACAAATGATTTTCAACCTGAAATTTCAAATCTTTCTTTTTGACATCAACATAACTTTTCTATTAACTCTGAGTTACATGAAACTGCTTTACTTAACGATACTTTTCATAGTAAAAGCTGAACCAGCTCAGTCCAAAATTCTCTCTCTCTCACCTTATCTCAATATGAAGGGAATCTACACCTTATATCATAGACAATTGAAATGAATCCATTTGAATGTTGGCTTGGTAATAAAATAAGCAATTTCACTAAGGGTAAGAAGCTATACCAAGCACTTTCTAAATCCATCACACAGGCTCGTAGTATATCATCTAAAATCTAATTGGTTCATGCAAATTGTCCATCTATTTGAGGGTGAAGGCTGGATAGAAATTCAGCTTAATCCATAAAACTTTATGAAGACATCATCGAATTAGGAGAGTGAGACAAATGGGTTCAGACTCAATTTACGCAGTTTACCATTAAACCAAAAATAAATATTAACATTTAACCCACTAAAATTTCATCCTCGAAATTAAATGTCCACAAATTTTGTACCATTAAAGATACTAGCAAACTTTATTTCATTCCCAAGTACCCAAATAACATGTCTAACTTCCAAAATTAATTTAATCTTTCTACCAAATAAAATTGAATTCCTTAAGAAGTATTTTTTTTTAAATACCTTAACTTCTCACAACACAATCATCATAAATATCATAGAGTCCATCACATGTATTATGTCATCCATTCTTAAGGTTAATAACCTATATCAATTACTGTTAATTCCTCGATAAGATAGTTCCAAGTTCTTTTGAATTAAATATAAGATAGTTTTCTTCCAATGCTCTCTCAACTCATAAATAGTTGAATGTGCCATTAATCATTACAACACTTATTTCAATCATCATAACATACTTGGTTTTACTCTTGAATACTTCAAGCTAACATCAATCATAATTAACTAATTTATTTTCTTTGAATAATATTGCCATCATTAATCACTGGTATAATTAATTTATCAATAATACCACTACAACCAATCAATTTCTCTTGAATATATCAGTATATCTCAATAAATATTGTAATTTAAATGATTCAAATTCTCGAATCAATTATTTCATTACCAATGATTATCAAAATCATCTATAGATTATGCAATGTCTCATGCCATAACATGACCAACTAATTTAAACCCTTCAAATATCTCAAAGTGACTTCACTAATCTAGCTCAGATGGATACAAGACTTATAAGGTCAATAAAAATTGAAAATGCACTTACCATCCGAAAGACATAATTAAAAATTATAGTAATCTCTCTATGACTTGAAAGTGATAATAGATGTATCCTTAACCATAATCCATAACTGATAATAATCAAAAATAAAATCATCTCCCTCCTATTTTCTTAACAATAATTATGCCACTTATGGATGATTAATAATTTATCCATCATGGAGAAAGATATCTACTTAGGAACTATGAAGAAAGGTACAATAAGTATGCACAATAAATTAATAAACATATATCTTAATTTAGAAATCTATTAACAGATGAAAATTTTTATGAAATTCTTTATCAATGGAGTTTATCTTATTCTCATTATTGCTAAAATCTTTCACTTTTTACCATCAAAATATTTGATCATTTATAGCCAAAATCAGGTCTAAAGATTAATAGAGTCTACTGCTCTCAAAAACTTAAACAGTAATTGTCTCATAATTTAAAATTTTATATTCTTCATAAATGGTCCATCAAGATATAATATGCAGTCAACTATTTCATTAACATCAGTATCAACCATCTGCATATCTAGCAAAGTAACAATCAGTTTTGAACATGTAATATCCATAATAAAAGTTCTCTTAGTAAAATTCACTATATATACTTATCATCCAGACTCAAATTCAAAAGTACTCAATTGTAATTGATCAAAAACATGTAGTTAACTATTTCATTACCAAAATATCATCAATATTAATCATTTATAACCAGCAGGTTAGCTCATAATCTTACAATATCAATAATGTAAGTTCTACAAATAAAAATTCATTGTATACATCCACATTTAAATTCAGATTTAATACCTCCAAATCCACATATCAACTCAATTGCAATATGGACATAATGATGTTTGGTATATTAGTCATCAATTACAATTTTCAACTACTATATCATATTCCATATATTCATCTGTCTTTTATTGCATATCCAATAAAAGTTTCATCTTCCATATTATTTAAAGATCTGAAATTGTTACGAGCCATTTTCAACAAGTTTGATGGAGCTAAAACCTCTAGAAGCCCCTTGGCCTCCCCATTGGTCAAGGCTACCAGCCAGGGAGCCCACATAATATCATTGGCTTGCGATGGTTCATTCTTAAATCCTATCAAATTTGTAATTCAATTAATATCTTGATAAACTTTAAATTTCAAGCTTCCAAAGCATAATTCCTGAAATTCCTTTAAAGTCATAATTGTCTCAATATCATCCTAGTATTTTGCCTAGAGTGTCATCATGCATGTGTCCCTAAGGTCATAACCTAGGCTCTGATACCATAAAAGCTGTCACGCCCCAGACCCAAATATTGGGCTAGGGTGATAACCCGCCGCATGCCGGGCACGCAAGGCGTCTTAAAAATCTTGATATACGATTCAAATGAGGCAATAAATGTGAAAACCAACCATAATACAAATGATAGTTATAAGTTTTGGGTTTCAAACCCTACACTCAAGTCATGCTAATAAAGTTGGGCTACAACAAGCCCTTCACACAACCATAATAGGATTACACCAATGCAATGGTTCTTATTTTATTTATTAGAAGCTCCATCAACTCCGAATATCCATCATCAACCCTGAGGCTCTGAAAAACATTATAAAGGTTTAATGAGTTTACACTCAATAAGTAAGGCTATTATACAATCATATCATACTTGAATTATATTTAACATGCTATCAACATATGCATTTTATCAACTTAACATAAATTGAACATTCGATAAGCATCAGGATATGCATTCTAGCAAACTTACTGTTTATGTAATTATAGATTTTCTATGTGTCCCACGGCCCTGCAATACCTCAATCAGAGCACATCCTCCAGATGTGTGGCCATATAAAATCAAGAGAATACATTGTACGATGTGTGGGGCCATACCATAACAGAACACACTCTACGATGTATGTGGCCATGAAAATCAAACAGAACATATTGTAGGACGTATGGGGCCATACCATAATAGAACACACTCTACGGTGTGTGTGGCCATATCATAACAGAACACGTCTACAATGTGTGGGGCCATATCATAACGGAATACATCTCCAGTGTGTGTGGCCAAATAAAATCAACAGAACACATTGTACAATGTGTGGGGCCATACCATAACAGAACACACTCTACGATGTATGTGGCCATGAAAATCAAACAGAACACATTGTAGGACGTGTGGGGCCATACCATAATAGAACACACTCTACGGTGTGTGTGGCCATATCACAACAGAACACGTCTACAATGTGTGGGGCCATATCATAACAGAATACATCTCCAGTGTGTGTGGCCAAATCATAACAGAACACAGCTACAATGTGTGGGGCCATAGTAAAGGAGAACCGCGGTGACACATATAAATCTATTTAACATTTTCATCACAATTACATCATGCATCTGTATCTCACATTACCTCACAGTGGTTTGCATAGTACTAGGAAATGCATATAGTCACCTCAATATAAACATATCATACAGGCAATCACATTTCTGGCATATACACCCATAAATTATTTCTTATAATATTACCAATCACTATAATCATATAATTGTTCATTTGTAATCCACAGTTCCATGCTACATAGACAATTCGGATAAATTTCTATTTTCTTCTTATTTATAAAAATGCATGCAAACTGTATATACTCAATTTATCAATTAAACAATTATTAAATTTGCATAATAGTCTTACTTACCTCTTACGCAAAATCCAAATGATGCACCAACTAATCAGATGTCTGGGCACTAGCGACTCCAGCAGCGTCGCTATAGATGGCATAGAAAGAGGATGCCGAAACCGGAGGAATCATAACATCAATCTGTTGAACGGAGCTTGACGCAGGCAAGCAAAACTAAACCACTCTCTCTTCCTTATTTTTACCTTTCCTTTACCTTCCCTCTCCGCGCCTCTCCACCGCGCAAGTTGGGAAAGGTGCGTACCGGATCACGAATGATAAATATTATGGAAATAAAAGGGGGAAGAGGAGGAAATTTGAACGTGAGAAGCGTGCCGCTTGCTGCTGTCCTTTCAAAGCTGAAAGGCTAGCAGCTTTGTACCCGACCCCAAGCTTCTACCTACCCCCTTCTCTCCCTCGCGACCTTTCTTCTTCGCTGTTGCCATGTTGAGAAAAATCAAATTAATATATCATAACGATTAATTTTCTTTGGTTATTGGCTACTCTAGGTGTTTTCCTTCTTGTCTCGCTGTTTCTCCATCAAGACAACGAGCTTTCTCTTGTCCATGTCGGCAAGATTTGTCTAGTCCTCGCTGTTTCTCCATCAAGACAACAAGCTTTCTCTTGTCCATGTCGGCAAGATTTGTCTAGTCGCCGGCCTCGTCGGACACGCCTCCAAAACCAAGACCTGGTCGTCTCTCGCTCGGCTGATCCTGATCCCGGTCCCGATCCAAATCCAATATTTTAAACGACATGAAGGCTCAAGTTCGAGTCCGGTACAAGTCCCTAGGAGTCCCGCGACATCATCGCCTTCGCTGGAAGTTACGTGAACCATCTCTCTCTTGTTTGATTGCTCCTTTACTCTCTCTCTCTCTCTGTGGCATTAAGAGGATGGGCAAGGGGTTACCTGGAGGAGGTGTGCGCCAGCGTGAATGAGGAATGAGGGAGTCATCCTCCAACTCCTTTTATTCCCCATGCGATGCCTCGGATCAATGGAAAATGAGAACCCATCTGACACTCGAAGACCCCAGTAACCAGACGTCGCATCGGGACCAAAACTTCAAAAAGAAGTCAAGATGCCAAGTATCCCCAAAATAAATACTAGGAGTTAAATTCCCCACAATAAATTACCGGGGGTTACAACCACCTTAAAAACCAAATTCAAGATCGTCCTAATCTATTTGGCTCAGATTAGTGAAGGTATCAAAATAACACATATACGATCGATTTAGCTTTTTTTGATTGAAAATAGGAAAATGATACCCTAAATTTATTGGGTCAAACATTTACAGAAGAAGAAGAATATACAAAAGGAGTAAATAATAATATCACAGGCCGAAGCCCTTTTCCTTAGTAAATATTTTCAAGAATCAAAATTATAAAGGATTTGAATAGACATAGCGAAGAATTTTTAAAAGAGAAGACCCTTAAGTTTCTCTCTCTTAAAATATGACATAAGATAAACAAGATCAGTTGATTCCAAGCCAAATGTTAAGAAGAGGGTATATACTTTCTTTGTGCCATCTACAAATGATGGGTTCCCTTGGCCTGAAAAAGATATGAGTGCGATCAGCAATGAGAGACTAAAGACTCTGAATGAAAAGATAGAAAAAGAAAAGATGAGAAATGATCTCAGTAGCATCGCCATACATTGGACAATTCATACTAATTAGCCATCATTTTTTAGCAAGCCTCTACCCCATTTGGAACCAATCTTGAAGGGATAATCAAATGAAAGTTTCATATTTTCAAAGACCATTGGTTTTTTAGACAACTTCATATAAATCACTCCTTTCCAGCTAAGTTGATGGGCTTATAGAACGCAGGATCTCCTCCAAGTCAGAGAAATGAGAATATTATATGCTTGATAAAGTTTCAAACAGCTTGATACGCTAGATATAAGATTTAGTGTCCAATGAATTCAGTGTTACTGCACATTAAAAATCTATTTTTAGCTCAAATGCTCAAACACCACCCTTTCTATGATGCCTCTCTCAATAGTCTCACATTGAAAAATTGAGAGTTGTTTGTATGGTTTATAACAAGTCAAGGAAGATGGATAAGTACCAATTGGATCTCTTTTGGGCTGTGGTGGCTTAAGTTTGTGTGAACTTTGTTTGTCTTGCTTTATTATAACGAAACGGGCTCATGGGTGCTGCGAGTTTGAGGCCCGGATTGTTACAATATGGTATCATAGTTATGCATCAATCGAAAATACAAAAGCTAAGTACCACATAGGCTATGAGAGTTGTATGATTTATAATGTGATGGCTCAAATTGATGTGAACTTTATTCTTACTTTATTGTAACGAAAAGAGCTCATGAATGCTGCAAGCTCGGAGCTCGGATCGTCACACTTTCTCCATGACACATTTTTCATATAGATGTTATTGCGTATGATCCCGTAAAGTTGACATGGTCCAAGATGGCTTGGCTCGCAAGCATGCGCATATGGAGAGATTACTTTTCACATGCTCCAAAAGCTCCAAAAATTTAATGGCCGACCTGGAAAGTACATCAAGTCAACAACAAATTTTTCTTGGATCGGTTAAAAAGTGGGAAGTGGAGTCATGGAGGGGACAAGAGTTTTGCCTGAGTTTGTTAGTGGCCTTTTTAAAAGTTATCCTGCATTTTTCTTCCGAGCCACGTTCCTGAGAGCTATTGAAGCTATATTTGATGGGAGAACGGCAAGGGTCCAACTATTATATTTTTGAAATATTTTTTTAAAAAATAAAAATTTAATTTTATCTATTTAATATTATAAGTTAGTACCTAAAATTTTATTTAATATTTTTTTATTTTTTTATTTTATTATTTATGATAATATTTATATGCAATTAAACTCGGTGGTAACCACCGGGGTTAGAAAATCTCAGGTGAAGTGAAAGACCTGCAAGCTGAAGTTGTAGTTGTAGTGAAGGATCTTTGCAAATCCTCAGCGAGTTGACTGCAATAAGACCAGAGTCCAGAGGTGCTGATCAATGCATGCCTTGAAAGATCCGCTTACGTTGCGTCAAATAAGATGGCACAGAGAATAAAGCATATAGTTACCGGTCTCACCTGTGTTTTCTTTGAGTTAGAAGTGTAAACGGGTTGAATCAGTGTCAAGCTCAAGTTGGACTCAAATTCGACCGGATTTTTTATTTAGAGTTCGAATTCGAGCTCGATGAAATACTCAATATAGCTCGATTCAAATTCGACTTAACTCAAATTTTTATATTAAATTTTAAAAATAATTTTTAAATTAAAATAAATATATTCTTAATTTAAAATTTTTAAAATTTTTATATAGTTAAAATAATTATAAATATATATAATTATAAAGATAAAATAATAAAATTAAGTAAGCTTTATTAAGCTCGCAAGCTTTTCGAATCGAATATTTTAATACTCGAACTTGGTTCTATAATATATTCAAGTAGCTCGAGCTTGACTTGATAAGCAACAAGTCGATTTTGAGTATTTTTCTAGTTGAGTTTGAGCTACTCATGAGCTATCTTGACTCAGTTATACTCCTAGTTAGAATTATGTTTACGCTCCAACCTGTTAAATAGACTAAACGCATGGTGCACAACTCCTAAATTTTCTAAACAATATCTAAGACATAATTTTTTTAAAAATATTTTATTAATTATCAGTATGTTAAAATTTAATGGACATTATTTAATCTGTAAGAATTATCAATTAATCAGAATGTCAAAATTTTAATTATTTTATTGCAAACGCTATTGATGTCAGGGGACATGATTTGCCCTTCATAACTTGTACATCTCCTTCTAATTTGCTCATGAAAATTGTAACTAAGCTATTTAAGCTTTGAAAAATATAATTAGCCTAAGCACGATAAGAATCCCTACTTACACCACCAGTATACAACTATGATTCAACATCATAAATACACAACATATAATATCATGAATTCCACTAATAATGCACAGTAAATCCAGTATACCCAAATCTAGATAACCAAATCAAATTACATTAACAATAATGCACTTATAATAGATATCAACAGCACATATATATTTTTATTGCAGCATAACTAGTACCATGTCTCAATATCATAGCCATATCAAAGAATGACAATTAAATGGAATTGAACAATAAAACTAACAAAAGAAGTTAAATTAATTTTTTTAGAGTATTTCAGATCATGAAATACCATGGAATTAGTGAACAATGAGAAGTGTGAATTATTAAATTAAATGGCATCAATCAGAAATTAAGAGGAGAATAAATTTTTTTTTTTTTGGTATAAGCGGGCGATCACACAAGTCTAGTGTGAATCAGCTCAGATACATCAGAATGCAAAATTTACAGCAAAACAGTAGGACAAGGATCACCCTGTCTCCATATCCAATAGCCAGCATGCTAGGCCACTGAAGCCGCCACCCAGTCAGCAGTCGAATTAGCTTCACGATATATATGACGAATTTGGGCAGAATCAACTTCCTGAAGGATGGACCATATGTTCCTGAGAACCGGATTAGTGGGGGCTTCAGGAACATTTTCCTTTCGAAGCCACCTAATGACCGTCATAGAATCGCCCTCGATCACTAGTCTATGAGCATGGAGAACTGAGAAGCATAAGTAATACCTGCCCAAGCAGCATAAAGCTCAGTCATAAGGACGGAGGAATCAAGAATACCAAATCCACCCGCTGCCAGTATATGACCTTGAGGCCCACGGATGATGAAGGCCGAACCAGCAAATCTACCACGGACACTCCCATCAAAGTTGATTTTGACAAACCCTGGAGGGGGGCTCCCAGGAAATGAAAATCGTACGCCGGTTCGCTGCGGAAGCAGCAGGGAAACCCCAGAGGCTAGAGGAGTCAGAACCAAATGCTTGAATAGCACGGGCACAATCCGTAGACAAGGATCTAATCTTCCACACAAGCCGCTGTGAAGAAATAAAGTCCTCCGAGAATATAAGATGGTTCCTCGATAGCCAAATCTGGTAAGCCGTAACCGCCCAAAGACCACATTTATGCTGAGGGGCCCTCCGAATATCATGAAAGAAGAGGGAACGTGGGGAACGAGAAGCATCCACTCTACGAATATAACCCATCAGGTGCCAAATCCGTCTAGCTCTAGGACATATAAAGATAACATGATCGATAGACTCATCCTCCAATCCACACAGAGGGCATATCGGCTGGATTGGCATACCCCTCCGAGAGAGCAGGGCACTCATCGGAAGGCAGTCCCAAAGAAGCTTCCAAATAAACAGTTGAACCCTGGGAAGGGTGGGGAGTAACCAGATCCAAGCAGCATCCTTCGTGTACTGGGGCTGAGGCCTAAAAAACTTCATAAGGTCCCTGAAAGGGGCCCTAAAAAGAGAGGATCTTTGTCAAAGCCTAACGTCAGCCGAGGGACTAGAAATAAGAGGAATCGAGAGAATCCACTGAGAGAGTTTCTCACCGAAGAAATGGGTCACCATAGGGGTATGCCAGGAGTGGGAATCTGGTGAAATCAAATCCTTAACCCTCAAGTCAGAGGGGACATCAATACTGATAAATGAGGGCCACCGAGATAGAGAGAGCTCCGAAATCTAAGAATACTGAATAACATCAATAGAATGACCATTACCAATCATCCAAGAGAGATTCTTCAGGATAGAATCACCATACTGACACACCTCCTTCCAAAAGGAGGAACATCCCTGGGGCGGCCTTATATGCTCCCCAGACTTCCAATCACTATACCTCGCATGCATCACGGAGCTTCAAAGACAATGCGGCTCCAAGAGGAAACGTGATGCATGTCTGGCCAATAGAGCTTGATGCCTAACCATCAGGGATTGGATTCCAAGGCCACCTTCTTGAATTGGCATATAGATCGTGTCCCAAGATAGAAGATGGATTCCATGCCCATCTTGCATAGAAGCCCAAAGAAAATCTCTAAAACATCTCTCAATCCTCCTTAGACAAGTAGTCGGGATAGCCGCATTCAAAAGCAAATAAAGAGGAAGGAAAGAAAGAACCAACCGAATAATGGTGACCCTAGCCATCATGGATAAGCCAATGACATGCCAACCGTTAATACGATGATGAACACACCTCTCAAGATCCACATAGTCAGAACAACGGGGACGTCTACCGATCATGGGGGTCCCTAGATACATAAACGGTCAGTCTGTGTAGATATACCCAACAGATTGATAATAGCTTCTCTGGTGGATCTGGAAGTTTTCGGCTGAAGCAGATAAAAGACTTAAGAAGGTTGACCTTCTGTCCTGAAGCCTAACAATAACTATGAATAATGGAATCGAAGGAAGCCGCATTATCAGTAGAAGCCTGACCAAGAAGAATACAATCATCAGCAAATAGAAAATGAGAGACATAAGGGCCCCCTGCCCCCACCATAAAAGGAACAATCCTCCGATTCTGCTGAGCCTGATGGAAAGCTCGGGAAAGATCATCCACAGTCAGAATGAACAAAAGGGGAGATAGAGGGCACCCCTGACATAATCCCACAGCAGAATGAAAAACTTAGTCAGGCTCCCATTAATGATCAGAGAGAAAGAAGACCTTTGAATGCAAGCCATAACCTACTCAATAAATAGCTCATCGAATCCGAACTCCTAAAGAGATCGATGCAAGAAGGCCCAGCTCAGTCTATCATAAGCTCTCTCCATATCAAGCTTAACAGCCATAAGACATCATCTGGCAGGGGCTCTATGGAGATCATGCATAAACTCCTGAGTAATGAGGACGTTGTTCGAGATAGAACGGCCTCTAATGAACCTGTTCCACTGAAATAAGGCGGGGAATCACCACTCGGAAATGGCTGGCTAAAAGATGGGCACATACCTTATACAAAGTAGTGCACAGACTGATCAACCTAAAATGCTGAGATAGAGAAGCATCCGAGCGCTTGGGCATAAGAATAATAAGGGTCCGATTCCATTCCACAGGAATATGCTTCAATTAAAAGACAATCTGGATAGCCTGAATCACCTCCTGCCCAATGATATCCCAATAGTGTCGAAAAAAGAAGGGCAAAAATCCATCCGGCCCGGGGCCTTGTCCGGACCAAGCTCCCAAAGGGCCCTGTGAACCTCCTCCGCATGGATCGGCCTGACAAGCATGACATTATCCGAGGAGGAAACCTTCCTAGAATCAGATACCTGGATGACCGGAGCCCCATCACCAGTGGACTTAGACCATGTAGACTGAAAGAAGTAAAGAAACTGAGTCCGAATAGAATGGATGTCCTCCAGATAATTCCCCTCAGCATCAGCTACCCTCCGAATCCTATTAGCTGCCCGACGCTTCAGAGTAGCATGTGGAAGAATCTAGTATTATGGTCCCCTTCACGGATCCACTGAACCCTGGATCTCTGCCTCCAATATAACTCCTGCTGCTGGAGAAGGGAGTGGTGATGAGCAAGTTTCTCACGCAGCAAGGAGAGATCAAAATCCAAAAGAAATCCATCTTGGTCCTCCTTTGCCTGAAGAGAACTTATAATTGCTTCAGCCTCCTCCACTTGCCTAACCAGATCCCCAATCTCCAGTCTATTCCATCTGGAAAGGCTATGACTGGCAGCATAAGATGGCAGAATAACTGGTAAACAGCATTACCCCTGATAGAAAGGTGCCATACCTGAGATATGATAGTCCGAGCAACAGAATGGAACGTCCAGAACCGCTCGAATCTAAGCTATTTCCTCTAATACTGATCAGCCTCCGTGGATATCAAAATAGGACAGTGATCCGAGGCGATCCTAGGAAGGTGAGTAACAGAGATAGCAGGGAACTTATGAAGCCAATGAGCAGTGGCCAAAGCTTTATCCAATCTCTCTCAGACCCGCGCTGACCCCTGCCGATTATTATACCAAGTGAATTGGGGCCTCGAATATCCCAAATCCATCAGCCCAGAAGCCCCAATAAATGACCTGAATTTACTTATGTCAGCAGAGCTAGTGACTCTTCTGCCCTCCCGCTTCTTGCTAGCCTCGGTGATACAGTTAAAGTCACCAGCAATAATGGATGGAATCCCCTGAGCAAGGAGGGAAGTCAGCTCGGACCAAAGGACCCATCTCTCACGATAATCTGTACTAGCATAGACCGCTGAAAGGAGCCAGGGGTCAGAAGTCCCTTTAGAGACAACAAGGCCAATCAACTGGTTACACTGATGAAACACATCAACCGTAACCATAGAGTCATGCCAAATGACCAAAATACCACCAGATAGACCCGCAGCCTCCAATGCATAAGAAGACCAAGACCGGGCAATCTGTCTTTGAAACCGCGCCAGACTGTCTCCCGATAGCCCGGTTTCTAACAAAACACATATATCAAAATTGTATAACTGCAACAATCTACCAAAAGAGGAACGGAAAGGGCTTATTAGCACCTCTTACATTCCACAGTAAGATTTTCATTAATTAACTGGAGATAGATGGGACCCCCCCTGGTCCTCTACCATAAAGCTATCATAATGGCACCCTGCAGGCCGAGTGCCATCCACATAATTCTAAATGGGACATGCCCACAGAGCATCTGAATCCTCATCAATGTCAGCTGAATCCTGGCCCAAGAAAACACCAGAGGATTCCTCACACTCCTGAACAGCAGGCCTACCCGAGTTGGCCATCATCACCTCCTGACCACTGAATCCTGGGTAGCAGAAGGGCAGGGTCGAACTAACCGAAGAAGGAATGATATCCACTCTATATTTGAGATTATTTCCCTTGCCTTTCCCTTTCCTCTTCTCTGGTTTGGAGTTGGACCTAGAAGGCAGGCTGTCGGCTCGTCTGGCCCGCTTAAGGGGGCCCGAAACAATAACCCTATTCTCCATTTGGCCCCCTTTAATGGAAACCAAACCCAAGGTGGCAAAAGGGTTAATAGAAACCAGGGATTGGGACAAATGTGGTTCAATGATCCCAACCTTATCCATCTTCAGCTTTCCCCTTGCTGAACTATTAAAAGCGACACGCGCCTGATGAACCGGCACGGCCACCATAGCAAAGGCTTCCTTCTCCTGTAATCCCCTAGATTTCTCAACTGCTCGTGAGAGTTATCACGAGGTCAGATGATAGACTCCAGATATTTGAATTCCAAGTATATCTTAATTGCTCGTGAGAGTTATCATGAGGTCAGATGATAGACTCCAGATATTTGAATTCCAAGTATATCTTAATTGCTCGTGAGAGTTATCACGAGATCAGATGATAGACTCTAGATATTTGAATTTCAAGTATATCTAATTACAGAGTCCCTTGATTTGGGGACTCTGCAATGCCTATAAAAGATGATGTAGAACCCTCCTTCCCACCATATGTGGACGCCCCCTTCTCATCATCTCCTCGTGCGGACGTTTCTTTCCCAGCGCGCCTACCTCTGGTAAGTTCCCTGTCCATGCATGAGAGAGAGAAGGATTGAGAGAGAGAAAGTTTAAAAAAAAAGAAAACAGCGGGGAATAGGGAGGAGCCGGGTTACAGAACCCAGCTCCCTCCCCTTTCACTGTGCGCTGGCAATGGTTCAGGCCCGGCGGCGTGCCCGCCGCCTTGCCGGGCCTGAGCTCCGGCCGACAACCCCACCGGCACCGGGGGCGGCATCCGGTGAGGTGCCGGAGAACAATGAGAGAGAGAAGCGAGCGGAGGAGGGAGGGAGATGTAATCGGTGAGCAACCGACCGGCGGTCCGACTCTTGGTTCGGGCCCAGCGGTGTGCTCGCCGCTTCGCCGGGCCTGGGCCTTGGTCAGAGACCTCCACCAGCACCGAGCGTGCGTCCAGTGGAGGTCCGGCCGGCCGTGGTGGCCGGCCGTGCCGCCGGCGTAATCCTTAGCCACGGGAAACAGTGAGAAAGAAAGAGAAGAATAAAAGAAAAATTGGAGAGAGAGAGAGAGTGAGGGGAGGTCGGCTGCGGCAACAGCCGGCTTTGGTCCGGCCAATGGCGGCCAGACCGACGCCAATTTGGCCGGAATTGGCGCCGGCACCGTGGAAGGCACGCGAACGATGAGAGAGAGAAGAAAGATTCAAATTGATAAATTTATGAGAGAGAGAGGTTGGGGGAGGCTGGCCGCAGCGGCGGCCGGCCACGGTCCGGCCAACGGCGGCCGGACCGCCTCCAATTTGGTCGGCGGCGGCCCTGACCGCCAGCACGGCTTCGGCTCCTCTGTTTCTTTTGAAACAGAGGAGCTGGGTTAATAGAGGATTAATGGGCCGCTGGGCCGTTTGATTTTTGGGCCCTGTTGGGCCATTTCTGAGCCTAGTTTGAGCAGTGTTTTGGGCCCTGTATCGGGCCAAAAATGGCAAAGTAAATATATGGCCCGAATCAGGACTGATTCTAGTTTCTGGGGATAATTTTATTTCCCTATTTGGGTGTATACATTGAGAGATATTCAAGCCCAAAGTTGGGCCCGTGAAGTAGTTTGGGTAGAGTTTAAGAATTATTTTATAATTCAGATTTTAGAAATTTAATAATGAAAAATGATTCTGTAGGTTCCCAGGAGTCCAATTAGCTGGGTTATCAAGTGAAATTCGTGTACTGTGGTAAGTAAGTCAAGTATTATAATTTTATTAATTATTTAATTTGTGAACTATGAAATTACAGTTAAATATAATTATATTAATTTGGCAAAATCATGTTATTACTATGATAATATGTAATCATGATAATGACAGTAAAGCTTTATGTGTCGCCGTGGTTCTCATATGACAGATGATAGATTTCCACATGACATATTCCCACATGATAGATTCTCACGTGACAGATTATCACATTATCACATGACAGATTATCACATGACAGATGACAGATACTGGTACCAGGACCCTTCCTCTTAGGGGATATTTAAGAGGGCTACACATGATGAGTATTATAGGGCCGTGGGATACATAAAGAAAAATAATGACAGTATAAACAATGTAATTGTTATTGAATTAAGTTTCAAACTAATTGATCTGATGACATGAACCTGATGATAGTCTGATAAATAAAATTTTGGAAATTATATTAGGCTTACTTATTGAGTGTGAGCTCATAAAATTCTCATAATATTTTTCAGAGCCTCAGGAATGAAGAAAGATAATTGAGATAGAAGGAGTTTCTATTAAGAAGACTTAGTTTTATTATATTGACTAAGTTCAGATTTGCTTGTGTAGGGCAGATAGCCCAAGACTGATGATTATGGTTCGTAATAAATCATGGATGTGAAATTTGCTTTATATTGATTTATGTGATGAAGTTCAAGACGCTTTGCATGCCTGGCATGCGGCGGGTTGTCACCCTAGCTCAAATTTTTGGGTCTGGGGCGTGACAGCTTTAGTGGTATCAGAGCTAGGTTATGACATTAGGGACATATACATGATGACACTTTAGGCAAAACACTAGAGTGAAATAGAGACAAATTATAAATTTAAAGGAATCTCAGAAATTATGCTTTGAAAGCCTAACAATTAATGCTTACAGTGATATTAATTACAACTAATTTATCAGGAAATAAGAATGGCAAGTTGCACTAGAAGTCGACAAAATGATGAGAGTTCCTAGGTTGGTAATGCTTGCCAACCGGGAGGTCTAGAAGCCACCGGAGCTGCTGCCCTGCCAATTTAGTTGGGACTTATCAGCAGCAACTCCAGACCGAGATGCTTTAGGTTCTCTTGGGTATGGTGCAGTCGATACGGGACTTGCAGCACCAGATTCTGCAGGCTTAGTCCGCTCAGCTTGAGTTCAGTTTTATTGGTGGTCAGAAACACCTAGCCTCAATGTTAATATCAGCAATGCAAGTTGAAAAGTATTTGATGAGTGGTGGTCAAGGATTTCTTGCTGTAGTCAAGGACCTTCAGCAAGAAGAGACCAAGTTGGAGGATATTCCATAGCTCGAGAATTCCCAGATGTCTTCCCTCAGGAATTGACTAATTTACCTCCTGATTGGGAAGTCGAGTTCTCTATTGATCTAGTTCCTGGAACTGGGCTATATCAAAGGCCCCTTACCGTATGGCCCCGGCTGAGTTAAAAGAACTGAAGGATCAACTGCAAGAGCTCCTAGATCGAGGATTTATTAGACCCAGTGCTTCTCCTTGGGGTGCTCCAGTTCTATTTGTTAAGAAGAAGGATGGCAGTCTTCGACTCTGCATTGATTACCGGGGAATCAATAAAGTAACAGTGCGAAATAAGTATCCTCTGCCTAGGATTGACGACTTGTTTGATCAACTTCAAGGAGCCCGGATATTTTCAAAGATTGATCTTAGGTCCGGGTACCATCAGCTCAAAGTCAAAGAAGGGGATGTACCAAAGACAGCATTTAGAATCAGATATGGCCACTATGAGTTCTTGGTGATGCCGTTTGGGTTAACTAATGCCCCAGCAGCATTCATGGACTTAATGAACAGAATTTTTAAACCATATCTGGATCAGTTTGTGGTGGTTTTCATTGATGATATTCTGATATATTCCAAGAGCCATAAGGAGCATGAGGACCACCTGAGAATTGTGCTACAGATTCTACAAGAGAAGAAGCTTTATGCCAAGCTGAAGAAGTGTGAATTTTGGTTGGATCAAGTATCTTTCTTGGGTCATATAATCTCTAAAGATGGTGTATCTATGGACCCGAAAAAGATTGAGGCTATCACTAATTGGAGCCGACCAACCAATGTGGCAGAAGTCAGAAGCTTCTTGGGATTAGCCGGGTATTACCAAAAATTTATGGAGAATTTTTCTCGCATTGCTCTACCCCTAACTCGCTTAACCCAAAAGCGAGTGAAGTTTGACTGGACAGTGGAGTGTGAGGAAAGTTTCCAGGAGTTAAAGCAGCACCTGGTGTCAGCTCCCATTCTTGTTCTTCCAACGGGATCTGAAGGTTTCACTATATACACTGATGCCTCTCGAAAAGGATTGGGATGTGTTTTGATGCAGAAGGAAAGAGTGATAGCTTATGCCTCCAGACAACTGAAACCTTATGAGCAAAATTATCCTACTCATGACCTGGAATTGGCTGTTATGGTTTTTGCTCTGAAGATTTGGCGGCATTATCTATATGGAGTGTCGTGTGATGTGTATACAGATCATAAGAGTTTAAAATACATTTTCACACAGAAGGAGCTGAATTTAAGGCAGAGGAGGTGGTTGGAACTATTGAAGGATTATGACCTGAATCTACAGTATCATCCTGGGAAGGCCAATGTAGTAGCTGATGCCTTGAGCAGAAAATCCTCTTCTGAGTTAGCTGCTATGATTACCTCCCAGCCTCACGTATTGAGAGATCTGAGAAGTGGGAGGTTGGTCTGAGAGTACAGCAGTCTGATGGACTTATTGCAGCACTTGTACTCCAGCCGACCTTAGTTGACAGAATCAAGTCTCTCAGATGAAAGATCCAGATCTACAAAGGATTAAAGAAGTGGTATAATCAGGAGTTCAGAATGAATTTTATATAATGGAAGATGGATCCCTGAAATTTGAAGGAAGACTTTGTGTGCCAAACAGTGAAGAGCTAAAGGCTGAAATTTTGAAAGAGGCTCACTACTCTCCCTATACTGTGCATCCAGGTGGCACTAAGATGTACAGAGACTTAAAGAAAAATTTTTGGTGGAAAGGCATGAAGAGGGAGATTGCTCAGTATGTGGCCAAGTGCTTGGTGTGTCAGCAAGTGAAAGCCGAGCATCAAAGGCCTGCAGGACCTCTTCAGTCTCTGATGATTCCACAGTGGAAATGGGAAAAGATTACAATGGACTTTGTGACTGGTCTGCCCAAAACTCCTAAGAGCAACGATGTAGTTTGGGTCATTGTGGACAGACTAACAAAATCAGCTCATTTCCTACCTTTCAGAGTTGGGGTCTCTAGTGAAAGATTGGCCAATTTGTATATTGAACAGATTGTGAGACTCCATGGTGTTTCGGTATCTATTGTATCAGATAGAGATACCAGGTTTGTGTCCCAGTTTTGGAAGAGCCTTCATAAGGCCATGGGAACCAAACTAAACTTCAGTACAGCCTATCATCCCCAGTCAGATGGACAATCAGAGAGGACCATACAGATTCTGGAGGACATGTTGCGAGCATGTGTGATGGACTTGGGTGGGGCTTGGGATAACCACTTACCTTTGGTGGAGTTTGCATATAATAATAGTTACCAAGCCAGCATCCAGATGGCTCCATTTGAAGCTCTGTATGGTAGGAGGTGCAGATCTCCTATATGTTGGGATGACGTGGGGGAAAGGAAGTTGCTAGGCCCTGAGCTTATTCAGCAAACAGTAGATAAGGTGCATTTGATCAGGGAGCGTCTTCGTACAGCTCAGAGTAGGCAAAAGAACTATGCTGATGTCAGAAGAAGGGAATTGGAATTCCAGGTTGGGGATCATGTCTTATTAAGGGTATCACCAACCAAAGATGTGATGAGATTTGGGATTAAAGGAAAGCTGAGTCCACGTTATATTGAACATTTTGAGATCTTGAGCAGAGTTGGAGAAGTTGCTTACAGCCTGGCACTGCCTCCGATTCTATCTGGGGTACACAATGTTTTTCATGTATCTATGCTGAGGAAGTATATCTCTGATCCCAGCCATGTCATAGCATATGAGCCTATACAGTTAGGAAAGATTTATCATATGAGGAGCATCCTTTGCGTATCGTAGACCGCAAGGATCAAGTTCTAAGACGGCGTACCATTCCCTATGTCAAGGTGCAATGGAATAATCATTCTGAAAGGGAGGCTACTTGGGAACTGGAAGAAGAAATGAAAGAAAAGTATCCACGACTATTTGTATCTTAAAATAGTTAATGATTGAAAACTGTTAGCTTTAGTTGATTGTTAGTCCTTGGGACAGAAATTTGGACCTTTAATTTTCTCTAATAAAAGTTATCAATTTCGAGGCCGAAATTTTTATAAGGAGGGGAGAATGTAATCCCCTAGATTTCTCAACTGCTCACGAGAGTTATCACGAGGTCAGATGATAGACTCCGGATATTTGAATTCCAAGTATATCTTAATTGCTCGTGAGAGTTATCACGAGATCAGATGATAGACTCTAGATATTTGAATTTCAAGTATATCTAATTACAGAGTCCCTTGATTTGGGGACTCTGCAATGCCTATAAAAGATGATGTAGAACCCTCCTTCCCACCATATGTGGACGCCCCCTTCTCATCATCTCATCGTGCGGACGTTTCTTCCCCAGCGCGCCTGCCTCTGGTAAGTCCCCTGTCCATGCATGAGAGAGAGAAGGATTGAGAGAGAGAAAGTTAAAAAAAAAGGAAAACAGCGGGGAATAGGGAGGAGCCGGGTTACAGAACCCAGCTCCCTCCCCTTCCACTGTGCGCCGGCAATGGTTCAGGCCCGGCGGCGTGCCCGCCGCCTCGCCGGGCCTGAGCTCCGGCCGACAACCCCACCGTAACCGGGGGCGGCGTCTGGTGAGGTGCCGGAGAACAATGAGAGAGAGAAGCGAGCGGAGGAGGGAGGGAGATGTGATCGGTGAGCAACCGACCGGCGGTCCGACTCTTGGTTCGGGCCCAGCGGTGTGCTCGCTGCTTCGCCGGGCCTGGGCCTTGGTCGGAGACCTCCACCGGCGCCGGGCGTGCGTCCGGTGGAGGTCCGACCGGCCGTGGTGGCCGGCCGTGCCGCCGGCGTAATCCTTAGCCACGGGAAACAGTGAGAAAGAAAGAGAAGAATAAAAGAGAAATTGGAGAGAGAGAGAGTGAGGGGAGGTCGGCTGCGGCAACGGCCGGCTTTGGTCCGGCCAATGGCGGCCGGACCGACGCCAATTTGGTCGGAATTGGCACCGGCACCGTGGAAGGCACGCGAACGATGAGAGAGAGAAGAAAGATTCAAATTGATAAATTGATGCGAGAGAGAGGTTGGGGGAGGCTGGACGCGGCGGCGGCCGCCATGGTCCGGCCAACGGCGGCCGGACCGCCTCCAATTTGGCCGACGGCGGCCCTGGCTGCCGGCACGGCTTCCGGCTCCTCTGTTTCTTTTGAAACAGAGGAGCTGGGTTAATAGAGGATTAATGGGCCGCTGGACCGTTTGATTTTTGGGCCCTGTTGGGCCGTCTCTGAGCCCAGTTTGAGCAGTGTTTTGGGCCCTGTATCGGGCCGAGAATGGTAAAGTAAATATATGGCCCGAATCAAGGACTGATTCTAGTTTCTGGGAATAATTTTATTTCCCTATTTGGGTGTATACATTGAGAGATATTCAAGCCCAAAGTTGGGCCCGTGAAGTGGTTTGGGTAGAGTTTAAGAATTATTTTATAATTCAGATTTTAGAAATTTAATAATGAAAAATGATTCTGTAGGTTCCCAGGAGTCCAATTAGCTGGGTTATCAAGTGAAATTCGTGTACTGTGGTAAGTAAGTCAAGTATTATAATTTTATTAATTATTTAATTTATGAACTGTAAAATTACAGTTAAATATAATTATGTTAATTTGGCAAAATCATGTTATTACTATGATAATATGTAATCATGATAATGATAGTAAAGCTTTATGTGTCGCCGCAGTTCTCATATGACAGATGACAGATTTTCACATGACAGATTATCACATGACATATTCCCACATGATAGATTCTCACATGACAGATTATCACATTATCACATGACAGATTATCACATGACAGATGACAGATACTGATACCAGGACCCTTCCTCTTAGGGGATATTTAAGAGGGCTACACATGATGAGTATTATAGGGCCGTGGGACACATAAAGAAAAATAATGACAGTATAAACAATGTAATTGTTATTGAATTAAGTTTCAAACTAATTGATCTGATGACATGAACCTGATGATAGTCTGATAAATGAAATTTTGGAAATTATATTAGGCTTACTTATTGAGTGTGAGCTCATAAAATTCTCATAATGTTTTTCAGAGCCTCAGGAATGAAGAAAGATAATTGAGATAGAAGGAGTTTCTATTAAGAAGACTTAGTTTTATTATATTGACTAAGTTCAGATTTGCTTGTGTAGGGCAGATAGCCCAAGACTGATGATTATGGTTTGTAATAAATCATGGATGTGAAATTTGCTTTATATTGATTTATGTGATGAAGTTCAAGATGCCTTGCATGCCTGGCATGCGGCGGGTTGTCACCCTAGCTCAAAATTTTGGGTCTGGGGCGTGACATCTCCCCTCCCTCCTTAACCATCTTCTTCTTCCCTTTATCTAAACTATTCACATCGGCACATACCTGATGAACCGGCATGGCCACAGAAGCAGGGGCTTCCATCTCCCCTCATGACTGATGAAGAACCTCTGCTACCTTCGATGACCTAGGGGGACGTCTGCGACCCACCTTCACTGGAGTGCTCCAGCCCTCATCCACTGCAACTGACTGAGAAGCAGGGCTCGGCACTAAATATGTTTTAGCATGCAATAAGCTCTTGTCTTGTGGAACTCCCAAAAGTTATTGTCAATAATGAAAAATTCAAAACTCTTTTGTAGCTTGGACGTATAGCTTGAAAGATCACTTAGCTATCATGTTGAATTCTCACGTATCTAGTTTTTATGAAAGAAAAGATTATATTTATGAGATAGATATACAAGTTCAATATGTTATCTAGCATACATTTAGCATATAGGTTCTCTAAGGGTTTTTTTTTTCAGCATCCAACTTTGTATGGCTTACTTAAGAATGCAAATGGGTCAGATTGACTCGCAACTTGACTCACTCCCGATTCAATCTGTATCAAAAGGCTAATAGATTAGGTCAGGTTTAAGAATTGAACCTTATCTAAATTTTGAGTTAAATTTGGATCTTATATTTTTTAACCTAATCTATTCAGAATCCAATTTATTCTATTCCTTAAACCTTAATTATATAAACTTTATTTTTATTTATTACAATTATTTTTGCAAATCCATTGAACATACTCTAATTTAAACTAATTCTCTTTTTCATATTAAAAACTAGATTTCCTCTCATCTTTTTCCGCTTATTATATTTATATTTTATTATTTATTTTAGTGGATTCCTATTTATAATATATTTAACTATATTAATAAATATTTTTAAATATTATGATTTATAAACTTGAGAATAATTATTTATTTGGATAGAGTTAAGAGTTTTTGAATAAAATTTAAGTTTAAGTTTCTTCTTTTTAATCTCATTAGCGAATCAATGTTTGGTTATTAACTAATAAATTTTAATAATAAAATAATAGTTAGATGTTGGATCCAAATATAATATTTTGAGTTGAATACGAATAGACTCAAATAATATGCTAGGTTTAATTTTTTTTTTTCATAGATCCAACTCGACTTGATCAACAAATAGGTTAGTTAGGTTTGAATATAAAACCAAAACTTGAATATAAAGGTAAATTGGATCAAGATCAGATCCAATATGATGTGTTTGCATCCCCAATTATATATAGTATAAATGTAATATAAAAGAGGCCTCACTAATAATATAGTCAATATAATGTTACAATAGTATTATTTTAAATCAATAATGCATGTTGAAATGTTTTTAATTTTTCTTCAAGAATTTGAACCATGCACCACCTTTTTTTTTTTTTTTTTTTTTTGTGTGTCCCAGCATAAGTGATTAGGCAATGGATAAGTTGAAACTTGAAAGTAATCATTTTTGAGAGATTAATTTACATTGCTATGTACATAAGAGCAACTTCTCTTTTAAATAAATAATCTTAAAAAAATATCTATATTATATATTAATCTTTATGTTATTTTGATTTATTTATTAATTTAAAATTTCATACATAGTTAGACTTTAATAGTCGGCATGCTTTTGATTATTTTTAAAGTAAAAGAAAATTGAGAGTTATTAATAGGATGATTAGTGATATGACTGATCCCAACGCCGTCAGAAAAGGTAACGGCAATCACCGTCGTTTCCCCCACCCCGGCACCCCCTCGGGGTAGGGGGTGGGGGCCATCATACCTTAACCCCGGGGCCCCTACCGGCCTCGGGGTGCATCGTCATTTCCCCATCTCCGGCACCCCCTCGGGGTCGGGGGTGGGGTCATCATACCTTAACCCCGGGGCCCCTACCGGCCTCGGGGTGCACGGTCATTTCCCCACCTCCGGCACCCCCTCGGGGTCGGGGGTGGGGTCATCATACCTTAACCCCGGGGCCCCTACCGGCCTCGGGGTGCACGGTCATTTCCCCACCTCCGGCACCCCCTCGGGGTCGGGGTGGGGTCATCATACCTTAACCCCGGGGCCCCTACCGGCCTCGGGGTGCACGGTCATTTCCCCACCTCCGGCACCCCCTCGGGGTCGGGGTGGGGTCATCATACCTTAACCCCGGGGCCCCTACCGGCCTCGGGGTGCACGGTCATTTCCCCACCTCCGGCACCCCCTCGGGGTCGGGGTGGGGTCATCATACCTTAACCCCGGGGCCCCTACCGGCCTCGGGGTGCACGGTCATTTCCCCACCTCCGGCACCCCCTCGGGGTCGGGGTGGGGTCATCATCCTTAACCCCGGGGCCCCTACCGGCCTCGGGGTGCATCGTCAACACACTACTCAACCGCCTGCGCGGTGCTCACGCATGATCTTCGGCACATGGCTGTGCCTTGCCGTAGTACCATTTCGTACTCCGTAAATGTGCCCGGTACGGAGGGCCATGCCTCATAACGATGTTTGGCGCATTGGCGCATTGGCCTCCTGTGTGCCATGCCTCCACAGGCTAGGGTGTACGACTCGCCGCCTCTAGCAAGGAGCCCAGTCACATCCAGTGACATACAAAAGGTCTTCCGAAGCTGCAAGTCACGGCATTCAGACAGGTATAAAGAGACATATTCACGCTGTAAGGGGATCCGAACTCTGGTTTTTCTGAGCTTTCTTCCTCCCTGCTCAAAACCCTAACTGCCTCAGCTTCTCTTCGCGGGGGTGGTTCTTTGTCTGAACCCAAGCCACTGACTTGATCGTCGGAGGGTCCCCACCGGTGCCACCGGTCCCCGGGGACTTTTCTTGCAGGATTTCCCGGAGCGAGACGTCCGTTTTCCCCGACGTTCGAAGGAGGTGACTTGGCGTCATCAGATTGGCGCGCCAGGAAGGGGGGAGTGTAAGAGAGACTTCGAACCAGCGGCTTTCTTTTCGAGACCCTAAAGCCATGGTGACAACTCGAATGAAGGGAGCTTCAGCCGGTCGCGCTGGGAGGCAGCGCTGCGGGGCTGGTCCACCCGCGGAGGCCCCCCCAGCTCTCGTATCTTGTTTCCCAGAGCCTCCGAACCTCCAGGAGGCAGGGCCTTCTGCTCCGCAGAATGGCGCCCCTGCATCGCTCCACAGCCACTTCAAGAAGATCGATTCGCTGACCTGGCCACCCAGGTCCAGTCGCTGGCAGCGGCGGTCAAAAGCATGCAGCAGCAGCAACAAGTAGCCTTGCGACAGCCGGAGCCGAGCCCGTCTGTCCCTGGGCGGTGCAGCCCAGCCAGCACTCCTCCCGCCGGAGGTCGCCCGTTCCTGCAGATCATCACCGCCGATCCCCAGCCAAGCCGCATCGCCGCGAGGCGTCCAAAAGGCCCCGGTCTCCTTCTCGCCACGCCAGCATCTCTCCTAAGCGGCGGCACGGAAAGGAGGCGGAGCGCGCGCGCCGACATCGTCGCCTCCGCTCTTCTTCTGAGTCTTCAGGGGAGGGTTCCGTTGATGGCCGGATGCCTCGCCGAGCTGAGCGGCGACTCGAGGAGTGTAATCAGAAGTTGGAAGAACTTAGCCGTCGAATCACCCACCTGCCGGAGACTGATTACGACAGTCGGCCTCCCCTGTCCCCGCATCATGGAGGAGCCAATCTCTACCCGGTTCCGCCTTCCTCAGCTGGACCCTTATGACGGGACTACGGACCCCCTGGACCATTTGGAAAGTTACAAGGTGCTCATGCAGGTTCAGGGGGCCACAGACTCCCTTATGTGTGTGGCCTTCCCTGCTACTCTGAAAAAAGCTGCCCGGGCCTGGTACTCTCGCCTGCCGCCACGGAGCATCGACTCCTTTCGCCAGTTGGAGAGGGCTTTCCTGGCCCACTTTGACGCCTGCCGGAAGATCCCGAGGGTGGCGGACAGTCTATTTGCTGTCCAGCAGAAGAATGGCGAGTCCCTGCGAGACTACGTCGCCCGGTTTAAGGAGGCCGCCCTGGAGGTATATAACTTGGAGGACTCAGTGGCTACCTTGGCTCTGAAGCGAGGGCTCCGCCCTTCCCGTTTCGCGTATTCTCTTGACAAGAAGCCACCGGGTTCCTACTCCGAACTCCTGATCCGCGCCCAGAAATACATCCGGGCAGATGAAGCTGACTTTTCTCGGCGTGAGGCCGGCGGGAGTACCCCGGAAGCCAGCCCAGCCAGAACCTGCGGAAGCCCGCCCCAGGAGGCCCGAGCCTCCTCGTCGACCAGACAACCGCCCTCGACCTCCTGCACCAAGAGACGGGCCGTATACTCCGTTGCTTGCTCCCATATCCCAGATCCTGCTCGAGATCGAAGGGGAGCCTTACCTGCAACGTCCTCCTCCCATCAACCCGAAGATCCCCCGGAACAAAGCCTCTACTGCCGCTACCACCGGGACCATGGCCACAACACCGACGACTGCCGGCAGCTGAAGAAAGCCATTGAAGATCTCATTCAACAGGGCCACCTGAGGAAGTTCGTCCAAAGGAACAACCCAGGAGCTCCGGCCCATCAGCGCCTGCACCGCCGATGATTGATAACGCCCCGACGGAGAAGACGGTAGCGATGATCTCCTGGGGGGCAGGGGGCCCGCCGAAGAGACCGAGGGGGGAGGGGGAGCGGAGGCTATAATTCCTTTTTTCGAAGAGGACCTAGAGGGGGTTGTAAATAAAGATGATGATAGCGTCGTCGTATCCATGACGATCGCTAAGCACCCTGTAAAACGAATCCTGGTCGACAGTGGAAGTTCAGTAGATGTTTTAAACTACGACGCCTTTGTTCGCATGAACCTGTCGCATGATTTACTTCAACCTGTCGTCACGCCTTTGATGGGATTCACGGGGGATTCTGTGAGGGTCGAGGGGGAGATTACTCTTCCCTGACAGCCGGAATGGCTCCGTGCCAGAGCACTGTCCTTATAAAGTTTTTGGTGGTCCGTGTGCCCCTGGCGTACAATGCGATTCTTGGGAGGCCCGGGCTCAACCTCTTGGATGCCGTCATTTCCACCAAGCGACTCCTAGTGAGGTTCCCAACCACCAGCGGGATCGGCGAGATGCGAGGAGAGCAGGACCTGCCGGCGCTATGCTATCACTTGGCCCCCAGTCCCCAGGGGGCAGTGCTTGCACCACCGTCGACATCGACACCGGAAACTCTTGACCCACGGGACTTGGAGAGGAGGGGGGAACCGGCCGAGCGGCTGCTTACCTTCCCCCTCGGGGAGGACCCCGCGCAGACGGTTCGAGTCGGAGCCTCGCTTCCTGACGAAGCCCGTGACCAGCTCCTAACCTTTCTACGGGCCAACGCCGACGTCTTCGCGTGGTCAGCATCTGACATGCCCGGGATCCCGGAGGAGGTGATTACACACCAGCTCAACATCCGACCAGAGTGCCGGCCCATCAGGCAGAAGAAAAGGAGTTTTGCTCCGGACCGGCAGAAGGCTGTCGACGAGGAGGTGCGGAAGCTGTTGGCGGCTGGCCACATTCGTGAGGTGCGCTACCCCGACTGGTTGGCGAATGTCGTGATGGTTCGGAAGGCCAGTGGGAGCTGGAGGATGTGTGTGGATTTCACCGACCTCAACAAGGCGTGCCCCAAGGACAGCTTTCCGCTCCCCCGAATCGACCAGCTGGTGGACGCCACCTCCGGGCACGGGACGCTCAGTTTCATGGATGCGTTCTCGGGGTACAATCAAATCAAGATGAGCTCAGTAGATGAGGAGGCAACCTCCTTTGTCACGGAGAAGGGGATCTACTGTTACAAGGTGATGCCTTTCGGGCTGAAAAACGCCGGGGCCACTTATCAAAGGTTGATGAACAAGGTTTTCGAGAATCAGCTGGGGCGCAATATGGAGGTCTATGTGGACGACATGCTGACTAAAAGCACCAGCGCAGAAGACCATGTGACCGATCTCGGGGAGACTTTCGGCAATCTGCGCCGGTACCGAATGAAGCTCAACCCCCACAAATGCGCCTTTGGAGTGGCGGCCGGCAAGTTCCTGGGTTTCATGGTGACCCAGCGCGGGATCGAAGCCAACCCCGACAAGATCAGAGCTATCCTGGAGATGCGGCCCCCGGTCAGCAAGAAGGAGGTGCAGCGCCTACGGGGAGGGTGGCGGCCTTGAGTCGTTTCATGTCAAGGTCGGCGGAGAGGTGTCTACCCTTTTTCAAGGCGCTGCGCAAGATTAACGGCTTCGAGTGGACGAAAGAATGTCAGAGCTCCTTTGAAGAATTGAAGCAGTTTCTCTCCACTCCGCCGCTGCTATCCAAGCCCGAAAATGGGGAGGAGCTCTTCCTGTATCTGGCCGCTTCCCCGGAGGCCGTCAGCTCGGTACTGGTGCACATGGATACCGACGGAACTCAGAAGCCATCTACTACACCAGCAAAATACTCCATGACGCGGAGACCAGGTATTCAAAAACTGAGAAGATCATCTTCGCTCTGGTGGTCTCTACTCAGCGCCTCCGGCCTTATTTTCAAGCTCATCCCATCGTGGTGCTTACGGATCAGCCCCTGCGAGCTATCCTGTCTCGCCCCGACACCTCCGGCCGGCTGGCTAAATGGGCCATCAAGTTAGGCGAGTTCGATCTGTCCATCCGACCGAGGTCAGCCATGAAGTCTCAGGTGTTGGCGGACTTCCTAGTCGAATGTTCCTGGACCAAGAAGGACATGGAGGAGGCGCAACCGGAGGAGTTTGGGGACCCCCCTCATCAGGGGAGGTGGAGGATTGGATCCTACATGTGGACGGAGCGGCAAACTCCCAAGGGAGCGGTGCCGGGCTCATCCTTGCAAGCCCGGAGGGAGATGTAGTAGAGTACGCCCTCAGATTCCAGTTCCCGGCGACCAATAATCAGGCGGAGTACGAAGCCCTGCTGGCGGGGTTGAGACTAGCCAAGGAATTGGGCGCGGGGCGCTTGAGGGCCTTTACCGACTCTCAGCTCATTTCTGGGCAAATTACTGGTGAATACGAGGCTAGGGACCCGGTCATGTCCCGTTACCTGAGCAAGGTGCGTCCCAGGCGTCTCATTTTTCTTACTTCCGTGTCAGCTATATCCCCAGGGCAGAGAATGCCAGAGCTGACTCCCTGTCCCGCTTGGCCACTTCGGTCGATGGGACGTTAGGGAGGACATACGTGGAGCATCTACCAGCCCCAAGCATTGAGACCGCGGAAGAAGCGTTGCCAGTGGAGCCGGAGCCCTCCTGGATGGATGCCTACATCCGATACTTAACCGACGGTACCCTCCCGGGGGACCCGGCGGAGGCCAAACAGCTTAAGCGAAGGGCCCCGAGATTCTTGATGATGGACGGGAAGCTTTATCGAAGATCATTCTCATATCCGGTCCTTAGGTGTGTAGGGCCCGGAGTCGGATTATATCCTTAGGGAGATCCATGAAGGCATATGCGGGAGTCATCTGGGGGGCAGAGCCCTGGCTTACAAGGCTCTGCGCCAAGGGTACTTCTGGCTGACGATGAAGGAGGACGCGGCCGAGCTTGTCAAGAAGTGTGATATCTGCCAACGTCATGCCAATATCCAGCGACAGCCGACGTCTAACCTGACCCCCGTGATGGCGCCTTGGCCCTTTGCCCAGTGGGGCATGGATATCTTGGGTCCATTTCCCCCGGCTTCCGGGCAGCGAAAGTTCCTCTTGGTGGCGGTGGACCACTTCACCAAGTGGGTCGAAGCTGAGGCTTTGGCCAAGATTACCGAGAGCAAAGTAAGATCTTTTTTCTGGAAGTCAATCATATGTCGGTTTGGCCTGCCACGCACGCTGGTCACCGATAATGGCCGTCAGTTTGATAATGCACCTTTTCGGGAGTTCTGCTCCGAGCTGGGAATTTTTCAAAGATTTACTTCCGTCGGACATCCTCAAACCAACGGGGCGGCTGAAGTGACCAACCGAATCATTCTCCAAGGACTGAAGTCTCGGCTGGACGGTGCAAGGGACGTTGGGTAGAGGAGCTCCCCAACGTGCTATGGGCCTATCACACGACGCCTCGAGCCCCCACTGGGAGACGCCATTCAGCCTAGTTTTTGGCTCAGAAGCTGTTATCCCCGTGGAGATCGGAGCACCTAGCCCCGAGTGGAGGCTTACAGTGAAGAAGGTAATTCTGACCAACTGAGAGCCAACCTCGACCTGGTGGAGGAAATGCGGGCAGGGCGCGGCTTCGAATGGCAACCTACCGGCAACGGGCCGCGAAGTACTACAACGCGCGTGTGCGCCCTCGAACGTTCCTACCAGGAGACCTAGTTCTCCGGCGGGCCGAGGTCTCAAAGCCAACTGAAGGAGGTAAGCTAGCCCCTAACTGGGAAGGACCCTACCGGATCACCGAGACGCTGCACCACGGAGCTTATAAAATTGAAGGACTTGATGGGACGCCACTTCCTAGGACGTGGAATGCGGATAATCTCCGCCGGTATTATCAGTAATGTATCCATTTTTTCATGATAAGCGTCGTCCGTGTTTGCTTGGGTATTCATCCCTTATTCAATGCTAACAAGATTCAATTTAGTTATCTGAATCTTCTCAAAGCCCTGCACCAGCCAGGCATAAGCCCAGTGTACCACTGGCAGAGCGGTGTACCACCGGCTCTCACAACAAAAGCCCGGCACTTCGTCGGCACTCAAAGCCCTGCACCAGCCAGGCATAAGCCCAGTGTACCACTGGCAGAGCGGTGTACCACCGGCTCTCAACAACAAAAGCCCGGCACCCGTCGGCACTCAAAGCCCTGCACCAGCCAGGCATAAGCCCAGTGTACCACTGGCAGAGCGGTGTACCACCGGCTCACAACAAAAGCCCGGCACTTCGTCGGCACTCAAAGCCCTGCACCAGCCAGGCATAAGCCCAGTGTACCACTGGCAGAGCGGTGTACCACCGGCTCTCACAACAAAAGCCCGGCACTTCGTCGGCACTCAAAGCCCTGCACCAGCCAGGCATAAGCCCAGTGTACCACTGGCAGAGCGGTGTACCACCGGCTCTCAACAACAAAAGCCCGGCACTTCGTCGGCACTCAAAGCCCTGCACCAGCCAGGCATAAGCCCAGTGTACCACTGGCAGAGCGGTGTACCACCGGCTCTCAACAACAAAAGCCCGGCACTTCGTCGGCACTCAAAGCCCTGCACCAGCCAGGCATAAGCCCAGTGTACCACTGGCAGAGCGGTGTACCACCGGCTCTCACAACAAAAGCCCGGCACTTCGTCGGCACTCAAAGCCCTGCACCAGCCAGGCATAAGCCCAGTGTACCACTGGCAGAGCGGTGTACCACCGGCTCTCACAACAAAAGCCCGGCACTTCGTCGGCACTCAAAGCCCTGCACCAGCCAGGCATAAGCCCAGTGTACCACTGGCAGAGCGGTGTACCACCGGCTCTCACAACAAAAGCCCGGCACTTCGTCGGCACTCAAAGCCCTGCACCAGCCAGGCATAAGCCCAGTGTACCACTGGCAGAGCGGTGTACCACCGGCTCTCACAACAAAAGCCCGGCACTTCGTCGGCACTCAAAGCCCTGCACCAGCCAGGCATAAGCCCAGTGTACCACTGGCAGAGCGGTGTACCACCGGCTCTCACAACAAAAGCCCGGCACTTCGTCGGCACTCAAAGCCCTGCACCAGCCAGGCATAAGCCCAGTGTACCACTGGCAGAGCGGTGTACCACCGGCTCTCAGCAACAAAAGCCCGGCACTTCGTCGGCACTCAAAGCCCTGCACCAGCCAGGCATAAGCCCAGTGTACCACTGGCAGAGCGGTGTACCACCGGCTCTCACAACAAAAGCCCGGCACTTCGTCGGCACTCAAAGCCCTGCACCAGCCAGGCATAAGCCCAGTGTACCACTGGCAGAGCGGTGTACCACCGGCTCTCAACAACAAAAGCCCGGCACTTCGTCGGCACTCAAAGCCCTGCACCAGCCAGGCATAAGCCCAGTGTACCACTGGCAGAGCGGTGTACCACCGGCTCTCAACAAAAGCCCGGCACTTCGTCGGCACTCAAAGCCCTGCACCAGCCAGGCATAAGCCCAGTGTACCACTGGCAGAGCGGTGTACCACCGGCTCTCACAACAAAAGCCCGGCAGGCACAGCCCTGCACCAGCCAGGCATAAGCCCAGTGTACCACTGGCAGAGCGGTGTACCACCGGCTCTCACAACAAAAGCCCGGCACTTCGTCGGCACTCAAAGCCCTGCACCAGCCAGGCATAAGCCCAGTGTACCACTGGCAGAGCGGTGTACCACCGGCTCTCACAACAAAAGCCCGGCACTTCGTCGGCACTCAAAGCCCTGCACCAGCCAGGCATAAGCCCAGTGTACCACTGGCAGAGCGGTGTACCACCGGCTCTCACAACAAAAGCCCGGCACTTCGTCGGCACTCAAAGCCCTGCACCAGCCAGGCATAAGCCCAGTGTACCACTGGCAGAGCGGTGTACCACCGGCTCTCAACAACAAAAGCCCGGCACTTCGTCGGCACTCAAAGCCCTGCACCAGCCAGGCATAAGCCCAGTGTACCACTGGCAGAGCGGTGTACCACCGGCTCCAACAAAAGCCCGGCACCCCGTCGGCACTTAAAGCCCGCGCCGATCAGGCATAAAACCGGCTAACCGCTGGCGGAGCGGTACCAAGGGTTCTTCGCAGGACCCGCAACAAAGCCAAGTCCCGCGGGCATCGCGCCAGCCAGGTTCGATGCTTGACGGGCCCAAGGGCGCCTACCGGCCTAGTCTCCGACCAGCGGCGCCCCGCTCCCAAGATTCAACCCACCTACTTAATTAGGGTCTATGTAATTAAGGCGGACTGGCGCAGGTGGGGAGGGGTTCCCTAGAATCGTCGGGACGAATAAAGTCGTGGGGCCACATATCAACAAAGTTAATAATAACACGAAGATCATCGTAAAAAGTATTTTCATTAATAGGAATTACAAAATACCGACGAGGTCGGGCTTACAAAAGAAAAGAAAATCGCAGACCGGGCTCATGGCTCTCCCGGTGCGGGCTCATCATCGGAAGGAAGTCTGGTCTGACAGCTCGATCTCCAAGGCCCGGGGGAAATTCAAGTCCCTGGCCACCCTTTCTTTAGCATGCTGGAACCCGTCGAGGTACACAGCGGCCGAGGCTTCGGCTAGGTCATCTGTGAAACGATCGGATGCCTTGTACTCTTCGACAAGTCCAGCAGCCCGGGCCTTCTCCGCGGCAAGGGCCTCCGCCATGGTTTTTTCAGCCTCCCGAGCCTTGTTTATCTCCTCTCCGGCCATTCTAGCTTCCTCCGCTGCCGCGCCCGCCCGGTTCTCGGCCTCCGGAGCGCTCGAAGTTAGCTCGAGATGTGCATGTCCCTGCCATGACGCGCTCTCAGCCTCCGCCATCTGGGAGATCGCCGCGCGCGCGATTGGCCTCCATCTCCGCTTTGCCCACGGCGGCTCTCACCTCGCTGGCACAGGCTCTTTGACCGCTTCAGTGCCTTTTCCGCGCGGTGCTGGGCCTCCTCGGCCTCCTGCGTCTCCCGCAGAACCTTTTTCCCCCCGTGGATCACCTCCCTAGCGGCCCTCAGGGAATGCACGATCTGCGCACAGCCCAGGTCAACAGAGTACATATATGTATATAGAACAGTAAGGGGAAGGGCGAGAAAATCGCCTACCCTGAACCAGCGGCATAAGAATCCCTGAAAAACGCGCCCGCCCCCATATGGCGAGATCTTCTATCCTAGGTCAAAAACCGGACCCAGGGTCCGCTCGGCCCAGCCATCGTCCAGGAGTCCCGGGCGACCTAGGCGCCCCTTCCCCTCTCCGCCGCTCCTGACCTCCCCGGCCTGTGGCGGTCGCCCCTAAGTGGCCCTCGGGGGATGGGCTCGGGGGCCGGATGGCCCCTCACCCCAGTCCCGGCTGGCAAATGGGGTCGCTCCTCGGAGCCGGGAGCCCTCCGGCGGCACATGCCCCCCACCGGCTCTGCGCGGTGGCTCCCGCAGTCGCTCCAGCCTCTGGTGGAGTGTCGGCCGTGAGGTCGACCTCCGGACAGGGGGATGTGACGGGCCGGGGGGGGGCTGGTGCCGGGAGGAGGCCCGGACCACCCGGCGTTTCGGGGCCGGAGCTTGCTGTCCCGGGCGGCCCTTCTCGGCCCTTTTCTTAGAGCCTTTAACACTTTCGCCTCGGGATCTTCATTGCTGCACACATAAAGTCAAGTTTTCAGCAAAAAAAAAAAAAAAAAAAAAAAAAAAAAAGAAGAAAGGAGGGCGGGATTTTTAGCTAAGTGCGAAGAGGACTTACCCCGATGGGAGACTAGGCCCGCCAACTCGAAGTTCTCCTCCCCTAGCAGTAGGGTGTACCGGGGAATCTCGGCAGTCAGCAAGGCCCCCATCGCCTCCCGGTCCCCAGGCTGGACGGTCGCGACATTCCCTCGGAGGTCGGGGTTCCCCCACCGGGCCGGACTTGATCGATATTAGCAAAAAAGAAACGGGGTTTCCACCCCTTAATCGATGAAGGCAAAAGGAGTTTAATGACCCTATTGGGTCGGGGCTGAAACACCCACCATCCCTTCTGGGCCCGAAGAGAATAAAAGTTACGGAACAAACTGACCCTAGGGTAATACCTAGGCGATGACAAAGGATAACGAAAGGCGCTAATTACCCGACAGGAGTTCGGGACTAGCTGGGAGGGGGTTAAAGAATAGAAGTCAAGGAGCGTGATAAAAAAGGGTGGAAAGGAGGACGGAGGCCTACCTGTAGGCAGACCTCGTAAGAAGGCTACGCGACCGGGTCGGGAGGAGACGACCCGGTCGTCAGGGGTCGGAAGAAAAAGGTTGATCTCCTGAGGGATCCGATAACGGGCCCGGATCCTTTCCAGATCCGACCGTGTCATCGAGGAGGCTACCCCCCCTGGGGATTCCTCCACCCTCGAGGAGGTCCCGACCCCCGGCCGACGACCCCTCAACGGAGCTCCACCGGCGGCTCCGCCAGCGGCCCGTCGCCGGGCCAAAGGAACGTGGTCCTCTGAATCAGAGGACCACTCGATCGGAGGAGAAGGAGAAGGGTTTGGGGCCTCACAGAGGGAGGACGGTCCTCAGAACCGTCCTCCGATGTCCAAGAGGGTAGACTCATGAAAAAGAAGAATCAAGATGAAAGAGCTGACCTGGGAAACAAGGAAGCTGACGCGAGCTTGCAGGTTGCAGGAGCACTGGGAGACAGGCAGAGGAGACGATGATGGGGTGGTATGGTGCCAGTTCATCCCCCCCTCGCCTGGCTTTATGGGGTTTTCAAAACGTCCCGCCATGTCCCGTCGGCCACGCGGCCCTTCACCATACGCTGGCTTGCCTCGAGGAATGCCCCAGCGCGTGGCGCGTGCGCCCCCGACCGATGGTGGGGCCCCCGTTGATATCGCCGTAATAGGAAGAAATCATTACGCACCTTTTCGCGCGGACTTCGAAGAGCTGATCCTCACTTTCGAGGGCGATCGTGGCTGGCGTGGTACGGAAGGCCGTCTCTTTGCATCCCCCGTACCGTCCGCATAAGGAACAAGGCTAGGGATCAGCCACGTGGAGAACGCCCCTTGGGCCTCAGCGGTGGGACCCGCTTCGCCCCAGGGGCGAGGGGGCATCTGATATGACTGATCCCAACCGTCAGCAAGGTAACGGCAATCAGTCGTTTCCCCACCCCCGGCACCCCCTCGGGGTCGGGGTGGGGTCATCATACCTTAACCCCGGGGCCCCTACCGGCCTCGGGGTGGTCATTTCCCCACCTCCGGCACCCCCTCGGGGTCGGGGTGGGGTCATCATACCTTAACCCCGGGGCCCCTACCGGCCTCGGGGTGGTCATTTCCCCACCTCCGGCACCCCCTCGGGGTCGGGGTGGGGTCATCATACCTTAACCCCGGGGCCCCTACCGGCCTCGGGGTGGTCATTTCCCCACCTCCGGCACCCCCTCGGGGTCGGGGTGGGGTCATCATACCTTAACCCCGGGGCCCCTACCGGCCTCGGGGTGGTCATTTCCCCACCTCCGGCACCCCCTCGGGGTCGGGGGTGGGGTCATCATACCTTAACCCCGGGGCCCCTACCGGCCTCGGGGTGGTCATTTCCCCACCTCCGGCACCCCCTCGGGGTCGGGGTGGGGTCATCATACCTTAACCCCGGGGCCCCTACCGGCCTCGGGGTGCATCGTCATTTCCCCATCTCCGGCACCCCCTCGGGGTCGGGGGTGGGGCCATCATACCTTAACCCCGGGGCCCCTACCGGCCTTGGGGTGCATCGTCAACACACTACTCGACCGCCGATGCGCGGTGCTCACACATGATTTTCAACCCATGGCTGTGCCTTGCCGTAGCGTACCATTCGGCGCTTCCGTGATTGTGCTCCGGTACGGAGGGCCATGCCTCATAACGATGTTTGGCGTGTTGCATGCCCCTGTGCGTGACCATGCCTTGCCGCAGCATGCCACCCAGTACCTCCGTGATTGTGCCCCAGTACGGGGGGCCATGCCTCATAACGACGTTTGGCTCGTTGCATGCCTCTGTGCGCCACCATACCTTGCTATGGTGTACGACTCGTTACCTCTAGCAACGGCGCCCGGTCACATCCACCGGTGACGATACGACGAAGACCTTCCAAGGCTGCAAGTCGCTGCATTCAGACAGGTATAAAGGACACACATTCACGCTGTAAGTGGGATCCGAATTCTGGTTTTTTCTGAGCTTTCTTCCTCCCAGCTAAAACCCTAACTGCCTCAGCTTCTTTTCGCGGGGGTGGTTCTTTGTCTGAACCCAAGCCACTGACTTGATCGTCGGAGGGTCCCCACCGGTGCCACCGGTCCCCGGGGACTTTTCTTGCAGGATTTCCCGGAGCGAGACGTCCGTTTTTCCCGACGTTCGAAGGAGGTGACTTGGCGTCATCAATTAGTATAAGAGGGATAAGATTCTCGTGATGATTCTTAATTTTTAAAATAAAAAATTAATACCACTTCTCAAAATTGAAGATGTATTTTTTTTATAAACAATTTGCTACACTTTAGATATTAAATATTAGATACCGGTCGATTTATTCACGAAATCTGTTGAGTTCTTGGCACGGTGGTTGGATAGGGTGACAGATATTCTATTTCTTGTGACGTTATATCCGAGGGGGCGCACTGCAAGGGTCTTTCTCACCACGGGGTCGAGCACCAAGATGCCCGCGATGGCGCAATTCAACTCCATGGCAAAACCCTTCCCTCCGCTCTGCCGCTCTCTGAAGCCATCCATTTCTCTTCTTCGTTCGTTCTCGCTCCCTTGGCTCTCACCCCACGCACCCCGCTCGCGTTCTCTTCTATCATCGCTTCGAAGCCTGGTAACCGAAGCGGCGCCCGTCGTGGTCGCCGGCGACGACAGGTATGGGAAGAAGCAGATCATCAGCGTCACCCCTCAGGTCTATGATTACATCTTGTCTAATGTTCGGGAACCTCCGGTAATTGCACTTGTTTTTGATGCCTTTTGTTTCCCGCTTATAATTATTTCCCTCTTGTTTCTTGGTTATTTTAGCTGTTTTTCTGATCGATCGAACTCTATTGTTCAGATCCTTAGGGAGCTTCGTGAGGAAACGGCAAGCATGAGAGGGAGCCAGATGCAGGTTGTGGTTTTTTTTTTTTTTTTGGGGGGGGGGGAGGGTGATTATTTTGTGTTGGTTTTTTTGAGATAAATGGGTGGGCTTTGAAAAATTGGATCCTGGGAACTCAAGATTGTTTTGGGGCATGCTGTTGTCTCTTTGTGTTGTGTTTTGGATAAGAGAGCATGTTGGGGTCTGGTGGTCACCCCCTGAGGATTTTGTATTGTTAAAAGTGTTGAGGATGAACGATTGTCTTTGAAACAGAAGGGCATGAACAAATAAATCCTTAAAAATCTAATGAATTGTTTAGAATTTTTGTTGGTTTCAAATTGAATTGATCTCATCTAATTGCAACTTCAAATGTTATGGAATTAGGAGCTAAATCTCTGCTTTGCAGCTAGAACCCATTTGTCACTAGAATGTTTCCTGGTTTCAAAATGCACGCTTTGTTGACTGGAGCATTCATTCTTCTGGTAGGTGTCTCCTGAACAGGCCCAACTACTTGCAATGCTTGTGCAGATTCTCGGGGCACAACGATGCATCGAAGTTGGTGTCTATACAGTATGTGTGCTTAAATCAGAGACATTTTGTCGCTTGGAAAAAGAATATGATTTATCGTTTAGTTATTTTTTCCCAATTTTCAATTACAGCAGTTTCACTCACCATCATTGATAATGTCATTAGGGATACTCCTCTTTAGCTGTTGCACTAGTTCTTCCTGAATCAGGCCGATTGGTTGCATGTGAAAGAGATGACAAATGTCTTGAAATTGCAAAGAAATATTATGAGCGTGCTGGTGTTTCTCACAAGGTGATTACTCTTTTTTCTTTTTAAATGTCAGCTGTGCAGACTCAGATTAGTATACATTTTTGTTAATCTAGTTGCTGCTATAGTTTTTGTACTTAGATTCTAGATTTTTAGAAATTATGAATTTAACAGACTTGTGTCCTTTTCCTACATTTCCAAGAGTCATCAAATCCTTTGTTGTTCAGCTGACTGATAACTGTTCTTCCCTCCCATATGGTGATCCTGAAATTTGTTAAATTGAACTAAACTAAAAAGCAGTGGTTCATTACAATAACTTGGTAATATCATGTGGTAGGACAATATGCAAAAGAAAATTTTTGGAAATCTTCCTTCTGTTTTGTAAACTATCTTTCATTGTTTACTTGTATATATTATTTTGCTGGCATTGATGTTGAGATCATATTTAACTTATCATAACTATCCAACTACCGTTATTTTCAATTAAAAGAATAATACGTCAATCCATCATATCAAGTAATGTTGTACACACTGTGTTCAGAATTTTCTCCTACAATTCATCATCATCTTCTTCTTTTGAGTGGTGGGGATTGGTGGTGGTTGAGTCATATTACTGCTAGATAGGCTCTATATTGGACTTAATTCTACTAAGTTAGCTAGTCATAGTCTGGTTGTTGTGGTGCTATATGATTCTTAATTTTGCAAAAAAAAAGGTCCTTCTAATGTCTTTATTAGTCATCCTTATTTGCAAGTCTATATGTGGTAAGCAAACTGGTATGCCTGTGATGTAGGAATACATATTTCTTAACTTGTGGGCTGGAATTCGGAATGTACAGTTATCATTCCTTTTGATGCTGTCTGCACTATTACATGCATTAACAAATTTTCCAATTTTATATTTCTTCTTTTAGGTGGATGTAAAATATGCCTTAGCAGTGGATTCTTTAAAAACTTTAATTCTGAATGGTGAAGCTTGCAGGTATACAAAATAGAATAAACTCATTTCGGGCTCTTATATGAGCAATATACAAAATTGAATGAACTCAATCTAAGCTTTAATAGAAGCACCATGCAGTATATACTGTTTTATTTTGTTTCCATAATTCATTGAAGTGAGAGTGACTTAACCTTGTCAGGGCACCTTAGCTTGCAATTACTTGCTAAAGTTAAATGATGCTTATGTTGGTTTTTGCTTCATTGTTTTTGACTTTATTAACCAAATGATTGAGTTCTAGGGGTGTCATGGATTAAATATATATTGTTGTTGCTTATTCAAATAAATTTAAGTACTATTATGTTCCACTTGTTCAGTCGTTAGGCTACTATGTAATATTTAGAATGTATAACACACACACATGTTAATCTACCAAACAAAGTGTTAGATCATTGTCTATATAATGGAAAGCATTGTAATCGATGAAAAACTGTTGTATGGGATTGATGCTAAAGCAATCATACAAAATCAGAACTGTAATAGCATAAAACATGTGCTCTGCGCCATCAATGTATTAGTTGGAGTGGCAATTTCCCTCATATTTCCTGGTCCCTACGGGACCTGTCCTGAATGGGGCAGAGATGGGAGAATTTTTCTTCCTATGGGGATGGAGACAAGAAAAATTTTGCCCCTATAAATGGGGATGGAATACGTACCCCCGGTGAGATCCCCATATATTTTATATTACTTAAATGTCATTATATTATTTTTAATATATTATAAATATAGCTCCATATATAACTCTAGAATATCTTAAGCCTACATACACTCACCTTCCTTATATTTATTGAGATTTATGGTTGGATATGTTTGTTTCTTGTGAAGTAGCTCATAATCATAAACTTATATTTTATACTCTGGTTTAATATATTTCTTATGAATTAGCTCATGAAATTTGCAACTATGGTAAATTTATTTGAATCTATTTATTTGTTATATGAAACTCACTACTTTATTTTTATTTTAGAAATGTAATGGGAAAGAATCAAAATATATATATATATATATATATATGAATGTCAAAATGGGGTTGGTGGGGATGGGGTTCTCGGTGGGATAGAGAAATTCATGAGAATAAAAATGAGAATCTTATTAAAAATGAGGTAGGTGGGGATGAGATCCTTGCCCTTGCAGGAATCCCTATAGGGATGGGGATGGGGATAAGGGACTAAAATAGTGGCACGGATTCTCCCCGCCCCGCTTCCGCTACACCCCATTTCTATTCTTATGTATCCCTAATAAATCTGAAATAGGTTAATGATATAGAGGAAATCGTGGCCACTTGTTCCATGAGAACTTGAGAGGCATCTCTCATCTAAATGCAGCAGAGATTGTGAGTGGTCTAGTCTAGTCTCTCCTTATCTTCCAACTTTGACAAGGGGATGGCTAAGGTCGTCTTTCTAGGATATCGTTTTTCATGAATAGATAGATAGATAGATAGAGAGAGAGAGAGACCCTATATTTATGGCTACCATGGGCCTTGGCCATCAGTAACCCTGACCCTAAGAGGTACCCTGACTCCTTGTGCAACAAGGAACAGAATCCTACTTGAATGGGTCACATTAAGTTGGTCCAAGGTTCTATTGAAATGATCCAAAGGAGCGCCTTAAGTACTGATGTTGCTACCTTATAAGAAATAATTCTAACAAGTATCTGAATACTGCCAGAACTATTTGAATAGATCTTTAAGTGGGTAATGGATACCCATTCATTGTTTAAACAAGTACCAATTGAATGGTTTGATAGTGCATTCTTGTTAAAGTGACTGTCCAAAATAACCAGTTCTGATAGCCTTGTTTTGTCAAAATTTCAAAGTGATATGAAACTATAGAAAATTAAATATGAACACAAATATAATTTCCAAAAATCTGGGAATATGATTTTGGAGAACGTTAGAGGAAATACTTTCAAAAAGTGAGTTTCTGTCTTTAAACAATTAATACAAGACATAGAACTTGGACTCTTTTTTCAGTTTTCCTTGTACAATCACAAGATTAGTTCTAATCATAAAAATAGAAGGAATCTATTTGAAGATTTTATTTTGTAAATGTAATATATGTTGGACTAATGTTGTCATCCATATATATAATGTTTTCATTTCTTGTGTTTATTTCTTTGGTTTCCTATTTTTGTTTCATTTATTTTATGTTCAAATAACCATCTTACATCGTCATGCTTCTTTGTTCTAAAATCTATCACTTTTTCTTTATCATGCTTCCAATTCTCTTTCTTATGTAACTGAACAGTAGATATTCTTTTTTTTTTTTTTCCTCCTTTATGCGACTTGTTTATTTTGTGGTTACAATGTTACTAAAATTATCATGTCCCATTGATCTTCCAGCTATGATTTTGCATTTGTTGATGCTGACAAGCGAACGTACGATGAATATTTTGAGTTACTATTGCAACTGGTAATGTTTCTACTAATTTTACATGGCAACAATGAAAAATTTTCTGCAACAAGCTTCTCAAAAAAAAATTTCTGCAACAAAAAATTAATTTTTGATGAATCCCTCTCAGATCTTCCCTTTATTTTTCCTTATATAAGAGTGACTGTCTCATATCTGATGCCTCTTGTTCTAGATTGTTGAAATATCACAAATCAATGAAGAATGGTTTACTGTACTGAGCTGGCATCCCCTGTACTGCTAAAGTACCTGTATGGACTAGGGTTCAATATAGTGCAAGGGCTGAATTGGCCCTTGTTGGTTGGAACCAACCAGTTCCACCCAGTGTTTGTGTTGTAACAACATGTATGTCCCAATATCAGGCAGTTCCATGGCTGGGTGTCAGAAAAAGGTTTCCGAATCTTTATCGGTGTCTGGGTGTTACAAAAAGGCTCCCAGATCTATATCAATATGAGGGGTACTGTATTATATTGGCCACATCATACCATTTCAGTAAGGTACTAGTGTAGTATCCATTACCAATACAACAAATTTTGCAAATGAACAGCTCATTTCATCGCAGTCCTTTACCATATCATTCAAATACATGTTTGAGATCTCATAGCAATTTGTGGTCCAAGGACCCACCTCAGCAATTTTTCCAATAATCTTATGGTAAATGTATTGTTGAGGATAAATGCTTCATGTTAATCACGTCAATTTATTCCATTGCATTCACAAGTCCCTCTTTAAATAGCTGCTTGCTATCCTGTTGTCAATGGAACCAAGGACTCAAGGCTTCATGCAAACATGAGAACACCACCACCACCACCACCACTGCACGCTTCTCTCTCTCTCTCTCCCCCCCCCTTGTGTGTATATTTTTTTACCGTAAGAACAAAATGGTCTTTTATGGAACCATCTTACATATAGGTGATTTTGATAATTTATTTCAACAATCTTCAGAAAGCACTTTTTTAAAGATAAAATTTTGATTGCAAATTTTGAAAAGATTTGGAAGCAGGTGCAGTCTTTTGATTTCAAAGAATTTAGAAGATTTTTTGTCATATGTTTGTCTATGCTAGAGCTGCAGTGTCATAGACATGTAATTATTGTACGTTAAATTATTATCAAACAACAAAATGATGCACCATTCACTGTAAGTATGAGATATGACCTTTCAAATTTTATGTTTTGAAAATATATGGTTGCATGATTTTAGCACGAAACCATTGACTTGAAACACCCAAAGGTTGCAAACAATACAAGATATTTCACAATTATGTCTTATTCATTTTCCTTTTTTTAAAAAAATATATTTTTTGACTCATTTTTATTATTTTTTGGTTGCAACACAGAGGTTTAACTGAAATTGCTAAAACTGCTGAAACTGTGAAAATTCACCATCATTTTAAATGGCCAAAGCTGAAACTGAAACTGATCCTTTGAACCTTGGTTTCTAGTTTCCTTTTCCCTCGTCCTACCAATTGATGCATTGTGTTGATTAACAGGTGAGGGCTGGAGGGCTTATTGTCTTTGATAATGTTCTTTGGCATGGCAAAGTTGCTGATCCCCAAGTAAGTTACTTGTGTCTTCATGAGTGCGCTGTTAATCTAGATATCTATGTAATAAATATTATTCTACATTTTGAGCAGGTAAATGACCCAAAGACAATCAGTTTAAGAAATTTTAATAAGAAAATTCTTGAGGATGAGCGCGTTTCCGTTAGTATGGTATGTATTTTTTGGTCTACATTTCTGCTTTGCCTTCATCTGATAGCCAAGCCCAGTTGCAGATATTCAGTTGCCTTTTTCTATTGTTTGCAAACATATAAACCATGAGAAAGGTACAGGTGCCAATTGGGGATGGCATAACAATATGCCGCAAAAGAGCGCATGGTTAAAGCCTGTACAAGGTTTCAAGTTACTTCAAGAACTTGCTGCTTTCATGCATGAACTGAGAGAGCTGAGGCTGCATTCATGGAACTTGCTCTGAACTTTGCTTTGCGCTTGATGAAATTCTTTCAAGAACTGACAATTCAATCAAGAAATCAGCCTCCTGGAGCAAATTAGAAGGGGCCAAGGCCCTTCACCAGCACTAGAGAAGCATCTCTTGTTGGTAAATGAACTGCTGCATGTATTGTTCCATTCTTCTTTTTTAGAGAGAAAGGGAGGGGGTCTCATCAAGTATCAATTATATAGGTTTAAATACTTTGGGATCCACCGCCCAAGACTCAAATCCAAAACCCCCTCTTCATGGAGAGTGTCTGACCTTTGTGGCAATGACTAGTTCACTTGCTGTTTGTATTCTTATCAAAGAGGTTGATTTGTAGGCTGGCTATTACCCAGAGGCATCACATTTGCACATAAAAACTGTGGGGCCCTGAATTAATTCTGTTAATTGTGTGCAATCATGCATGTGTTTGTGGGTTAATTGATTTCACTAGTAGTAACTACTTAATTAAAAAGTTATGATAGCAAAGTTTGTTGGGTGATTGTAGGCATTTTGTAGCCTTAATTGTATCCTGTCAAGTGTTCTTGAACTCCATTCACACCATGAATTAGTGCCATTATCACGGTTATATTGGCCATTATTTGCGTTATTGTGGGAGGCAGCTCCAGCTACTTTTCATTATATAAATATAATGTTTTTGGTTGACATTGGGTGTGAATGGTTCGAATTTTTTTTTAAAAATCCTCTTTTAAATTAAGTTTGATGGAAAAATCATAAAATAATGTCATTATTTTATGATTAAGACTGCAATTGTTTTCTGCAACAATATTCTTTGATTCGGTTGGAAGACTCACTGGTTCGAATCATGAAAAACCTTTTTTTTTTTTGCTTTTTCTTTTTTCTCTTGTAGATGGGCAAACCCTCTTTGCTCTATCATGCAGTATATGTTGGTTGCTTCTGTTACTGGCTGGAGATGAATAATTTGTGGAGGAGATGGGATAACTCCCGATTCAGAGAGCTTGGAATGCTGGTTCTTACTTACAGGATAGCAACAATCTGGGTAAAAAAATCTCCCATTTGGGGTGGGGGGCTATACTTTGAAATTCTCTGTTTGGTAGCCATCGGAGAATTTTATATCATCAGCCTCAGGAATAGGAGAGGTATCTTGAGCGCCCTTTGTCTGTTTAGCACCGACTGTAGCCTTAGCCTTCCTTATATGGGACTAAAGAATTTAAATAAAATTTTTCAGAAAATTATTTTTGACTGGAATCGTGGATTATGATAATAATATTGTTATTATCTAACAAATATTATTTATCTGTTATTATTAATTTTAATGCATGTACCAATTACAACTGCTCACAAAAATATTACATAAGGTGGATATATTTTTAAAAGATTTTTAAGTGAATTAGATGCTAGCCATATTTATAAAATTATTTACATTTTATTTACATTTTCACATTCCTAATCTTTTCTATGATCCACTAAGCATCACAAATTTGAACTTTTACGGATGTTAATCTTTAATTATGTTCTAATTCAAGCTTCACATATCCTTGCATTGATGTTAAAAGTGACTATGTACCCGGTCACCATATAAAAATATAAAACAAACAAGTACGGTGAAACATTAATAGTAATTCCTCCTAGCCATTTAATTATTTTTATATCATATCCAATCTTGTATTATTAGTTTTAATATTTAAGTCTTTGTCTCTATTTTTTTTCTTTTAAATAATAAAGGGAAAAATTTTGTACGGCCTCTTTCAACTAAACGCGAGAGATGACGACGAAAACTTTTCATGCAAAAAAAAAATCATCATAAATTAATATGTTTTCTTTAATTTAATTGTTGCTTTTGGCGGAAAAAAAAGGTGAGTGCCACTTTCAAATTCTGATGTGTATTTTTAATTTAAATACGATGAGGGGTAAAATTATCATTACATTAAGATCTGTACACATCAACAATTAGGTCAGGTCCAATCTCAATATCTTGCTAGCCAGCTGTCATGATCACCAAGTGGCGAAGATCAATCGCCTTTAGTAAGGTCGGATCATCCTAGTAACCCGAGCCATTCTTATTTCTCGGTAAGCCGAGGTATCATACCTCGATGACCCGAGCCATTCTTATTTCTCGGTAAGCCGAGGTATTCATACCTCGACGTACGAGCCATTCTTATATCTCGGTAGCCCGAGGTATCCATACCTCGGCATCACGAGCCATGATTATATCTCGGTAACTCGAGCCGCTTTTATGCCTCAGAAAACCAAATTGTCCTCTGCCTCGGCCAGACCGAATCACTCAAAATGCCTCTGCAGAATCTGGCATAGGAGAGTCCCTATTCGCTGCAACAGAATAAGATTCCAAACAGAGAATCATATCCAGGAGTGGCCTAGAGCCTACGAGATCGTAGAATCCCAAGGCATCAATCAGCTCTCCCAGCCGTCGATCTTCTAACTGACAAGATGCGGATCCTACTAACCTCATAACAAACTTGATTCGAATCACAACAACTTTTGGACTCCCATGATGCGCCTAGGGAATCAGGTGATCGCCTATAAATATCACAACCCTCAGACCTCTCAGGTATGCATGCTCTTACGCAACTTTCTTATAAAAATCCTCCATTAGAGCTCCAATCGAGGGCTGGAAGGAAGATTCTTCTGTGAAAAGTCTTCTCCTCACATCTGCTTGCTGTGAATCTCCACTGACTTGGGCGTCGGAGGGTCCCCCATAGAGGGCAACCCCAAGGAAATCCTCTGCGAGCGCGGACTATCTTGCAGGTTCACCCCGGACGTTGAGATCGAAGTTCGGACCCGGAGCTGGAAGTGCACCCGAGCCGGAGAATGGATTTCTGCGACAACAGATTGGCGCTAGAGGAAGGGCCTCAAGTCCCATAAACTTGTAATCCATGAGACAAGACTAAAAAACTAGAAGAAGCATCCTCTAATGGCCAATCGGAAGAGAGACACCTCTGGGGCTCAAGATCAGGCCGCATCTCAAATGCCTGATCCAATTAGTAATGTAGCACCTTCGCTACCACCGCCAGCTGAAACTCCTTCCCCACCGGCAACGGCAGTAACCCCGGACCAGTTCACCACTATGGTTCAGCAAGTTCAAGCATTGACCCAGATGATCCAAGGATTCCAAGCAATCCCTGGCCCTGCCGTTCCTGCCTCCCAGCCTCGTGAGGAGGCTGCAACCCCCGCTCCGCCTGTAATCTCTTCTTCCGATCCGCCTGGGGCGGCGGATCGCGGTCGCCGGCCTACAAAGGTGAGGCCGGCGTTGCAACAAGCTGGAGGGAAGAGCCTCCTCAGATCCAGGCGGGTTCGCTCTCCCTCCCCAGTATCCTCTCAGGATTCAACACCACTGCCGTCTTCTCATCGCCCGATCCCTCCTACCACTCTGGATGAAGGGATCAGGCAGCAGATGCAGGGATGCGTCAGGAATGGCGTTAGGAGTTAGACGCCATTAGACAAGCCCCTCCATCCCAGCCAAAGGAGGAGCGGGGCATCCCCTTCTCCGAAAGGATCATGAGGGAAGTGATTTCCCTCATGTTAAGCTCCCCACCATCGAGCCGTACCATGGATCCACCGATCCCGATGATCATCTAAGCAGCTTCAGGTCCATCATGATGTTCCATGGAGCGTTGGATGCGATCCTCTGTCGAGCCTTCCCCTCCACTCTCAGGGATCCGCCCGAACCTGGTTCAACGGCTTGAAACCAGGTTCCATTGATTCTTTTGACGAACTGAGCTGCTTGCTCACAGCTAGTTCGTCAGTAGCCGTCGCCATCGATGGAGATCTGATTCCCTCTCTGAAGTTAAGCAGAGAGAGGGGGAATCGCTAAAGAGCTACCTTGTCCGTTTCAACATGGCCCTCCTAGAAGTCGACCGTCTCAACCCCCGAGGTGGCCATGTCTGCCCTGACCGGAGGGGTATCGAAAGAGGGAGACTTCTACCTGGCTCTAGAGGTTAATTACCCGAAGAGCCTTTCGGACATGATGTCCCTGGCGGATAAGTACGCCAGGGTTGAGGAATCGAGGAGGTCAGCTCGGGCCGAGCAGCTAAGGAAGAAGGAGGCAAAGGGCTCAGACAAGCAGCGAGCCTACCACCACATTAGCCCGCCTCGCCGCCAGAGAGCTCCTCCGCCTTCGCTGCGAGACCGAACCCGGAGCCCGGCTCGAAGGTTCGATCGTTACACTCCCCTTACCGCGCCAAGGGCGTAGATCCTCATGGAGATAGAGCGCCAACTCCCTCGACCGCCTCCTCTCCGAGGGAATGCGACCCATAGAGACCCCACCAAGTACTGCCGCTACCACCGGGACCACGGCCACGACACCGAAGAATGCTGGCAGCTGAAGAACAAAATCGAGAGGCTCATCCAGCGGGGCAGACTGAACCAATTCAGGAGAGCACCCAAACCAAGAAATGGGGGTGACCGCCAGCCCGAGCCTCAAAGCCTCCTCCTCCAAATCCTCCGATTGTTGGCCACATCAATGTGATCGAGGCAGTCGGTAGTCCGTCGGGCCGGCGGGATGATGAAGAAGATTCGGCACCAAAAAGAGCACGAACTGATGAGCTCTTCTTCTCCACATGACCTCCGAGACATACAGTTCCCGCATGATGATGCGCTAGTTGTATCTCTCAATTTAAACAATTATGATGTAAGCCAGATTCTTATTAATAGTGGGAGCTCTGTCAGTGTTCTGTACCTCGATGTGTTTGTGAAGATGAAACTGCTCATGGAGAGTCTCCGAGCCGTGGACTCCACCATAATGGGGTTCACCGGCGATATCGACCACTATTCACACAGATTTCCTGGTGACCAAGTTCAGGTCGCCCTACGATGCAATCTTTGGGAGGCCCGGCCTAATGACCCTTGGAGCTGCTATCTCCACCCCGCATCTAGTCATGAAGTTCCCTACCGAATGGGGAGTTGGTGTAGTCCGAGGAAGCCAAGCTGTGGCTCGGCAATGCTTCGTCACTAGCCTTCAGTCCAAACTGCCCGAGGTTGACGGACTGGACGCTCGGAAAGATTTCGCCGAGCAACGAGAAGAGCCGGCCGAAGAGCTGTGAGAGGTACCATTGAACGAAGCCCGACCCGATCGAACTATAAAGATCGGGTCGCTACTGAAGAGGAAAACCTTGCCTGGAGCTGATCGACTTTCTCCGAAAGAATGCTGACATCTTCGCCTGGTCCGCTTCTGATATGCCGGGGATCAGCCCAGACGTTCTCGTCCGCCGTCTGAATATGGACGGATGTCCCGATCCATTAAGCAGAAGAAAAGGAGATTCTCTCCTGAGCGACAAAAGGCTATTGAGGAAAGAATCGACAAGCTTATCAAGGCGAATTTCATTCGGGAGGTAAACTATCCTAGCTGGCTGTTAAACATTGTTATGGTAAAGAAGTCGAACGACAAGTGACGGAAGTCCTCGGGCCCAGTACCTACAAGCTCCAGGATATAAACGGGAAATCCATTCCCGGACATGGAATTCAGACAATCTCCGCATATACCATCAGTAAGGTACGCTTTCTATAGACTTGCCCCGTTTACAGTATTGGCATCTTGTTTCTATGGTCTGCAGCATAATCGCTACAATCATTTTTCCGAAAAGTCATAATAAAAAACAGATGCTGCTTACCAATTCTCGGTACGACCGAGCTGCCTCCTTGAGCAGGAAATCTTCGTACCTCGGCTTGACCAAGTCCCATTCCACAAAGACTCGGTATGGACGAGCACTCCCAGTACGGCTAGGAGCCAAGTGATCTGCAAGCCTTTGGCTGGATTCGGGCAGCTTACAAGCCCCGGTCAGACCAAACGACGCGAAAGCCTCGGCCAGAGCCAAAGTGCATCAAAAGTCTCGGCCAGAGCCGAAGTACATCAAAAGCCTCTGGCTGGATTCGGGCAGCTTACAAGCCCCGGCCGGACCAAACGGTGCGAAAGCTTCGTCCAGAGCCAAAGTGCATCAAAAGCCTTTGGCCGGATTCGGGCAGCTTACAAGTCCCAGCCGGACCAAACGGTGCGAAAGCCTCGGCCAGAGCCGAAGTGCATCAAAAGCCTCGATCAGAGCCGAAGTGCATCAAAAGCATTTGGCCGGATTCGGGTAGCTTACAAGCCCCGGCCGGACCAAACGGTGCGAAAGCCTCGGCCAGAGCCGAAGTGCATCAAAAGCCTCGGCCAGAGCCGAAGTGCATCAAAATCCTCTGACCGGATTTGGGCAACTTACAAGCCCCGGCCGAACCAAATGGCACGAAAGCCTCGGCTAGAGCCGAAGTGCATCAAAAGCCTCTGACCGGATTCGGGCAGCTTACAAGCCCCGGCCGGACCAAACGCGTGAAAGCCTCGGCCAAAGCCGAAGTGCATCTCTTATTATCAAAAGCCTCGGCCAGAGCCGAAGTGCATCTCTTATTATCAAAAGCCTCAGCCAGAGCTGAAGTGCATCTCTTATTGACAGAAACCTCGACCAAGACCGAGTGACATATTAGAACCCTTGGCCAAAGCCGAATGAAATTTCTTATTAATCTCGGAAGCCTCGGCCAAACCGAGTGATATATCTCCGAATGATCTAAATCCTCGGCCAAAACGAGTGATATATCTCTGAATAATATGAAGCCTTGGTAGAACCGAGTGATATATCTCCGAATGATCTGAATCCTTGGCCAAACCGAGTGATATCTCTGAATAATATGAAGCCCCACATAACCGAGTAATATCTCTGAATAATATGAAGCCCCGGTAGAACCGAGTGATATATCTCCGAATGATCTGAATCCTTGGCCAAACCGAGTGATATCTCTGAATAATATGAAGCCCCGGTATAACCGAGTGATATCTTCGAATAATATGAAGCCCTGGCAGAACTGAGTGATATCTCCGAACAATATGAATCCTCAGCCAAACCGAGTGATATATCTCTGAATAATATGAATCCTCGGCAGAACTGAGCGATATATCTCCGAATGATCTAGAGCCTCAGACAAACCAAGTGATATATCCGTACCTTGACCGCGCCAAGTAAAATATTATCTAAAGCCTCGGTCGAATCGAGTGACTTCTCAGATGTTCTAAGATGACAAAAACATCCTGTTATACTTTGTCAAGGGTAAGTGACTTCTTCCTGCCCATTAGCAATATCATGCGATTTATTCCTTGAATGTGGCCAAGGCTACCCAGGCCTCCCTCTGACCTAAATAGAGGTGACTGCTTCCTCCACAGAAGACCAAATATCGCTGAAATGATCAGCCAAAGCAAAGTAGCTAAAATCGCTACTGGAAACAAGTAAAATACACTACGGAAGCATAGGGAAACTCTCAATACAACCATGCTAGAAAAGACATGAGTATTTAAAAAGGAAAGAAAATACTTTCTTTATTAATGAAAATTACAACCTCTTGAGAGGTATTACAAGTGCATCATGGCACAGGAAATAAAAACAAATAAAAAGCTCGGCCGAGCAACTTCGATCAGCTTCGGTTAATAATGATGTTCTGGCATCTAACACAAGAAATCAGAGAAACTAGACAGCTCGGCTGAACCACTAGTTAATGCCAAAGAGCAAAACTGGCCATCCACGGGTCCCCTGGATGAATTAAAGGATCCAAAATGGGGTAAAGACCTGTGGATACCGATGCTGAGGAAGCATCCCCCCAAGCGGAGTGCTGGACTGCCAGCCATTGCACAACAACATAAGCAGGGGACAAGCAGACCGACACAACCCTCCTCCCTCTTTACGTAGTAATAGATTCCTCAAGCGGATAAGATGAGGAATCCAAATCGAGGGAGGAGGCGAAGTTCATGTTAGCCATGGGGGATACGTATGCCTTGCATTTCCAGTGGTCCCCAGGCAAGTGACAAAGGACACACAGGAAGCGCATACGTGCGCTCCCCATATGACCTCTACGGTCCTCCCGTGCGCTCTCCATATGACCTCCGAGTATTCCTCCCTTGAGGACTAGTCTCTCTTCAGCAGCTTCTCCATCACCCCAGCTATCTGGGGTGAGCCAGCCTTCAAAAAGAAGGCTCGAACTCTCCACTTTCAACTTCAATGAAACAATCGCCATGAAAACCCTTGCCAGTCAAGGAAAGTCTTGGGAGATAGCCTAACACGGCCCGCTCTCCCCATTTTAGAGGCAAACGGATCAAGGGCAGCCATTAAAGCAGAAAATCCTGGGATTCAAAATGCCCTAGCCCCGCTACCGCGTGACGGTTCAGGGTAAAAGAACGCTTTCCAAAGCGCACTGAACGTATTTCCTAGGCCATGACGCAAGATAAAAGATTTTCCTCTGACCTCGAATCAAGAGCCTTAAATGTAGGAAATCGTCCGCCAGTCCTTGGGATACGGACAGGCCTAGGAAATCACCTTGTGAAAATGATGCCCTCCAATGGCGATCGAATGCTTACCTTGTACGTTAAAAAGACCCGCATTGGAAAAGCCAACAGGATAAATGCCTTACGCAAAAAACAAAGCATCCTTTGGCGAATCACAAATCCACCTCGTCAGCCCGGGCAGAAAACAAAATGATTTCTCATAGAACGGACCGTCCGCCAATGTACTCGCGTAGTTTTGGCCATACCACGCTGAACCGTTTCCTGTTTCGGATTGACAGAACTATTTGCCTGACCTCGATTTCGACCAAGACACTTATCGGGGATCTAACTGAACTATTCTATACTTCGGCCCGAATCCGAGCCATCTGCTATATTTCGGCCTAAACCGAGACATCGCTTTTTACTTCAGCTCAAAGCCGAGATAGTCTCCTTATTTCAGGAAAAACCGAACGTTCACTTATCCCCGGTCCAAACCGAGATAGCAACTCTTGCCCCGGCGCTAACGGGACGCTCGTTATGTTTCGGCAAAACCGAGCGATATACTACACTCAGACTGAAACTTACGAGTTCCCCTTACCTCGACCAAAATGGAGAGACCGTACCTTAGTCTTGACAAGATCATGAGAGACCCTCCAAGGGGGGAGGGTGGTTCATTTATAAGACTCACATGATGAGAATAAATGTTTTGAAGATGGCAACGAATATGAAAGTTGCAAAAATTCCTTTTTATTCATCATAAAAGGAAAAAAAAAAGAAAAGAAAAAGACACACGATCCCTCAATGGGGCTTATCGTCCCCACAGAGCACTGCCGAGCTCTCCCCACACCGCAAACTTAGCTCGGCGGTGAGAATAGCGATTTGTTGCTGGAGAGTTGCCACTTGCCCTTCCAGCCGACGTTGATCTGGCGAAGGAGCCCGTGCTCCCTCGTCGAGATGGCCAAGTACTCTTCGACCATCTTTCGGAGTCGGTCGCGGTCCGCAAGCATCAACAACAGGTCCTCCCTGTCGATAGATATCAGAATGCGGCTCCAATGGGGGTCCCCTCGCGGAGGGGCCTGCCCCCCGTGGCCATTATCGCCATTACCTGGCACTCCAGTAGATCTCCCTTTATTTTCAAGAGCCATCCTACTATCCTAAATTTTGGGAGGTCAACAGGAGAAGTGATTAACGATGACATCCCCCATCCGTATTTAAACTACTTCTGGCAGGTATTTCGATCGCCCGGGCCATTAACTCCAATGCCTCTATCGCAGAAACTCGCCACGCGCCATCGCCTCAGTGGGCACTCGCAGAAAACGAAGAGTTGCGCCCCCTCACCGAGGAGGATCAATAAATAGCAACGAGGCGCTCGAGACGCCCCCTTCTTGGGATCAGACTCCCTTCGATCTATTGGATCCCCTTGAATAAGGTTATTCTGGAACTCTACTCCCTATATCCGAATTTACACTTCGGACTAGGGAGTGGGGGGCATGTGATGAGGGGTAAAATTGTCATTACATTAAGGCCTATACACATCAACAATTAGGTCAGATCCAATCTCAACATCTCGCTAGCCAGCTGTCATGACCACCAAGTGGCAAAGATCAATCGCCTTTAGCAAGGTCGGATCATCCCAGTAACCCGAGCCATTCTTATTTCTCGGTAAGCTGAGGTTTCCATACCTCAACGACCCGAACCATTCTTATTTCTCGGTAAGCCGAGGTATCCATACCTCGATGACCCAAGCCATTCTTATTTCTCGGTAAGCCGAGGTATCCATACCTCGACGACCCGAGCTATTCTTATTTCTTGGTAAGCCGAGGTATCCATACCTCGGCAATACAAGCCATTCTTATATCTCGATAGCCCGAGGTATCCATACCTTGGCATCACGAGCCATGATTATATCTCGGTAACTCGAGCGCTTTTATGCCTCAGAAAACCAAATTGTCCTCTGCCTCGGTCAGACCGAAGCACTCAAAATGCCTCTGCAGAATCTGGCATGGGAGAGTCCCTATTCGCTGTAACAGAATAAGATTCCAAACAGAGAATCATACCCAGGAGTGGCCTAGAGCCTATGAGATCGTAGAATCCCAAGGCATCAATCAGCTCTCCCAACCGTCGATCTTCTAACTGACAAGATGCGGATCCTACTGACCTCATAACAAACTTGATTCGAATCACAACAACTTTTGGACCCCCACGATGCGCTCAGGGAATCAGGTGATCGTCTATAAATATCACGGCCCTCAGACCTCTCAGGTATGCATGCTCTTACGCAACTTTCTTATAAAAATCCTCCATTAGAGCTCCAATCGAGGGCTGGGAGGAAGATTCTTCTGTGAAAAATCTTTTCCTCACATTTGCTTGCTGTGAATCTTCACTGACTTGGGCATCGGAGGGTCCCCTGCAGAGGGCAACCCTAAGGAAATCCTCTACGAGCGCGGACTGTCTTGCATGTTCCACCCCGGACGTTGAGATCAGAGTTCGGACCTGGAGCCGGAAGTGCACCCGAGTCGAAGAACGGATTTTTACGGTAACAAAATAAAAAATAAAAAAAAAGCTATAATCATTCGTAATATCTCCCACATATTTAAAATAATTGCAATTTTTCTATGGGTAATGGACCATGCTGTAAAGATATTTCTCTTTCCAATAATTCTATCATTTTAGATCGGTGGGATTTTTTTTTTACAGTAATTTACACTAATCCGTTCAACTTCATCAATGCCAAGTGCCAACGGCGAAGTGCTTCGTTATTTTATTTTATTTTATTTTTAAATTAGGTGCTAAACTAGGGCACCCTCTCTCTCTTTCTCTCTCTCTTTTTTTTTTGTACAGAAAAGGGGAAGGAGGGCTTTTTGACCTGTAGCTAGGTCTCATGTAGCCTCGTTCTCCGTCAAAAATATTGCCAATAGTTCGAACAAAAAAATTAAACAGACCTTAGCTCCTCCAACATCGACGTTTCAGGTCTTAAGGATTTTACCTTAAAATTATTTAAACCAACCGAAGCCTCATTCTTCGAACCCGCGATGCCTTGATGACGTAGAGGAACTTCGATCACTGGGCTACCGCAATTTGTCCTTAGAATTAGATGCATGGTCTGCTTTGAAATCAAGGTTGGGTCAAACAATTTCAATTTTAGTATTTTTAATTTTAATATTTTTATGTAAGAATGCCCCATGATCAATAAGATGGACAGGAGACTCAAATTTCCTTAGTCCAAGAGAACTTTACCAACTGAAGGAAAGCAGAGTAGGAAAAAAAGCAGGAGAACTATTTCATCAACAAAGTATGAAACTTCAGCATTTTTTCTTTCTTATGAAAAGGGGGAAGCATCCATTCCTTAACCTTCGAAAAGAATAGGAATGATGGAACTTAAAAAAAAAAAAAAAAACCATTATCGAATCGAAGGAGGGAGAGCAATGAAGGTGCCTTTGGCAACAGTTGGTCGCCAAACTTTTATCATCACAATATGATACATGCGCAAATAATACAACGCATACGGGAGATCACTTTAGATAGATACATTTTCAGATGCCTACTTGCAAGTTCTGATACAAGAGCTGTACTTCGATCGGTTTAAACTCCAGTCCAGAAGGGCACACCACTCTCTGGGATCCATGACTGCCCCTCTATAAAGTTCTCAACAGCAAACGGAGCAGCCTCACCGGCGTCGCCCAGGACATGAAATCCGGGCCAACTCACCCTCTTCCCCGTATCAGCACCGTCACCGGTGTTCATGTACTCTGCGTAGTATAAGGTATCAAGTGCGAAATCTCCTCGCCACTTTGCCCACCCTTCCGGATCTATCAAACTATCGAGGTCTGTCTTCAAGAACACCGTCCTCGAGTACTTCTGCCACGGCCTCCCGAGATAGCTCTTGAATGATCCCTTAACCTCTTCAAACTCTGGTGCAGGTCTCACTCGAGATGCATGGACTGAGATGCCGGTGTTCTGGTTCTCGTTATCTCTTCCCTGGGCTGTGATCATGTTGGCCTGGTGCCACATTGGCTTCCTCACAAAGATGTCACAGTTTTGAAGCACCACTGCAGCATTGCCAAAGATGAAATCTATGGTGCCGTAAATCTGGCATTCTCGGTAGAACTGCCTCTGCGAGAACAAGAAAATGGTGTCCTGATATCCTTTGAAACTGCATCTATAAAATACCGAGTGGTCGGAGTCCACCCTCAGGGCGACGGCCTGATGTTTCTCGGGGCCGGCGGTGTTCTCGAAGGTCATGTCCCTTGCCCAGAAGTTGTCACCTCTCACACCTACAAGGAAATGTATCGGTGAGTCTTAATTAAGATGATGACCTAGCCGCTTGTTACAATTTAATTTCTTGTTAACTTACCAAAGGTGGCTGAACGGAAGGTGGTGTAACCACCAGCGACGCTGTGGTCGCCGGTGACGATGGTCTTGTCGATGCCATCTCCGACGAACATTACGTTCGTCAGTTTCCTACCTATATTGACGTATTCGTTGTATACCCCTGATTTGACGTAGATTACCACCCTGCTTTCCCCCTGCTGCTGCTGCTGCTGCTGCTGTTGCTTGAGTGCGTCCACTGCTTCATTGATGGTCTTGTAGTTTCCTGAACCATCCTGGGCTACGACAATGTCTGCACTTTGCTTGGATGAGTCCCACGATACCAGCAGTCCAGCATCATCAAGGGCGGTCTCGTTCCAATCAGACCACCAATGATTGGATTGGTCTGAAAGCAAGCAGTGAAATGAGTTTTAGTCCATAAAAATTGGTAGTAGAACACATTCGGCACCAGGCTAGAACCTCTAAGAAAAATACAATTATAACAGTCAATTATTTTGCAATGGTTCGAAATAACAAAAATGTCTATGTTTTGGAAGAGTCGAAGAGAGGGCACATGAAACCAGCCACATGATGTTTGTTTCATTCATTGCGTACACCAGTATTTGTGATGCCACAGACATCACACAATAGCTCTCCCTCCTTGAGGAGAGCAATGTTGCTACAGCATCAAACAACCAGGAAAATGATGTGAATTTAGACAATATTTTATTGTTAATTAATCCATATTAGAGGACCATCTCATGGACAGTAGGGATGGCAACATGGCATGGGGGTTAGTTTTTGCCCACCAAATCCTCTCTCTAAAATTATCTTTAAAAAAATACAATTTATCAAGTTATAATACATAATAACGGTCTAATTTTTATTAAAAAAACAATAACCTTATCCTTTTCTCGGTTTTCTCCTAAATTTACTCTAAGGCTGTGTTTGATACGGTGGATAAGGGGAGACATCCCCTTGATATCTTCTTATCCTCAAATGCTATAGCTACAGAGATAGTGCTGAAAAAGTTTAACTAGAGGGGATAACCCATGTTTAATCATGGGTTATCTTCTGAACTTATTCCCTAGGGAACCCAGGAATAACTAAAGTTATCCCTTGATGGCAGAGTGATAATTTTAAAAAGGTGCTTATCCCCTCAGCTATTCCTAGATAAATACTATTCTATACATTTATCCCGGGATAGCCAAAAAGCTATCAAACATAGCCTAAATCTGGCTGAAGTTTGAAGTCGCCCGACCCTGTTCGGGATGAGCCGTAACAAAGTTTGAAGACGCCGCCCGGATGGATTGGAGCTCATTTCCCTCGGACTGAGATAAAATTCTGTAGCATCGAATTAATTACGCGTGTTATGATCCATGGAACAGTTCCTACGACTTGCAATTCATTAGATCATGTACTCATCCAATTCATGGAGCCGTCCACTTGGCAGCCAAGATCCAAAAGAAAAGAGGACACGACTTGGAGAGGGCGAATTCACCTTCAGCCGCTTAAATATATACCGACCAGTGCTTTAGAGATGCAACCAGACACTCTAATCAACGCAAAACAGGAGGATTTAATGAGAAGACGTCGTGCACGCTCGCTGTGGGCGGAATAATGGTTTGGTTTTGGAGCTTTCTGGAGGGCAAGGAAGGGTACGTGTCGCAGTAATGCTACTCACCGACGTTCTCCAGGCCAGCCGGCGGTGCGTGCAACGCCAATGCCTGCCGCAGCAAAGCCCTCACATCCCTCGCCGACGGCGACGGCGACACCGACGCATTCCTCTGCCGCAGCCCTTCAATGCACGTGGAATGCGCGGTCATCGCCCCGCTCAGCCATGTGCGAGCGTCGGCCAGCTCGTAATCCCCCGTCAGCCGCCGGAGATTCTCTTCACTGTCCCGGTAGAGCTCGGTGCAGTCGGCCAATGCCATTTCCTCATATGCCTCATGACGAGCGTCTCTATCCGAGTCCATCGAGGCCGAGGCCCACTTGGTGGCGCTCGCAAGCGCGTCGCGTGCCTTTTGGACCGCTTCCTCTCTGTGGCTCCTCGCCGCCTCTGGATCTAGAGAAGAACAGGAGGAGGTGAGGGCCATGAAGGACAAGCAGAGAAGAGACAATGAGGAAGCTCTTCTGCTGGCCATTTCTTTGGTCCTTGAGGTTGGAGAGGAGATCAGGAGATGAGAGGAGACGGAGGGATGATCTTCTAATATATAAATCGATCGATCGACCGCCAGAGAGAGAGAGCGGTGACCAGCTTGGTGCTGGGAGAGACCAGGTGTCATGTTAGGGTTTCGGTCAAAGACTTCAAAACATTAACCAACGTAACACACGAGCATGGTAATTAGGATCTAACACACAAGAAATGAAGAATGCTGGCATAAACGTGTCTCTGGCCAACATTCATAAGCTCTCTAAGCTTATAAAACACAACTCCCCTCCCCTATTGCTCTTGAGGAGTGCTTATATAGGCATCCTCAGGAGCTTACAAAATCCTACCAACCCAATCAAATCAAATTTAGATCAAATCTTCAAGATTCTAAGGAAACAATTCGAAACAATTCCTAGAATCAAGGAGATTTGATGATACATGCCTAAAACAACTTAACTGAAAACGAAACTAATCTTCCAATCAAATCAAATCTAGATCAAATCTTCAAGATTCTAAGGAAACAATTCGAAACAATTCCTAGAATCAAGGAAATTTGACGATACATGCCTAAAACAACTTAACTGAAAGGGAAACTAATCTTCTAGAGTTTAGGAGAAACATACTAAATCTAGAAGATATGATTTATTCAATCACCTTCTAGAGTTTAGGAGAAACATCCTAAATCTAGAAGATATGATTTATTCAATCACCTTCTAGAGTTTAAGAGAAACATCCTAAATCTAGAATATATGATTTATTCAATCACTCCCCACAAGGAAATCAATCTCTGAAGATATTCAATCCAATGCCGTCCGCCGCCCTACATGGTGGCACTGCCGCCTGTCACTGGGGCCGCATCTTGCAACTTATCCTCCCCGTCGTGGCCGTGTAGGCCATGGTCTTCGCTTGGGATCCTTTCATTCCCCCTTCCATTAATTGTACCCTTGTCCTCAAGGGTAAATTATGGGAACCTTAAGTCTATGTCATCATAATCCTCCCAGGTTGCTTCCTCTCTAGGTAGCCCTCTTCATTGCACCAATACTCTCCAGATCTTCCTTCTAATCCTCCCACGTGGCACCATTTTGTATTCAAGAATCGTTGTGGGCTGTAGTAGCATTCTACCTTCCTCATTGAAGGAAGGCAATTCCTCTACAATCAAGCTAGGATCCCCAACTCGTCTCTTGAGGAGAGACACATGAAACACTGGATGAAGTCTTGAGGTTGGTGGTAATTCCAGCTGATACGCAACTTCTCCGACATGGGCAGCCACTTTAAATGGTCCATAGTACCTTTTCTCTAGCTTGTAGCTTGCCTTTCTCTTCATTGTCTTTTGGCCATAGGGTTGAAGCTTCAAGTACACAAAGTTCCCAGGCTCAAACCCTTCTAGCCTTCTCCTTTTATCATAATATTTCTTCATGCTCGATTGGGCCTTCTTAAGCTCCCTCTTTGCCTTGGCTAGTATCTCGTCTCTAGTGATCAAGGCTTCCTCCACTTTCGCATTCTTAGCCGTACCCCTCTCATAAGCCACCAAGGTAGGAGGCTTCCTTCCATACACAACTTCAAATGGGCTAAGTGTGATGGAAGAGTGGTATGTTTTATTATACCAATATTCCGCCCATGACATGTAGTCCATCCACCTTGCTTGCTCATCATGGCAATAACATCTCAAGTATTGTTCTAATGTACGGTTGACCACCTCTGTTTGGCCATCGGTCTGCGGATGGTATGAAGAACTTGTCTTCATTTTGCTCCCTTGCAGTGCAAACACTTCCTTCCAAAAGGAGCTCATGAACACCCGATCCCGGTTCGTAACAATGGTTCTAGGGAAACCATTGAGCTTTACCACGTTGTCCACAAAGGCCTTGTCACACTCTTCATTGTAAATGGATGCTTAAGGGGTATAAAGTGAGCATACTTACTTAAGCGATCCACGACCACCAAGATCACTTCGTACCCTTGACTTGCGTGCAAGCCCTCCACAAAATCCATGGACAAGTCTTCCCATATAGCTTCCGGTATGGGTAAGGGCTGCAAGAGACCTGTAGGGGCCTTTGTATTATGTTTGACCTTTTGACACACGTCACATTCCGCCACCCACTTCTTCACACTTCTCTTTAGGCCCTCCAATAGAAGAAATGCTTGATCCTCATATAGGTCCTAAGCCATCCCGAATGACCACCTTCTTTGCTATGGTGGAAGTGAGTGAGAATCTCCTTCCTCAGGTTTGGTACGTCGGCACATAGACATAGGACTTGTAGTAGATAAGCCCATCACGCCATTTGAATCCGGTCACCCCATTACATGGACTCTCAAGCTTCTCTATGATCTCTTGAGACCTTGCATCCAACTCCAGAGCCTCTCTAAGCTTGTCCCATATCCTCCATTCAGCTCCACTCAAGGCCATATGTCAGCCTCATCTTCATACAAAGTCCACATCATTGGACTTCCCTCCTTCCTTAACAACGCATCAGCCACCTTATTCTCCTTGCCTGATATATAATGTCATACTCGAATCTCAGAAGCTTCACAAGAAACTTCTGTTGCTCTGGCGTCATGATCTTTTGTTCTAGCAACTGTCTTAATGCTTGTTGATCGGTCACTATAGTGAACTTTCTTCCCAAGAGGTAAGGTCTCCACACCTTCACCGCATGCACAACCGCCAACATTTCTCTTGCATAAGTGCTCCATGCTTTCTTCATTGGCCCTAAGGCCTTGGAGATATAAGCTATGGGCCTCCTTTCTTGAGCTAGTACCGCCCCAATCCCTTCTCCACTTGCATCAGTATATACTTCAAATGGTTTCTTGAAGTCGGGCAAGGCCAAGACGGGTGTCTTGGTCATGGCTCTCTTCAAGTTCTCAAAAGCTCTCCTTCCATCGTCGGTCCACTCGAAGCCCTCCTTTTTTAGCATGGAGGTAAGTGGCTTGGCTATCAATCCATAGCCTTGCACGAACCTTCGATAGTAGCCCGTCAAACCAAGGAATCCTCGTAGAGCCGACACATCCTTGGGTAAGGGCCAATCCACCATAGCTTCCACCTTCCGCTGGTCCACTTTTACTCCTTGGCCCGATATGATGTGGCCAAGGTACTCCAGCTCTTCTTGCATAAAGGCGCATTTGGAAGCCTTGATGAAGAAGTGGTGCTCCTTCAAGATCATCAATACTCGCTCCAATTGCTCCAAGTGTTCCTCCACATTCTTCGAGTACACCAAGATGTCATCGAAGAATACTAATACAAACTTCCTCAAGAATGGCTTAAATATGGCATTCATAGCCGCTTGGAAAGTTGAGGGGGCATTGCACAGCCCAAAAGGCATCACTAGGTACTCATAGTGGCCGGAATGAGTCCTAAATGCCGTCTTGTGGGTATCTTCCTCTTTCATCCGGATTTGATGGTATCCGGCCCTTAAATCCAGCTTGGTGAACACATGAGCCCCATGCAACTCATCAAGCATCTCGTCCACTTGGTATGGAAAATCTATCCCTCACTGTTGCCTCATTCAATGCTCGGTAGTCGGTGCAAAAACGCCAACTTCCATCCTTCTTCCTCACAAGCAACACCGGTGATGAAAAGGGACTAGTGCTTGGTCGAATCAAGCCACTAGCCAACATCTCCTCCACTTGTCTTTCGATCTCACCCTTTTGAAAGTGAGCATACCGGTATGGTGGCACATTCACCGGTTTGCTCGCATCTTTCAGCACAATGCGATGATCAAATTCCCTACTTGGTGGTAATGAAGTAGGTACCTCCAATACTTCCTTGTGTCTTTCTAAAACCGTCTTCACACCTTGGGGCAGCTCCTCATTTCCATCACTATGCTTCTCTTCTTGCCCTTCATCTCCTCGGTTTTGGCCCATCACTATGGCGAAGCAATGAGCCCCACCCTTGCATAGTTTCTCAAACATATTGGCCTCGCAAGGCCTTGGCTCTTTTGATGCTAGAGCTGTCCACGTCCTCTTCTTCCCTCCAAGCTTGAACTCCATAGTCATCTTCTCATAGTCGGTGACGACCTTGCCAATGCCTCTTAGCCATGCATTGCCCAAGACAACATCTAGCCCCACCAATGAGAGTACGTGAAGATCAGCCGCTATACGGATGCCTTGGACATTCATCTTCACGGTTCGCACTACCATCTCGCACCTTAGCTTTTCCCCGTTTGCCACCTTCACATCGAATGGCTCTACTTCTTCCCCATGCAATCCCACCTTAGAAAGGATGCGGAATTGATGAAGTTGTGGGTAGACCCACTATCCACCAATAATGTCATTTCATGCTTGCCAACCCAAGCCATAAGTCGCATGGTTGAGGGCTTTTGTACGCCGGACATGGCATTGAGGCTCAACTCGGCTTCCTCACTTTCCTCATCGCTAGAGGACTCCTCATGCCCGTGCTCTTCCTCACTTGTCTCCCCCAATTGCTCCTCCTCTATCCCGATCATACACATGACCTTGGCTTTCTTGCATTGGTGATCACGGCTCCACTTTTCACCACATTTGAAGCATAAGCCCTTCTTTATGTACTCATCAAGCTCCTCACGACTAAGCTTCTTGACTTCCTTCCCTTTGCTCCTTGAATCTCCCGTAGTCCCCTCCTTTCCTTTCCAAGACCCCGTGGAATACAAGGGTTTATAAACCTTGTTAGCCACTTGGTCCTTGACGTGTCTTTTCTCGAAGTGATGACTTTCTTCAAGGATTTCAGCCATCCTCATTGCTTCTTGCAGCCTAGTGGGCTGCTTCAACTTGAGCTCCTTGGCAATCCATGGTTTTAGACCATCCACGAAAGTGCCGATAAGTGCCTCCTCAGACCAACCCCTCACCAAGGTTTGGAGTTGTCGAAATTCCTCCACATACGCATGCACCTTGCCATCTTGCTTGAGCTTAGCTAGCTGGCCATGATGGTTGATAATGGGCGAAGGCCCAAATTGCATAAGCAGCTCCCTCTCGAATGCCGTCCACCCGAGCCTTCTTCCTTCCTTCTCATATTGGGCCCGTATCCATCTCCACCATTTGCTTGCCTTCCCATCAAGGAAGAAACATGCTGTGGCCACTCTCTCTGTCCTTGGTACTTCATATATATGAAAATAGTGGTCCGCCTTATCGAGCCACTCATGAGGGTCACCACCATTGAACTTAGGGAAGTCAATTTTTGGTCTCCTTGGTCCTCGGTTGTTAAACCGATTTCCATCATCATCTTCATAGTCACCTCCACGGTAATGTGGCCTTCTAGGTCCTCGGTGGTTAAACCGATTTCCTTCATCTTCATCATGATAGTGGTGGTCTCTTCTCGGTCTCTCATGTCTTCTAGCATCTTCATGGATCCGGCCATAGGGCATTTCTTCCCCATACCGACTCCCACGAATCTTTCCTCCATCCTTGCATGGTTATCAACATCACGGTCAGACTCCTCCTCTCGCAGCCACCTTTCCACTACCTCGTGCTCATTCTCCACACGCCCGCCCAATCTAAGAGGTTGCCTTGGTCTAGGCTCTCCCCTTGTGGACTTAGAAATGTGAGTTTCCCTCCCATCAACGAGTTGCTCCTCTTCCACCCTTGGGGTTTGTCCGCGGTTGGCCCCATTCGCTCCTCCTCCAAGTCTTGCCAATATTGCTTGCAAGTCTCGTCTCATGCCTTCCACCGCCTTCATGTTCTCCTCCGTAGCATTAGTGACGGAAGTGATGGCTCCTTGCATGTGAGTCATGTTGGTGGTAGTCTCCGCCATCTGCTCCTTCATCCAAAGAGTGGATGACTCCAAAGCTTCAAAGCGGTCTCGGTTGGATGGAAAAGTACTTGATCCGGCCTCCATTGGAATATGGGCAACAACAAGTCCAACCTTGGGTTCTCTCCAAAATGAAGATCGAACCCCCTCCCACGAAGAACTTTGCACGGACAACTTCCGACCTTGGGTTCTCTCCAGAAGAAGATCGAACCCCACCTCAAATAATAACTCCAACAAGAACAAACAACTTCTAACTATAACAATCTCAACGAAGAGAATCAAAGTAAGGTTTGCTCGTGATTACCCCGCTTGAAGCGTAGAGATCTTCAAGCAACTCATCTCAATGAAAGCACCAATTTGTTAGGGTCCCCGGTCAAGGACTCCAAAACATTCACCAACTCCTCCGCGCGATCCGCTCCAACACCACAATCGATCCTCCGAACCGTTTCCAGTAACACACGAGCGTGGTAATTAGGATCTAACACACAAGAAATGAAGAATGCCTCACTGTTATTACGAAGAACGTGGTCTCAGGATTATTAGTCCTTCGAACCACCAGACACAAGAACACTCGTACAAGGGTTATTAGCCCAAGCACGCCCAAACTTAAGAGGTTATCAGCCCCCAAGTTTACTGGCATAAACGTGCCTATGCCTGGCCAACATTCATAAGCTCTCTAAGCTTACAAAACATAACCCCCCTTCCCTATTGCTCCTGAGGAGTGCTTATATAGGCATCCTCAGGAGCTTACAAAATCCTACCAACCCAATCAAATCAAATCTAGATCAAATCTTCAAGATTCTAAGGAAACAATTCGAAACAATTCCTAGAATCAAGGAGATTTGATGATACATGCCTAAAACAACTTAACTGAAAAGGAAACTAATCTTCCCAATCAAATCAAATCTAGATCAAATCTTCAAGATTCTAAGGAAACAATTTGAAACAATTCCTAGAATCAAGGAGATTTGACGATACATGCCTAAAACAACTTAACTGAAAGGGAAACTAATCTTCTAGAGTTTAGGAGAAACATCCTAAATCTAGAAGATATGATTTATTCAATCACCTTCTAGAGTTTAGGAGAAACATCCTAAATCTAGAAGATATGATTTATTCAATCACCTTCTAGAGTTTAGGAGAAACATCCTAAATATAGAAGATATGATTTATTCAATCACTCCCCATAAGGAAATCAATCTCTGAAGATATCTCCATAATGCACTTGATCTCGCCGCCGTCCGCCGCCCTACACGGTGGCACTGCCGCCTATCACTGGGGCCACATCTCGCAACTTATCCTTTCCATCGTGGCCGTATAGGCCATGGTCTTCGCTTGGGATCCTTTCATGTCAAGAAGTGGTGGTGTGAGGAGGAGGGTGAGGGGTGTCAAGAGGGAGGAGGCACCAAGTGTTTGTTTGGTGGTGGCCATGGCGGAGATAATAGTTGTCTACTTGGCAACGTGCTGTTTTTCTGTGAGAATCTTATCGAAATTAAAAAAATTCTATATTAATTGGCATAGCCAGCCGAGAAAATTAGGGAGGGTTTAAAGAAAAGAGAAAAAAAGGTAAGCAAATAATAAAAAAAAAAGAAAAAGCCGCCTTCCTTTTTATTTTATTTTAGTGTTAAAATTATGCACGGGCTAATGTTGATCGTAGGGGTGGCAATTTTTGACATGACACGATAACTCGATACAAACACGATATGAATTAAATGGGTTTGGGTTGACTATTTTTTGGTACAAACCCATGTATGACACGACCAGCCAACACGAAATTTAAATAGGTTGTCTTCGGGTTCAACCGCTTAACCTGAATTGACCCAAATTGACCCGTGTATTTAATCAGGTTGACACGAACCCATCTGACCTGTTTTGACCCGAACCCGTCACCCGCTTTGCCTGCACGTACGCTGCCATGATCCGTCCGTCACCGCTATCCGAGGCCTCTAGATCAAACAAACGAAGCTAACGGTTCCACCAAACGAAGCTGGTTAAATAGTCAAAATTTAGATTATATGAATTATATTTTAATCTGATTAGATTGATCAAACAAGCAATGCAACCAATTTGACCTAATCTACGTTTTGGGAGCAACTTTTGTGACTGTTGAGTCCAAATATCACAATCCCCTTTAACGAAAAGAAAGTAAAAAATAAAAGCAATTGTCGTTACTCTTTTTTCTGAGAAACTTCCTAAGCAATTAGGTTATAAATGATAAAATACTAATAATGACTGTTTAATGACATTTTAGAGAGTTTTAATGGAGATAATTTTTTACTCGCACCACCGCTCTCTTCGACTCTACCCTTCTTTCGCCGGCTCATTTTCCATTATAAAATCTTATGCGGGTTTTATTTCTTCCGTCCTCTCGGGTCACAGGTCGTGTCAGGTTAATCGTGTTTTGAGTCAGGTCGTGTTCGTGTTCAAATTACCTAACCCGTTTAACTCACGTGTTTGGGTTGATGTGTTTTCAACCCGACCAAACATGACACGACCCGGACACGACACAACATGATACGATTGCCACCCCTAGTTGACTGGATAAGCAACACCGTTCTCAGATTTTTTTTTTAAAGCCCATCAATATCTTTGGCATAGCCCAGCCTACTCTCAACTCTGTTAAGGCCGATCTAATTCTAGATAAAGAAGAAGATTACGTTAGGTAGCTGACAGTCAGTATAAAACTTCGTAAGATCTATTAAAATATGAATCTACTAGTCAAACTATATGATTAGTTAGAACATCCTATTTGTAATTTAAATATCGACTTGGTTCTGAATAGAGCATAGTGAAGAAAGTAGATTTATGTAGCCAATCCTATGTAGTTGGAAAAAGGCTTAGAGGGTTGAGTTGAGCCTAGTCTACTCTCAAAATCATACAAACTTAAAAGAATTTTTTTTATAAAATAATAGATGAAATAAAAATAGAAGGGGAAATAGCTTTTCCTTACAAAAATTTTGAAATTAGGACATGTTATTTTTAATTGCTCAATCTCACTCAAAAGTGGAATTTTTTGATGAATTTCTAAGTGAAAATAAAGTGTTGATTACATAATCTCAAGAAAAATAAGGAAAAAAATAAAAGGTTCATCCGAACTCTAACCTTCTTTTAAGAATTTTGAGAAAATTATGGATCATCTTTGTTGCTGCAGAAATCCGTTCTTCAACTTGGGTGCGGCTAACTTCTGGATCCAGATGACGACTTTCTATCCGGATGAACCTGCAAGATGATCTCCATGCAGAAGGCATTGGGGGTGGCCTCCGTGGAAGACCCTCCGATGCCCAAGTCAATGGCAATTTCTCAGCAATCAGATATAAGAACAAGGCTCTCGCAGAAGAGTCCCTCAAGAATGACCTCTCAAGAGCTTAAGAACTTTGCTTGAGCTTTTTTCTGCTCAGAGTGAGCATGTGGGCATATAGCATACCTCAAAATATCTTAGAATCAGGCATTTATAGACTGTTGAAATGATGGCGGGTTGATACCTGACTTCTTGGATGTGTCTTAGGAAGCTGAAAGATGGTACGATTTGAATCTGATTGGTTATAGGTCCGGTAGGATTCGAATCATGTTAGTTAGAGGATCGACGATCGAGGAAGCTGATAGGTGCTTTGAGATTGGGTTACTTATAGGCACTAAGCTATTTTTGGCTTTACGGGCTTTATTTCTTTCTTGAGAATGCTGGCAGCCGACGTGGTTGGAGTCACGCCAAATAATTAGGGCTTTGAACTTTCATTGATTGGCATCAGAGGGTTATGTTTGGCTTCTCACTTCCATTTAAGAGGATCACTTTGAAAATCAGATGATCGGAGCCGTTCACTATGCAGAGGACTTGGCATAATGCTAGATAGCAAGGGCGCTTGAGCCGAAGGAAAAATAGCTTGGTCTTATCGAGGCATAGGGATAGCTCGGTCCTGCCGAGGTGTGTAGGTGGTTAAGTTTGTTTGAGGCATAATGGTTTTGCCTTTTTCTGAACGTGATGGTTGATGATTCAGAAATTGAAAATGATCCTAGCCTTTTTTGTTGTATGCACGAATATTAACACAATGACGATTTTATCTTACATCACATGCCCCCCCACTCCCTAGTCCGAAGAGTAGGTTCGGACATAGGGAGTAGAGTTCCAGATGGCTTAATTTGACTCGAGGGATTTGAATTTGAAAAGGCATGTAATGATGGCCTCATAAATGCCACATCATTGCTCCATCATCCTTCTCGGGCGGATGAAACAAGACCCCTCATCTGTTGCGACCGATGGTTGAGGGAATGGCACACAGCAAATCTCCGCACTCGCAGTGCCTATGTTGATAGCCTGAACATTTGGGGATCCATGTCGGTGATATCTTGCCTTTCTGTAAGGCGGTTTAAAATAGATTGGGGTAGTTCTACTTTCCGCTACACTACCTTTTTCCTTCTTTTCTGAAGGCTTTTCTCTCACAACTTCTTTGACTCTGGTTAGAGCTCCTTCCATTCAGCCCGAAAATATGGAACGTCCAAGTGATGTTGTTTCCTTGATGACCTCAAAAGACTTAGAGAACATCCACCGTAGGTATGGGATTCCTCAGGATATCAATCTATGGGTGTCAAAGCCTGAACAGAGGGTTATAGAGAAATTGGAGTCCAGGGTTTTCCTCTACGAGGAGAGTCTAAGAGTGGGTCTCTGGTTTCCCATCCACCCATTGGTGAAAGAAATAATGAGGCTCTACAGAATTTGCCCAATGATGGTGGCTCCAAATAGCTAGCGCAATATCATTGGATTCATATCGATGTGTAGCCGTGTTGGAGTAACATCGATGCTTCCCATATTCTGGGTCTGCTATAACTTAGTCTTGGGGAAGAATTCCGAATGGCCTTATGTTGGACCTCGGAGGTCATTCAAGATGATATCGAAAACTCCGTCATCCATAAAGGGATGGAAGTCCCAATTTTTCATTGCCGAAGGGAACATCGATTTTGACTTCCCTCTAGTATGGAGGGACTATGTGAAGGATTCAGATGTACATCCAAAGCTGTCTAAGTGAGAAGAAGATGAACTGACTACCCTTCGCAGTGGCTGAACATTCTCAGCTGGAGCCCTCTTGACCAAGGATGCTCTTTTCAATGCCGGGATTAACTCCATTGATCCCCGAGGTAAGTTTTTATCCCTCTCTTTTGTCGATTGGATCTTGGCAATTTTATAGCTGATTGAATTCTCGCTTCCTGTGTTCATAGATGATAGGTCAAAGTTTGTGGCCCAGATGAAGGAAGAGCTGGGCAAGCGCCAAAGGACATCCGATTCTGGGGAAAGACGCAAGCCTGAAAAGAAAATCCATCTTCCGAAGGAGAAACCGGTGGTGGAAGAGGGGCAGGCGACCGAAGGAAGGACGATGGTCGAGGGAACATTAGGAGAAATGACCAACAAAGTTCCTAGCGGGCAAGTAATGGTGATATCGAACGATTCTGATGGAATACCACCATCTAAATGTATAGCTTCTATGTCTAGGGATGAGGGGTCGCAACCTGAGGGGGTTAGGAGCCCAAGAATCCCCTCAACTCATGAAGGAGAGCTTTCAATTCTAATTGAGGGGATAAGGGGGGTCGGAGAAGATACCGAAGTACGGGAGGCACCTTCTGTTGGAGAACTCCCCCTAGAAGAGTCAAGGGATGTTGAGGAAGGTGCCGAGGCACAAGGGGAGCTGAAAAGGCTGGAGGAGACATCGAAGTGCGGGGGGAGCCTCTCGTGGAGGGATCCTCCCTAGAGGAGACGAGGGAGGTCAGGAAAATGTCCGTGGATCAAGAAGAGTCCTCGGACGAGGAGGATGTCCAGATCGGGGTTTCTGCAATCGAAGCACCAAACAAAGGAGCGAGCAGACCAAAATCTCTCAGGCCGAGGCTTCCCAGGCCAAGTATCTGGTTGAAGAGGCCAGGCGAGTTGGGGTCCCTCGGACTGAGGCTTCTCAGACCGGTTCATTGGTTGTAAACTTACTCATACCTGATCTAGATGTCGAGGAAACGCTGGCCATCTTAATGCGGTCCGTTCTATATGGAGGGAAAAGTTCTTCAGAAGGAGGGCCTATCGAGGAGGATATTATTACTGCGGCATTCTGACGAGCTGGCATGCCGAGGGATATCGATCTCCTACCCGAAATTGACAACTATCCTCTTACCAGGATTGCAGCAGCATATACTTCCCAGGTAGGTTGAAATATCGAGGCATCTTATTTTTATAGATTAATCTAACCAAAGTTCATCATCAGAGTTCTATTTGTAGAATGCTCTTATAACAAGGGCATTATGCTATCATCTAAACTTGGCTGCAGAAGCCTGTGCCCAAGCTAGGAGGGAGGCCGTCATCCTTTGAGAGGAGGTGGCATTAACTGATAAGCTTTCTAAGGCCCTGGGATTAGCTCAGAAGAAGCTTGAGAAATTAGAGAAATCAGAGGGAGCTGCTCTAGAAAGAGTGTCCAGACTTTAGGCTAAAGTTGATGAACTTAAAGAAGTTCATGAATTAGTCGATAAGGCTCGGTTGGAGTTATTACAGTGCAGATCAAAGCATGCTCAAGAAATAGAAGCTTTAAATAAGCTCTTTGCTGAGAGGTGGAACAACTTAAACGGGTGCTTCACCGAGGAAAGGCATATTTTAAATAAAAGACTTGCTGATGAGGAGGATAAATCCAGATGGCATCGAGAGCAGATTGCCAAACTTACTGCTGACTTGGCTCAGTCTCAGCAAGAGGTCGGGGAGAGACAGTTGAAGATTGATGACATCAAGAGGAAGATGCACCAATATAAGAAGGATAAGTTAAAGGCTCATGATCAAATCAAGGAGACAAAGGCAAAAATGGATTGGCAGGACGAAGAGGTATGGCCTTGCCTTACTTCTTTTTATATTTCCCCTCTAACTGCCATTAGTTTGATTGACCTTGCACTTTCAGGTGAGCAAGATTATGGTTGATGCCAATAATCAGATAAAGGTTCTGAGAGGGGAGCTAGCCTCGATCCGTCAGAGGTGTTTTGAACTTGAGAATCAAGTGGCTGAGGCCAACAGGCGGGCTGCCCTGGCAATGAAAGAGTATACAAACTTTGCCCAATTTTTGGATGAGCAAAAGGCAGCTTGCGCTGATGCATACCAGATTGGAGAGGAAGAGACACATGAAAGGGTATCTCGAGAATACCCAAAGTTAGACCTCTCCTTTTTAGAAGCTGAACATTATAGAAGTCACACGCCGGGGGTTGAATTATTTGCCGAAGCTGAATATGAAGAGATTCCGGACGTCGATTTTGAAGTTGTTTCGGATGCAAACTTGGCCAAGGATTCAGTGATAGCTATTCAAGAGGGAGGGATTCCTTAGCGTGCTGCCAAAGAACCCAAAGCTCCTCGAATGGCCATGCTCAAAGTAGGTGAATCAAATCAGCCTCCCCCGAATGTTTTTAAAGCTGCCCCTAAAGTCAAGCCTAGGTCTTAAGGACTCTTCCTGTAATTTTTCTTTTTCTTATAATTGGAGAGGCCTAATAGAGCTTCATTTTGTAATATCGATTTCTATTAACAAATCTTCTGTCTCCCCTTATGTTTTTCATTGTTTGAGCGTCCCATATTTAATGATCTTTTTAGCATGTCCCTGGCCTGCTAGGTTTGGACACTCAAAATTAGTTTATTGCTGAGCTGTGTAAGTAGATCAGCTCTATCAGAGCTTAGAGCGTCTTAAATAACTTCATTGAGATATGAAAGATAACTCGGTCTCGCCAAGGTAAAGGAAATTGCTTGACCTTGGTGAGGCTAAATCAATCAAGCTTGCCGAGGTGGAGAATAGTTCGGCTTTACCGAAGTAAAGGAGATAGCTCGGCCTTACCGAATAATAACATTTTTGTTGCCCAGATATAGCAACCCAAGAGGGAGGGATAAATTGGGTTTCTTAAAAATTTAATTAACTATCAAGTATGTGCACTTATATTTGTTTCACGAATAAATAACATGTAGTGAAGTGAAGCTAATATGCAAGCAATCACAAATAAAATCACACACAAACACAACAAGATTTATAATGGGTCGGTGCCAACCCTGCACCTACATCCACTCTCCAAGAACACCTTGGGTATTCTACTAAATACAACTAGCCTATCTGGCTAGCAAACTTATTTTCGGGCACAAGTAAGCCTTACAAATACACAACCGGGTAGACCTATACCTAATCACGTTTCACAACTGTGAAACTAATCAAACACAAGTAATAGAGTGTTTTAATACAAGATGCTCCTAATAAATGAGCAGATGAATCATTAAAGTATACTTAGCAACTTGAAGAACTCAATCCGAAGTAGCTTCTTTCTTTAATGGCGCACCAGCAAAAGAGAAGCTTTCATGGAAGCTTTGAATGTTCTTCAAAGAGGGTTGTTGGAGCTTTAACACTACTTCAAGAATCAGCAATGAATGAACTCCGGTAGCTTGATACAATCAATACAATACTCCAATACACCTCTTTATAAATAATAAATCTCTTTTTTCTAAATGATTCTTCTTACAATATTTTTCACTAATATTTTCTTATTTTTCTTTTTCTCTTTTTTTTTCACTCTTGAATCACTGTTCAATACTTCTACTTATAACAAGAAAAAAAATATAGCCATTGCAAGAGAAGAGAGAGAGAGAGAGCAGCAGCAACAATAATACTTGGCAAGCTTAGCTACGGAGTCCAGTCATCCAAGATTATAATCTGGTTGCCTAACTCCAGAGATTAGATGCCCAAGTAAAGAGTTTGTGAAGCCCCAACAATAGAAGTGAAGGATTGAAATCTAGAACAAAGAACCAGCCAAGAACTCACCCGATTTACAATAGAAAATGTCATTCCAAACCCATAAAACGGGAAGCTAGGGAAAAAGTAGTATGTCAATCCACAAAATCGGCAGCATGATTTCAAAATCTTGCCGACCAAGTGTAGATCCGGCAGCCTAACTTTTGATTCAGAAAAGTGTCAGCCGATGGAAGTGAGAAACCAGCAAGCCAACAAACCCAGTTGGCAAGCTAATTTTTGAACATAGAAGTTACCAGCTGAGACCCTCAAAAATTTGGCAGACCAAGATTGAAACTGGCAAGCCAATTTAAGAGCACTGAATTCTCAGGGAAGTCCAAACAGAAGCCATTGCAAAATTGGCAAGCTAATTTCAATAACTGGCATCCCAAAAATAAGAGCCAGGAAGCCACACAGAAAGCCTTAAGAAACTGGCATGCCAAAATAAAAATTAGCAAGCCAAGAATAACCATCAGGGAGTCAGCCGAAGGCCAAATAAAATCGGCAGCCCAATCTAGAAACCAGCATGCCAAGATTTAAGTGCCGGGGAGCCAATCCGAAAGCCAAATAAACTTCAAAATTAGCCAACATAGATACGAACAATAGAAATTCAGGGAGCTTTAAATAATTCAATTGTCCAATGCCAAATAGAAATAAATAACTTTTAAGAAATGTTCAAAACATAGATTTTAGATAGAGATGTGTAAGACGATTAAATCCAGTTTAAGACAATGCAATCATAATTAAACTTGAGAGTCATTTTGTCGAATGAACCATCCAAACATAAAACGTATGAAAGTCATCTAGAGATTGTAACATTTAAGTTCATTGAAAAATAAGTTACTACAAGCATATTTATGCATTACCTATAATACCATTCATTTTGAATCACAGTATATCTTGGGCTAGAGCAAGTGTATCCTTTTATGATGAGTAATCTGAAATAGATCAAACTTGATAGAGATGATATTAGTATAATACTTAATTATTTTGTGTTTCATCAAAATCAATATGAGGTCAACAATTTTATTTTTCTCAAGATATTTATTTCGCTATCAATGAGCTAGCTTTTTTGATGCGGGTCGTATACGTCAAGTAGCCAATCGTCAGTCAGGCCACTTGTCCTGCATTTAAAGCACAGCAGAGATCAAGGGAAGAGATTACTCTGGGCCTACTGAAGTAGTGACACGCAATCAATCCATGGGCTCAAAAAGTGTTCCTTCCATTGGACAAGGAGAAACTCCTCGGCTCCCATTCGAAGAGGAGCGGATGGGCGACATGTGGCCTTAGCAAGATTGAGTTATGGTGATTGGCATGCTTTGAATTTTGAATTCCTCTCTTTATTGATGGAATCCATCCTCTACCTGATGGCTATAAAAAGGGGAAGACTGAGAGGTATTAAGCATGATTTGAGGGTCCCTTTTATCTTGAGAGTGGAAAAGTTTGAGGGATTTTTCCTTATGCCAAAGTCAGAGGCCGAGGGGTCGGCCTTTCCTTCCAAAATTTGATCTGAAGCTAAAGATTTGAATGAAGAAGTTGTTGAAAAGTAAATCCCTCCCAAGAGATCAAAGGGTTCACTGTCTCCTCGGCATTCGAGCATAAAAAACAAGAAGGGGAAGGAGAAAGAAGCTATCAAGGTCATACGTAAAGCGCAAGGGAGGATGTGTAAAGGTCATATGGGAAGCGCACAAGGGAGCTTCCTGACCTCGATTCATCCATCGTGGAATTATAGCGGCCATAGTGAAAATGCTATTGTTGATGGGCCTTGACTTCCACAGGCTTTTCGTCAACCATGGTAATCTTCATGGGCGGCCGAATGTCCATCAAGTGGCTTCTCGAAGGATGAAAGGCTCAAGATAAGTATCATCGGGCTGCTTCTTCCTCCCGAACCTTTATTCGGTGCTGTAGGGATCGAAATTCAACATAGTTCTTTTTCCAAAGCAGAAGCCCTGTTGATGCAATATAGGCAACCAAACTTGCTTGTTTACCTAGAAATTTCTTTGTATTTTCTATGATGCAACGTACTTGTAATGCCCTGTAATGGGCCATAGTATAACATTTTGGAATAATAGAGATTTTTCCTTTTAGATGTTTGTCTCTTTCTATTTGTTTCTTTTTTCGCTAAGTGTTTGTAACTTTGATGCACGGATGCCTTCGATCAAATCATGTCAGGGTGTGCTTGATCTTTCGATTAAACCGAAGAAAGATTTGAACCTGCTGAGGGATGGTGATCCCAATAGTGTAGCGAAGGCTCGGTCGTGCCAAGATGTAGGAATATCCCATAAGGCATTTTCTTACTTAGGAAAATGAGCACTTCAGTTTTCCTAAGGTTCAAATTGGTGTTCCCGATTGAACTGGATTCGTAAATCGTCTGGGGAGATAGGTATTTAGCTTTTGCCAAGTATTTAGTGATCCCGTCCAGCCTTGTCGAAGCTTGTCGGGTTATGCTGAATCTTTGAGGATGGGGTATTTAACTCTGGGCGGCCTTGCCGGCACCCAACAAATGTTCGGTCATGCCAAAGCGTCTTGAGAGTCTTTATTTAACTCGAGAAAATTAGGAGAATTGCTCGATCATGCCAAGAATTTCTTGGCCCTTCTAAGATTTGAAAGAAATTTTGCCTCGCTCTGCCAAGGCGTGGAGATTGTTGCCCGGAGAGTATTTGCTTGGAATTGACCCAGCCGGGATACGGGGAAAGTAGCTCGATCGTGCCGAGTTTTGAAGATAAAATATACTTTACTTGGTCCTGTCAAGGTGCGGAGAGATCGCTCGGCCTTGCCGAGGTACGGAGAGATTGCTCAGACTTATCGAGGTTCGGAGATGGAACATATTTTACTTGGCGCTGCCAAGGTTCGAAGAAATCGCTTGGCCCTGCTAAGGTTTGAAGATAGAATATATTGTACTTGGCATTGCCAAGGTACGAAAAAATTTCTCGGCCATGTTAAGGTTCGGAGATAGAATATATTTTACTTGGCGCTGCCAAGGTACGAAGAAATCGCTCGGCCCTACCGAGGTTCGGAGATAGAACATATTTTACTTGGCACTATTAAGGTACAGAGAAATTGCTTGATCCTGCCGAGGTTCAGAGATATAATATATTTTACTTGGTGCTACTAAGGTACGAAAATCTCTCGACCTTGCCGAGGTTTGAAGATAGAATATATTTTACTTAGTGCTATCAAGGTACAAAGAAATCGTTTGGCCCTGCTGAGGTTCGAAATAGAATATATTTTACTTAGCGCTGCTAAGGTATGAAGAAATCGCTCGGTCCTGCTGAGGTTTGGAGATAGAATTTTTTTTTTTGGCGCTGCCAAGGTACAAAAAAATCAAACCCATGGATTGTTGGTTAGATGAAGACCTGTCCTCCATCAACAACCTTTGGGAAAGTGAATAAGATAGGACTATTTTGAATGTAAAAATTAAACTTTATTACTGTGAATGAAATGGGTTCAGTTCTGATGTACTTCATTGATGGTATGTTTGGAGGTTGTCCGTATTCCACGTCCGGGGAATAGACTTTCCATCCAAATCTTGGAGTTTGTATGTGCCAAGTCCGATAACCTCTGTAACTTAATAGGGGCCTTCCCAGTTTGGAGATAACTTTTCTTGCTCCAATGGTTTGGAGACTAATACTTTGTGGAGCAAAAGGTCACCGGAAAGGAATAATTTTTCTTTGACTCGGGAGGAATGGTAACGAACCACTCATTGCTGGTAAGCAGCCATCCAAATCCTGGCTTTTTCTTTGACTTCTTCTATTAGGTCAAGATTGGCTCGGAGTTGCTCATCGTTTAACTCTTCTGAATAACTTTCCACTCATGGCGAGGGTAATCCCACCTCCACAGGAATGATGGCTTCAGTTTCAAAAGCCATTTTGTATGGAGTCTCGCCGATGGAAATTCTTTGGGTGGTTCGGTAAGCCCAAAGAATATGATGAAGCTCATCCATCCATCTTCCCTAGGATCTATTAAGCCGAGCTTTATTTCCTTGCAAAAAAAGTTTGGTTTGTTACCTCTGCCTCACCATTAGCCTGAGGATATCCGACTGACATGAGCCGATGGTTGATAGCATGATCTTTACAAAACTCTCAAAACTTTGGGTTATCAAATTACCGACCAATATCGGTGATGATGGTATGTGAAGGCCAAACTGACAGATAATGGATCTTCATACAAAATCTTTAGCTGGGGCTTCAGTGATCTGAGCAACTACCTCGGCCTCGACCCACTTAGTGAAGTAGTCAATTGCAATGAACAAGAATTTTCTCTATCCAATGGCAGGTGGGAAAGGACCAAGAATATTCATACCCCACTTGGTGAAGGGCCACCGAGATGACTGCTGTAAATACCTTCATGGACCTCTCTCAGAGCGTAGCTAGCTTCTGACAGCCAAAGACATTTAAGTAAGGGCATGGAGAAGGACCGTTTGTATGGCTGTCCATCCAATAGGACATAGTGAGATGCTTGCATCTTTAATTTCCTTGGCTCCTTTCTATCAGCCGAAAGAAATCCTTCTTTGAGGTATTTAAGGATCGGATCGAACCAAGATAGTTTGGCCTCAATCTGCAACACTCAATCAACATTGAAAATGCTGAACTTTTTCAGGACTTTCAGATGAAATTTTTGTTCGAGATCCATTGAATCCGTGGTTGCCGGGCGAGATAGAAGGTCAGCGCTCGTATTTTCAGCTCTTGGGACTTGAATAACATAAAGTTTAGAAAAGCAAAAGGATAAACCATGTACCTTTTTATGATACCGAATCATGTTTGGCTCTCTAGCTTTAAATTCTCTTCGCACGCGACCATCAATCAGCTAAGAGTCGGTGTAGACATTCAGCCTCTTGACTTTAAAATCACAGGCGATTTGAAGTCTAGCAAGCAGAGCCTCATATTTAGCTTCATTATTGGAGACTGAAAAGGAGAAACAGATGTCGTACTCAAATGTTGCTCCTTCCGGATTGGTGAGGACTAAGTCAGCACCAGAACCATTGATGCTGGAGAATCCATCTACGTGAAGTAGCCACAAAGCTTTGGGTTTCGGTTGCTCAGAAACCTCTGGAGTGGAAACATCCTTTAATATGGTGCACTCAAGAAGGAAGTTCGCCAGAATTTGTGCCTTGATGGCTGGATGAGGTTGATACTGAAGATCATGTTTGCTTAGCTCGACAGCCCATTTGGCCATTCTTCCTGATACTTCTGGATGGTGAAGAACCAACTTAATAGGTTGGTCAATTAGAACTGCCATGGTATGTGCCTAGAAATAGGGATGCAGCTTTCGAGCAGATGTTGTCAAAGCTAACACCATCTTCTCGATCCGAGGATACCTTGTTTCAGCATCACAGAGCAATTTACTGATATAATAAACTGGTCATTGTATCTTGTTTTCTTCTTGAACCAACACAAAACCAACGGTGCTTTTCGAGACTACCAAATATAAATACAGGATTTCTTTGGCTTCAGGATACTAAGAAGCGGCAGTAAGCCGAGGTATCTTTTGAGGTCCTCAAAGGATTTCTGGCAGTCTGTGGTCCACTGAAAGCTCTTGGCTGACCAGAGCGCCTTGAAAAAAGGAAAATATTTTTCAACCGATTGGGCAATGAAGCGATTAAGGGCTACTATTCTTCCAGTAAGACGTTGGACCTCTTTGACTGATCTGGGGGGGCGCCATCTCTTGGAGAGCATGAATCTTCTGAGGGTTCGCCTCAATGCCCTGCTGAAAGACCATAAAACCCAAGAACTTTTCAAAATTGACTCCAAAAGTATATTTGGTCAGATTCAGCTTCATCTGAAACTTTCTGAGTATCGCGAAGCTTTTTGTGAGATCATTGATATACTGGAAGGCTTCCTTGCTTTTAACCAGCATGTCATCAACATAGACTTCCATGTTTCAACCAATATATTCTTTAAGGACTTTATTGATCTGTCTTTGGTAGGTTGCTCCTGCATTCTTCAAATCAAAAGGCATAACTCGGTAGCAATAAATGCCTCAGTCAGTGATGAATGCAGTCTTTTCTTCATCTTCAAGTGCCATTCGAATTTGATTGTAGCCCGAGTAACCATCCATAAAGGTAAGCATCTGGTGGCTCGAGGTAGCGTCCACAAGTTGATCAATCTTTGGCAGAGGAAACACTACAAGAGAACAAAAATATAGCGATGCCCAAATGCGTCGCTAATGCATCGCTAAACAGGCTATTGCGACGCAATAGCGACGCAATGATGGTGTCGCTCAGATGATCGTCGCAATCTCAATTTGTCGCAATTGCATCGCTTCACATCGACTCTCTGCGATGCACCAATGTGTCGTAATATTGCAACGCATCCTAAATGCGTCACTAATTTTAAAACTAATTTTTAATATTTAATAATATTATTAAATATTATGACATATTCAATTGCGTCGCAATATTATGATGTATTTAGTTACGTCGTAATATTTAATAATAATATTTTAGATATAGTAGCGATGCAATTTGAGTCGCTAATGCGTCGCTAATTATTTTTTTTAAAATATTGCGATGCTAGGTCATTGCATCGCAATATTTAATAATAATTTTAGATATATAGCGATGCAATTTGAGTGCTAATGCGTTACTAATTAATTTTTTAAAATATTACGATGTTAGGTCATTGCATCGTAATATTTAATAATAATATTTTAGATATTAGCAATGCAATTTCAGTCGCTAATGCGTCGCTAATTAATTTTTTAAAAAATATTACGATGCCAGGTCATTACGTCGCAATATTTAATAATAATATTTTAAAATATTAGCGATGCAATTTCAGTCGCTAATGCGTCGCTAATTAATTTTTTAAAAAAATATTAAAAATTAAAATGGTTAATACAATTTCGTTACATTTAAATATTGATCAAACATTCTTCACTCATATTGATCCAAACAATAATCATTCAATTTTTGAAAATAATTAATATATTAAAATTTTAAAGTTTTCATGTACAAAATATAAAGTAAAAAAATACATCAAGAATCCGAGCGATCACGTGGAGGCTGAAAACCCTGCGACAGCGGCTAACATATCTTGCAATGACTCATCTGATCTCGCATGTCTGCAAGCTCCTGTTGATGGCCTCGCATATGCTACTTGAACTCGTGCTCGACCTCCTGCCGAACCTCCTGATGAACGTCCTACCGAACCTCCTCCGTAATAGATCTCCGAATGTCATCTAAATGCTCGGCAGGAATATCACCAGAATATCGCGAGCTGGAGGCCTGATGGGGAAAATATGCAGAAGCTCTAGTGCCCAGACCATAGACCCTGCGGTCTTGCGGCTGGGCACCAACAGCCTCCAAAAATACATGTCGACTCTCCTCTGCTGAGAGTTCGACGGGCGTCTCCCCATCAGTAGAGTCGACCTGCGATGCCTGGGAGCGAAGCTCCTCGACTCGTGTCTTTGAATTATAAAATCAACAATAAATGAGTTAATAAATTTCTCTAAATAAAATTTTAGAAATTAAACAGATACTACATAAAGCTAATTTCTTACCGCAACCTCCCGTGATCGCGTATCGACCCAGGAACCGTCCCTCCTAGTGTGTGTCGCCCTGAATAGACGAAACTCACCAGGATCTCCGCCCTCCTGCTCAGACTATAATAATAAAAAAATTGATATTAATACAAATATTTATAAATAACTAAATAGTAATTAAATATTTATGTTTTCTTACCATACGCCGTCTGTGCTCCTGAATCGAAATGGAGCCCGAAGTATGGCAGGAGAGACCCGTGCCAGGACCGCCCTTCTCAGATCGATGGTTCGTGCTGGCTGATGCGGACCTCCTGCGCCAGCCATCGGACTGCCAGGCCTGCTGCCACTCGTGCCAAATACCCTCTGGCACATGCGCAGGACGCTGACCCGATGACCTCCAACGATGAAGCATGTCGGAGTATCGGCGTCCCGTAAGAGCCTCCCATGCTGCCCTAATGGCATCATGGCTGGCAGGGTCCCACGTAAACTTTTTCTGCATTAAAATAAACAGTTAGTTTTAGAATTTATTAAGATTAAAAAATTTAATATCAGTGATAAATTGTATTTAATAAGTTTACCTGAAACTCAGAAAAATAAAACTCCCTCGTGGCTGGCAGATACGTGGCGCCAATCGTAGCCACTGGGATCTGCACGCCTCTGAAATACGGCGCTGATGTGGCTGGATACATGATGCTGCTCAATGAATCTGTTAAAAAAATGCATGTTTATAAGTAATTGACTTAAAAACATAAACATATATTTTTAATTAGTATATACTTACAGCCCTGAGCATCAAGTCGAAGTATGGTGCGGCCGATGGTGGAAGAACTCTCGGAGGTATGTGCCGATCGGCTGGATGGTAATACTGCAGGATCACTGCCGACTAGAGATCGAAGGCTGTGCGATGCTGGAGATCCAAACTCTCCATCTCCAAAGCTCATGTGATCTGATGCAGCAGGGCTACGTCCCTGCTCACTCCGTATGTCATCGGTAGATCTACCTCTGCCCTGTCATACTGAAAATACTAAAGATTCACACAATTAAATTACGATTAATGATTGACTATGTAAAAATTTAACACTTATAAAAAAAGTTAAATTTAAAAAACCTCTGTTTAATCGTGTCATTTGTTTCGTGAAATGTTGGTTCAACATCCGATGCCGTATCGGATTGCGAATCAGTTTCATTATCATCGGAAGGAAACCGAACATTTGCATCCGCAATTTCTTGGACATCACCATTTGGATCTCTAAGTGATGTTTCAGGAGCCCTTGTGTCGTCCTCAATTGCATGCATTTCCATCTCATCCTCTTGAAATGCAGGGCACTCGGCTGATTGACTTGATGAACTCTCCTCTAATACGATTGTTGAACGTGGGACGATTTTAGAAACGGCCCACCAATCTCGCTTGTCGTTGCGCAAACTTGGATATCCGCAGTAAAACACTTGCTGAGCTTGGGATGCAAGGATGAATGGGTCATATTTCTGCAATCTTCGTCGATGGTTCACTTCAACCAAATTGTAGTCGTTATGAACCCTTTTGCCCACAGGAACTGTTGGATCGAACCAATCGCAACGAAACAATACGGTTCGTTTCATAGGGCTTGAGTTCGGGTCGGGCCGCAAGGCGGTCCATTCAATCATGAGACTTCACAAGCATTCAAGTGTCCTAAATTAATTCCACCTTCACTCCATGTCTAAAAGGTAAGGCCCTATCCCATTCAAGAATATTTTTTGTGATATGTTATTCTACTTTTAATTATCATCGATCGGTTACATTTAAATTTCAGCAGCATTTCCCCATATGTTCTCCTAAATGTGTGGAATATATGCCACACTAGGAGAACATATGAGCAAATACAAACCACAATCTTAACCAACGATGATTAATAGCAGACTAACATATTGCAAAAAATATTCTCAAACTGTCCACCAGGACAATTTGAGAATTTGCAAGACTAAGTCTTACAAATTCTCAAACGGGTCTAAAGGTTATAGTGCTATGATTAATAATATGGAAATTCGAAGACAATCAAACTTATGCTTGTTATTCATAAATTCTTGTCAATTATACATATATAGGAATAGTGTTCTATATATAGTCACTGATTTCTTAAGATTATTATGTCGAATATAAATGTTTGTGAAGACTAAAATATAAATCATTGAAACTACTAATTTATTGCTAAAAATTAAAAAAAACTACAACAAGACTTTCATTCTAGCATTACATAATTTAATGCACCATTCAATTTGAAGCAGAATGTAAATAATCAAGACATAATAATTATAAATAACTACAAATGCACAAATATTATTGCATAAACAGCTATAAAGAAATGAAAAGCTCTATTTTGAAATTAGCTAATCTAAAGAGTTATGGTTAATGAGCTAAATTAGTTGACCTAAATAGCTAAGCTAATTCAGCTCGACCTATCTAAAGAGTTTTGATTGATGATCTAAAGAGCTAAGGTTGATGGTCTAAAATCAGCTTACTTGAAAAGTTAAAACTGATAAGCTAAATTAATTGACATAAATAGCTATGATTTATGAGTTAAATTAGTTGATTTAAAGAGTCATGATTGATGAGCTAAATCAGTCTATCTAAAGAGCTACGACTAATGACATAAATTAATTAATTTATTAGAGTGATCATTCTCCATATATATATATATATATATATATATATATATATATATAGTAATGCCATTATGCGACCATTTGAATTAGTCCTATCGAAGCAAGTATCACTTAGTATCAGTATTGTGTGACATAATTTAACAGGGTTGGAAAAAACCCCCTGTTAATTTTTTTTGGTGGCTGGCCACCGTGGCCAGGCCACGACCGTAGCCGTGGCCGGAGAAGAAGAAGGAGGGTGTGGTGGGGAAAACCCCCCCTGTTAATTTTTTTTGGTGGCCTGGCCACCGTGGCTAGGCCACGGCCGGCCATAGCAGCGGCCGTGGCTGGAGAAGACGGCCACGGTCGTGGCCGTGGCCGGAGAAGACCAAGGGGGGTGGGAAAGACCCCCTTGTTAAATTTTTTTTGGTGGCCTGGCCACCGTAGCTAGAGAAGACAGCCACAGCCGTGGCCGTGGCCGGAGAAGACGAAGGGGGGGTAGGGAAAACCCCTCCTGTTAATTTTTTTTGGTGGCCTGGCCACCGTGGCCAGGCCACGGCCGGCCACGGCTGCTGCCGTGGCCGGAGAAGACGAAGGGGGTGTGGGGAAAACCCCCTTGTTAATTTTTTTTTTGGTGGCCTGGCCACCGTGGCCAGGCCACGGCTGGCCACGACAATGGCCGTGGCCGGAGAAGACGGCCACGGCCGTGGCCGGAGAAGACCAAGGGGGGGTGGGGAAAACCCCCCTGTTAAATTTTTTTTTGGTGGCCTGGCAACCTTGGCTAGGCCACGGCAGCGGCCGTGGCCGGAGAAGACGGCCATGGTCGTGGCCATGGCCGGAACCTAATTTTTTTTTTAAAAAAATGAGGAGGGGGGGCTTACCTTGGTCGAGAGGGGACGCCGCCGGAGTGGGGGGAGCTGCCGCCAGGGGAGTGGACGGGGGGAGCCGGAGGAGCGGACGGCGGCAGTTAGGGTAAGAAGAGGAAGAAGAAGAGAAGCGGGGGGGGGGGGGGGGGGGCGGCCGGCGCGACAGAGGTTATATAGTAGTGATTAGCGATGGAAATTTGCATCGCTAATCACTCGCTATTTTTTAAAAAATTTATTATGGATTAGCGACGCAAGAACGCGTCGCTAATCCATCGCTAATTTATCTTTTTTATTATTTTATGCAAAACTTAGCGATGCAACAAATTGCGTCGCTAATTTGGCGCCAATGTCCGGTGGGAAAATTATTTTTATTTTCTATGAAAATGCGTCACTAATGCGTCGCAATATTTTTATTTGATAATTATATTTAAAGAAAATTATATTTTCTAAAAATAATTGCGATGCATATATTGCATCGCAATATTTTTTTTAATTTTTTATTACATTTATTTTTCTAAAAAAATATTGTGATGCGATATATGCGTTGCAATATTAAAACTGGTTTTCTCTAGGAAAATTAATTTTATTTTCTATGAAATTGCATCGCTAATGCGTCGTACTATTTTTTTAATAATTATAACTAATAAAAATTATTTTTGAAAATAATTGCGACGCATATATTGCGTCACAATATTTTTTTTAATTTTTTTATTACATTTATTTTTCTAAAAAACATTACGACGCAATATATGCATCGCAATATTAAAACTGGTTTTCTCTAGAAAAATTATTTTTATTTTCTAAAAAATTGCATCGCTAATGCATCGTAATATTTTTTAATAATTATAACTGATAAAAATTATATTTTTTAAAAATAATTGCGACACATATATTCATCGCAATGTTTTTTTTTAAATTTTCTATTACATTTATTTTTCTAAAAAACATTGCGACGCAATATATGCGTCGCAATATTAAATCTTATTTTCTCTGAGAAAATTATTTTTATTTTCTAGAAAATTGCATCGCTAATGCGTCATAATATTTTTTAATAATTATAACTGATAAAAATTATATTTTTTGAAAATAATTGTGATCGATCCAAGCCCTGATCCCGATCGGCCATGACCGATCTCGGACCGCGGTGATCGGTCCGATCGGTCCGATCACTGACAATCCGACGATTGCGATCGATCCAAGCCCTGATCCCGATCGGCCACGACCGATCTCGGACCGCAGCGATCGGTCCGATCGTCCATAATCCGGCGGTTGCGATCGATCCAAGCCCTGATCCTGATCGGCCATGACCGATCTTGGACCGCGGCAATCGGTCCGATCGCCCATGATCCGATAGTTGCGATCGATCCAAGCCCTGATCCTGATCGGCCATGACCGATCTTGGACCGCGGTGATCGATCCGATCGCCGACGATCCGACGGTTGCGATCGATCCAAGCCCTGATCTCGATCGGCCATGATCGATCTCAGACCGCAGCAATCAGTCCGATCACCGATGATTCGATGGTTGCGATCGATCCAAGCCCTGATCCCGATCGGCCACGACCGATCTCAGACCGCGGCGATCGGTCCGATCGCCCACGATCCGACGGTTGCAATTGATCCAAGCCCTGATCCTGATCGGCCATGACCGATCTCAGAACGCGGTGATCGGTTCGATCGCCCACGATCCGATGGTTGCGATCGATCCAAGCCCTGATCCCGATCAGCCACGACCGATCTCGGAAGGCGGCGATCGGTTCGATCGCCCACGATCCGACGGTTGCGATCGATCCAAGCCCTGATCCCGATCGGCCACGACCGATCTCAGACTGCGGTGATCGGTCTGATCGCCCATGATCCGATGGTTTTGATCGATCCAAGCCCTGATCCCGATCGGGCATGATCGATCTCGGACCGCGGCGATCGATCCGATCGCCGACGATCCGACGGTTATGATCGAGCCAAGCCTTGATCCTGATCGGCCACGATCGATCTTGGACCACGGTGATCGGTCCGATCGCCCATGATCCAACGGTTGCGATCGATCCAAGCCCTGATCTCGATTGACCATGACCGATCTCGGACCGCGGCGATCGGTCCGATCGCCTACGATCCGACTGTTGCGATCGATCTAAGCCCTGATCTCGATCTGCCACGACCGATCTCGGACCACAGCGATCGGTCCGATCGCCGACGATCCAATTGTTGCAATCGATCCAAGCCCTGATACCGATTGGCCACGACCGATCTTGGACCACGGCGATCGGTCCGATCGCCCATGATCCGATGGTTGCGATCGATCCAAGCCCTGATCCCGATCGGCCATGATCGATCTCGGACCGCGGCGATCAGTCCGATCGCCAACGATCCGATGGTTGTGATTGATCCAAGCCCTGATCTCGATCTGCCACGGTCGATCTCGGACCACGGCGATCAGTCCGATCACCGACAATCCAACGTTTGTGATCGATCCAAGCCCTGATCCCGATCGGCCATGGCCGATCTCGAACTGCGGCGATCGGTCCGATCGCCAACGATTCGACGGTTGCGATCGATCCAAACCATGATCGATCCCGATCGACGATGAATGATCTCGGACCGTTGTGATCGATCGATCGGCGACGATCTGACGGTTGCGATCGATCGAAGCTATGATCGATCCCGGTCGGTGATGACCGATCCGATGCATGTACCAAAATTAATTTTTTTAAAATAATTACGATGCATTTCGTTGCATCATAATATTTTATTTTTTATTTTTTATCTTTTAATTATATTTTTATAAAGTTTAATTTTTTTAAAAACATTGCGACGCAATACTAGCGTCGTTACATTAAAAATTATTTTTATTAATTTACTGTTTTATTTCATCGCTATTGAGTCGCTATTTAACATAATTAATTTTTTTAAAATATTGCGATGCACTGAGTTACATCGCAATATTTTTATTTCATAATTATTTTTAATATTTTTATAAAATTTAATTTTTTTAAAAAATATTGCGACGCAATACTTACGTTGCTAAATAAAAAATTATTTTTATTAATTTACTGTTTTATTGCATCACTATTGCATTGCTATTTAACATAATTAATTTTTTTAAAAACATTACGATGCACAGTGTTGCATCGAAATATTTTTATTTCATAATTATATTTAATATTTTTATAAAATTTATTTTTTTTTAAATATTATGACGTAATACTTGCATCGCTAAATTAAAAATTATTTTTATTAATTTACTATTTTATTGTGTTGCTATTTAACATAATTAATTTTTTTAAATATTGTGATGCACTGAGTTGCGTCGCAATTTTTATTTCATAATTATATTTTATAAATATTAATTTTATTTAATATAATTACGATACAATTAGTGCATCGCTAAATTAAAAATAATTTTTTAATTTTCTGATTTATTACGTCACTATTGTGTCGCTATTTAACATAATTAATTTTTTTGAAAAACATTGCGACGCATTGAGTTGCATCGCAATATTTTATATTTCATAATTCTATTTTATAAAACTAAATTTAAAAATATTGTAACGCATTACTTGCTTCGCTAAATTAAAAAAATTAATTTTTTTATTTTTCTGTTTATTGAGTCTCTAATGCGTCGCTAATTGCGTCGCAATGTTTTATTGTCGCGGAGGCGTCACAATTTGGTCGCAATTTAGCGACGCAAAATGCGTCGCTAAATTTGCGTCGCTATTTCAGTATTTTCTTGTAGTGAAAGTTGTCCTTTGGGAAGGCCTTATTGAGGTCAGTGAAGTTGATACATATCCTTCATTTACCATTCAACTTTTTCACCATCATAATATTTGCCAACTAATCTAAATAATTTACTTTCCGAATGAAGTTTGCTTTAATGAGTTTATCAACTTTTTCTTCAATGGCCTTCTGTCTTTCGAGAGCAAAGCTTCTTTTCTTCTGCTTGATTAGCCGAAATGTCTCATTCATATTGAGGCGATGGACCAGCACATCCGGACTAATCCCTTGCATATCCGAAGCTGACCAAGCAAAGACAGTAGCATTCCTTCAAAGGAACTCAATTAAGTCTTATCGGGGCTTTCTTTCCAACTAAGATCCGATCTTTATAGTTCGGTCCAGCCGAACCTCATCGAGCGGCACTTTCTCGAGCTCTTTGGTCGGCTTTTCCCGTTGCTTAGCAAAGTCCTTCTAAGCGTCCAGCCCATCAACCTTGGGTCTCCTGGATTAAAGGTCGGTGATGAAGCAGTATCTAGCTGCAGCTTGGTTTCCCTGAACTATCCCCACTCCCCATTCTATTGGAAATTTTATAGCTATATGAGGAATGGATATGATGGCTCTAAGGAACATTTGTTCAGGCCTGCCGAGGATAGCATTGTACGATGACCGAAGCTTGGTTACCATAATGTTTGTATGAACAATGGTTATACTGGGCCAGGTGCCGGCTTGGACCACTAATGTAATGACTCCTTCGGGAGTAACAGTGTCGCCGATAAACCCTACCAAGGTAGAGTTAATAGTTTGGAGATCCTCCGTTCGCAATTTCATCCTCACAAAAGCATCAAAATATAAAATATTAACGAAGCTTTTACTATTAACTAAAATCTGATGTACATCATAATCATTCATATTAAGAGATACAACTAAAGCATCATCATGCGGATACTGTACCCCTTGAAAATCTTCATCTGAAAAAGAAAGTCCCTCAGATTGAATCCTCTTTGGCAGATTTTCTTCTTCACGAAGCTGAGCTGGAGGGGAGCTAATCATGGTGATCATATTGACGTTGCCAATGACTGATGGATTCGGCGAAGGTAACTAGCGAGGCTTAGGCTGGGGATCTCCTCCATTTTTTTGGTTCGATGGCCCTTTTGAATTGGTCTAGCCTCCCTCGGCGGATGAGCTACTCGTTTTCATTCTGAAGCTGCCAGCACTCCTTGTCATGCCCATAATCTCGATGAAATTGGTAGTACTTCGTCATATCCCTTTGGGCCATGTTTCCTCGAAGAGGCATCGACCAAGGGAGCTGGCACTCGATTTCCATCAAAATCTGTGCCAATGGAGTAGTAAGTGGAGTATATTAGTTGAATCTCTGTGCTGAACTTCAGGTGCGATCTTTAGGCAATGAAAGAGGAGCTCTTTGATGGCAAGGGGGACCAGCGTGGAAAGGGGGTCGATTCCTCTCCGAGCCTTTATTCTCATTCTTGGACTGCTCGGCTCAGACTGATTTTCTCGACTCCTTAACCCTGGCATATTTGTCAGCCAAGGCCATCATATCGAGAGATTTTTTTTGGCAGTTGACTTTCATTGCTAAGTAGCAGTCATCCTTCTTCGATACTCCACCCGTCAGGGTGGACATGGCCATCTCATGATTGAGATTGTCCACTTCCAACATGGCCGTGTTGAAACGGCCAACATAACTTTTCAAGGACTCTCCCTCTCATTGCTTTACTTTGGAGAGAAAGTTAGATCTTCTTCGATGGCAATGGTTGCTGGCAAACTAACTAATGAACAGACAGCTCAACGCATCAAAAGAATTGATGGAACATGATTTTAAGCTGTTAAACCAAGTTCTAGCAGATCCTCTGAGAGTGGAAGGGAAGGCTCAGCACAGGATCACATCTGATGCTCTGTGGAATATCATGATGGATCAAAAGTTGTTTAGTTAGTCATCCGGATAGATGGATCCATGGTACGGCTCAATGGTGGAAAGCTTCACATGAGAAGGGATAATCTTCTTCATGATCTCTTCAGTGAAGGGGATGCCCTGTTCTGCTTTCACTTGAGGATGAGAGGCCTGTTTGACAGCATTCAGCTCCTGATGCCACACTCCTGATGCATTTTTCAAATTTATTGCTGAAACTCCTCATCCCGACCAGTAGGAGAAATAGGATGGGGGGACGGCAATCACAACATAGAGTCATGACAGGAAAGCATCGGAGAAAGAGAATGAGCACGTCGGGATTTGAGCAGGCTCTTACCTCCTGCCTTCTGTGGCGCTGATCTGGCCCCTCTATGTTGGGCTATCGAAGATGACTCGCGGCCTCCAATGAACTGGAAGAGGGGATCGCAGGTAAAACAGGGGCAACAACTCCATCAGGAAGCTATGGAGCAGGAACAGCTGATAAAGGGTTCTGTGGAGCTCCTGCACCAGCTGAGTCAGGGTTTGAACTTGTTGGACCAGCATGGTGAACTGGTCTTGCGTGACTAAAGTTGCTGATGGTGGCGAAGGAACCTCTATTGATGGTGGCTATAAGGGCGCCACATTTTTTGTGGGATTAGGCCTCTAGGAGATGACCTGATCTAGAGCATCTGAGGTTGCTTTTCTTCGATTGACCATCAGAGGAATTGTTCTTCCGATCAAAACCTTATCTTCTTGATTTCAAGTTTAATGGGACTTGAGGCCTTTCCTCTAGTGCCAATCTGTTGCTGCAGAAATCCATTCTCCAACTTGGGTGTGGCTCACTCTTGGATTCGGATGACGACCTTCCATCCGGATGAACCTGCAAGATAGTCTCCATGCGGAAAGCATTGAGGATGGCCTCCGCTGAAGACCCTTCGACGCCCAAGTCAGTGGTAATTTCTCAGCAATCAGATATGAGAAGAAGGCTCTCGCAAAAGAGTCCCTCAAGAATGACCTCTCATGAGCTTAAGAACTCTGCTTGAGCTTTTTCCTTCTTAGAGTGAGCATAGGGTCATAAAGCGTACCTCAAAATATTTTAGAACCATGTATTTATAGACTGTTGGAATGATGGCGGGTTGATACCCAACTTCTTGGACATGTCTTGGGAAGCTGAAAGTTGGTACGATTTGAATCTAATTCGAATCTGGTTGGTTATAGGTCCGATAGGATTTGAATTCTGTTAGTTAGAGGATCGATGGTCGAGAAAGTTGATAGGTGCTTTGAGATTGGGTTACTTATAGGCACTAAGCTATTTTTGGCTTTACGGGCTTTATTTTCTTCTTGAAAATGTCGGGAGCTGACGTGGTTAGAGTCCCGCTAAATAATCAAGAATTTGAATTTTCATTGATTGGCATCATAGAGTCATATTTGGCTTCTCACTTCTATTTTAAGAGGATCGCTTTGAAAATCAGACAATCAGAGCTATTCACCATGCAGAGGACTTGGCGTAATGCTAGATAGCAAGGATGCTTGAGCCGAGGGAGAATATAGCTCGGTCCTACTGAGGCATGGAGATAGCTCGGTCCTATCGAGGCATGTAGGTGGTTAAATTTGTCCGAGGCGTAACGGTTTTATCTTTTTCTGAACGTGATGGCTGATAAGTCAAAAATCGAAAATGATTCTAACCTTTTTGCCGTATGCATAAATATTAATGCAATGATGATTTTACCCCGTAGCAGTCTCCTTCTTTTATGTCCCCTTGACGAGAGCATGCCAAACTTTTAAGCCAGCTTTTCATCATTTAACTACGATTATGTTTGCAACTTAGACTAACTAGATCATGTTGAGAACCAAACAGATCTAATCTAATTTTATATCCTCGATACTTTACCCAATGTAGCTTGATATCAGGTTGGGATTTCTCTGACCCAACCAAACATGCATACCTCATCTTAAGGTAAATTAGTTTGGATTGATTTAATCCAAGCTTATTTGGTCATGTCATGTTGATTAAATTAAATTGGATTGAATATTTTTATTAAGACAATAAAATATTAGTTTTGAATAATTTTTGCAATGCTTGTTGGATTGAAAAATTAATCGACCATCAATTTTCATGATACACAGATAATGTATAATTTCATAAGAACAAGGCTATAGCCATATAAAGTATATAAGTAATTTATATAAAATATAAATATAAGTTATTTATTGGTCTATCAAATGGGTTGGATTAGATTTGTATTTGATTAGAGGGATATGCTAGGTTAGGTTAAAGCTTAATCTAAATAAATTTAACTTATGATTAAATTAAAATTTTTGAACCTAAATCCGATTTATTAAACCTTCACTCATTGCTGCCCAATGATTGATTGGGTGGGTTAAGCCCCATAGGGAGAGTAATGGATTAAGGTAAATTGGAATAAAACATTATTATTTTTTTCATTAAATTGTTATATTGTTGCTTCAAAAAAAAGAAAAAACTATTGTACAATTATTCTAATAATATTGCTCTTTAGCTTATTTATGTAACTTCATGCGCCTTTCCCTAATTTTTATTGGACTCCAATTCATTCTTCCATTTAAGCATTAACAAGGATGCCATACTAAGGATCCAAATCTAACAAAATTCAATTAAAAACATCAAAATTAACTCATGACTAGCCTAAAAAAAAGCCTTACCTGATATATTATTTGGCATAAAAACCACTTTTTTCTAAGGGTAAACAATTTTAAAGAAAAATTTGAAGCTTAAATAATAAAAACTAAATATATTAAATAGAGAGGGAAACTTAAAGAGCAGACTTTTTTAAAATAAATTAAAGAGGAAAAATCTAAAATCACTAAAGGGAAGGCTTAAAACTTCAGTTGGAGGCCACTGATCTGACAGAGCTACTCCAGGTTATTTTATGTTATGAAAAATATTTTACTTAATACACACAAGTCTCAACCCAGAATTAGTTAATTAGGGTAATGACAGGTAACGGCTAAGATTGAGGCCATTTTGATCCTCATTATGGTACATGTTAAAGAAGCTTAGCAATTATGTGGGATTGGAAAATTTTTAAGTACGGGGGATAGAAAAAGATTTGCTGCGTCAAAGAATAATGCAGTAAATGTATCGAATATATGAATTGATTATATGCTTGTATTATTATGTATGCTGAAATTCAATAGATTTTACCGTATATCATATGTGTAGCAGCATGTGCGTACAATTAACTTGCATGTCTGCTGCGTGTTTACTATATCATTCTCGATGCTGCAAGTCTTTTTCATATAGGATATTATAGTACAAAGACAATGCAATCCTTTGAATTTGTGTTATTTTGCTAGAATTTTAAACCCCAATGGATCGCGAGCGTTTTCTATTTCTATTGCACATCGCCGTATGACAGATGGCTAGCGGTTGGAAGGAAAAAACAAGGAAAATTTGGTAGCATTGCCACATAGATAACTATCTTTTAATAAAAGATCATTTGAAAAGAATAGTTAATTAGCAGAGGTTTAGAATTCTTGCGCGTCTTCTGGATTACAACTCTGAAAATTTTCTAAATCCAAAAAGTTTCTAAATATGCAGCTGTTTCAGATTTTCTAGTTTTATAGCTCTATTTGTGATTTTTTAAAGATACTTTTTAAAATATATTATTTTTAAGTATGAATAATTTTATTTTTTCCTTAAGGATGAAAGGAGGCTCCGATCCTATTATTTCTTAAGTTGACTCGGATCTAATTTCATAATTTTAAAAGATAATAATTTTTTAAATTTTTTTATTAATTATATGAAATAACTTTTAATGCTATCATAAAATTTTTTAAATGATTATTTGTAATCATTGTTAACTTTCATGCAACTTAAAAATTAAAAATTAACTTTATTAATCTAATTATTAGTTTAAATGAATTATTGTAAGATGGTTCCATTGAATTCCAGATTGAGCTTACATTCATATCAGAATTGTTGCTGCTGAAATCCATCCTCCGACTCGGGCGCGACGGGGCTTCGAGACGGGATTCCTCCTGGGCGTACCTGCAAGACAGTCCTTTCGCGAGAGGCGTTGGGGGTGGCCCTCTGCGGAAGACCCTCCGACGCTCAAGTCAGTGAGATCGACAGCCAACAAAAATGAGAAGAAAGCTCTCGCCGAAGAGTTCCTCCAGAGGCTCCAAGCGGAACGCTAATGGCAGAAGCAAAGGCAGAGAGAGAGAGAGCCAGTGAGTAAGTGTGCACATGGGGGATCCTGTACCTGAGGGGATCTGAAGATGTGGTATTTATAGAAGATCACCTGGTTGTTTGGGAGCATCGTGGGTCCAAAAACCGTTGAGATCTGAATCTGTTTGTTATAAGATCGGTAGGATTCGTATCCGGTTAGTTAGAGGATCGACGGCTAGGAGAGCTTGTTGATGTCTGAGATTTGGTGGGGCATAGGCCCCAGGGGCCTAGGCCACTCTAGATATGATTCCAGTTTTGAATCTTAAGGATTTAAGCTTTCCCGCGCCGGATTCCACAGAGGTATGGGGATCACTCGGGCTAGGCCGAGTGATAGGAAGGAAACAGCTAGAAAAGCCGGGTGGTGGGATGGTTCGTTAGAGCCAAGGGATGACAGCTCGGCCGGGGCCAAGAGACGGTAGACGATGGTTCGGCCGAGGGGCCAAGAGATGGTAGCTCTGCTGGGATCGAGAAACGAGAGCTCGGCTAGGGCCGAGAGACAAAAGCTTGGATGGGGCCAAGAGATGATAGCTCGGCTAGGACCGAGAGGCAAAAGCTCGGATGGGGCCGAGAGATGAAAGCTTGGCTGGGACCGAGAGGTGATAGCTCGGCTAGGGCCGAGAGACAAAAGCTCGGATGGGAGTGTGAAACGCGGTCCGCGCCTTGAGAATCCTTGGCTCGGTGAGGGGCTAAGGCGCCCCAACCTACCGAGGCTGACTCATCCCTGGTGGGTGTCGCACAGCGAGCAGAAATCAGGGCTAGCCTTAGCCACGTACACAATTATTGATGCATAGTGATTTTATCCCTCAACACATGCCCCCACTCCCTAGTTCGAAGCGTAGGTTCGGGCATAGGGAGTATAAATCCAGGTGGCACGATTTGAACGGAAGGATCCGGATTAGACAGCCCGCAATGATGCCCTATTTAATGCCGCGCAGCCGCGTGCCTTCGTGGGTAAGGCTCCTTTGGGGTGACGGTTAGGGAATCGCCACATAGCAAATCCCGATTTTCACGGTGTTTATGGAGGCGGTTCCGGGCGCCTCGGGCAAGATGCCTTATCTCCTCTTGAGGCGGTTTCCTTAGGGAGGAAACAAAGTCGAAACGATATCATTCCCCTTCCAGTGTTCCTTCGTTTCTTCTGGAGGGATTTGTTTTCCCATATTTTCTGCAATCTTGCTCGGTGCTCCTTCCGGCGAGCAGAATGATGAGCCCCGACGACATGGTTTGGAAGTCACTGCTAAGGAACTGGGGAAACTTCGTCTGAAATATGGCATTCCCTCGGATATCCTCCTACGATTGCCGGGGCCCGAGCTTAGGGTTTCGCAAGAACTGGAGCATGGCGTCTTTCTTTACGAAGATAGTCTGAAGCGGGCCTTGGTTTCCTCCATCCTTTGGTGAAGGAGATCATGAGGTTCTACAACATCTGTCCGACGATGGTAGCCCCCAACAGCTGGCGGAGCATATCGGGTTTATCTTGATGTGTAGCCAAGTGAAGGTAACAGAAACTCTGCCTTATTCCGCGCTTGCTACCACCTGATACCTGGGAGGAAATCATAGTGGCCTTACATCGGTCCCCGGAGGTCATTCAAGACAATCGTGGATAAGCCATCATCCATAAAGGGATGGAAGATCTGATTCTTTATCGCTGAAGGGAACGTTGGTTCCGATTTTTTTCGAGGATGGGGAAACTTTGTCTAGAATGTGGAAGCACAACCGACTTTATCTGAACAGGAGGAGGAGGATCTAGAAGCCTTCCGTGACGGCAGGATGTTCTCGGCCAATGATTTGCTGTCTGAGGAGGCTCTCTTCGCCGCGGGCTTAGCCCCCTCGACCCGCATGGTGGGTCTTTTTATTTTCCCGTTGGTTTTACTTGAGTAAAGGTATCTCGGTCTGACCGCTTGTTCTCTGTTCTGCAGCCAAGAAGTCTGAGCTATCGGGCTGCATAAAGAAAGGGACAAGAAAGCGCCTAAGTGAGAGCAGCGGTGGAGAGAAACGTAGGCCTAAGAAGAGGGCTCGCTTCTCCGAAGAGCGCTCGCCGAGGTTGGGGTAACCACGGCGGGGGCACTGAAAACAGAGGAGGAGCCAAAGAGGACTGCTAGATCCCTTGTCCCCCAGTGGTGGAAATAGTAGATAGCTCGGACGAGACTCCATCGGCTTGTCCGAATGCCCCTCCTTTGGAAGATGAGCCGATGGCTGGCTCGGTGGAGGTCGGTGCCCTGAGGGATCTCCTCCGAATGAAGAAATATCCCTAGCCCTGGCAGGAGGACAGGAAGGGGCGACTGCAACCGTCGGGGCTCATCAAGAAGAGCTTTCTATTGGAGGGCCCCCCTCAGAGGGATTTAGAGGCGGCGACGCTATCGGTTGCAGCAGAGACTCGCGAGGAGCTTATGATTGGAGAACCTCTTCCTGGCGAGGTTGGGGCAACCGACGAATAGACTGAAGACTTGGCGGAGCCCGCAGGGAAGAGCGGGTGCCTGCGACCGAGGGAAGAAATCCGGATGAGGGGATAGGGCAAGGCGAGAATCTTGCAGTCGGAGCCTCCTCCACAAAAGCTTTGAGAAAACTGACGCTTGGGCTGGCCGAGTTATCCGAGGAAGGCCAGGTTAGAATTCTGCTGGAGGAGGCCGAGAGGTCAAAGGGTTCTCAATCGGAGGTTGCCCGGATCAATCCTTCGGGCGGGGATGGTCAGCCCAGTAGCCCGGACTCGGCCATCGAAGCGGCGTTTGATGTCCTAATGAGGTCGGTACTGTACCCGGGCGTGGATCCTTCGGCGGATAAGTTCGCGGACCTGGACCTTGTTGATGACGCATTCGGCTAGCGGAACGTGGTGAAGGATATCCACCTTCTTCCTGAGATCAACAATTCCACCCTCATGGGGCTAGCCAGGTCTTACATCTCCTGGGTAGTCACTATTCCCGAGTAGCGAATGCTTCCTGGTTAGCTCGGTCGTGCTTTCCTCATTTGAGTTTCATTTTGTAGGGTCTTTGGTTACCAGGGCGCTGTGCTGGCGCTTGAGCCTGGCAACAGGGGCTAGCATCCAGGCTAGGAGAGTCAGCGCGAGCTTCAATCGCGGTGAAGGCGTCTGACACATTTGAGCAACTTCTGGGCACTAGTAATGAGAATCTGGCGAGGATGAAGGTATTGCATCAGGATGCCCAAGGTGACGTGTCCAAGCTAGAGCTTGAAGTGAAGGAGCTACGTGGGCTCCTGGCGAAGTGTGACGATGCATGCTCGGAGCTATCTCGGATCAAATCCAGGCATTCCGAAGAAATGGAAACTGTTAAGAAACATTTAACGAAATCTAAGCAGGCAGAGGAGAGAGGCCGCCGAAGAGAGAAGTCGCCTGAGCAGAATGCTTGGCGAAGTGGAGGAGAAGGTACGACGCGACTGTGACATTGCTGACAGGGATGATAATATCAAATGGCACCAGGAAAAGATAACCTTACTTGACAACAAGCTCTCCAAGCTGGAGAGAAGCTGATGATAGGCAGTCGAAGATCAATGACCTCAAGAGCAGAATGAGCTAATTAGGGCTGATAAATTGAGGGCCATTGACGAGGTCGAAGAGCTAACTAAGAAGTTAGCTTGGCAGGAGGAGGAGGTATGGTCCTACCCCCCCCCCCCCCCTTTTTTTTTATAGCTTCCTTTACTGGCTCATCGTGGCATTGGCTAACTCTGTTTTTCACATATGAAAAAGGCGGAGCTGGAGAATCAAAACCAGACGCAGACCCTGCAAGGGGAATTGGCCTCTAGTCGAGGGAGGAACTCGGAGCTTGAGAGGTGGGTCAGCGAGTCTGAGGAGCAGATCGCTCTACTGCGGAATCGAGCTACAGAAACTGAGGGGCAGGTTGCCCTATTACGGAATCAAGCTGCTGAAGCTGAGGGGCAGTTGCCTCACTACGGAGCCAAGTGGCTGAAACTGAAATGTGGTTCGCTTTGTTCAGGGGCGAACAAGATGCAACTTGTGCCGACGCCTTCCAGCTCGGTGTGGAGGACACTCGAAATAAGATATCCAAGGAGCATCCAGAATGGGACCTCTCCTTCTTGGATGTTGGAACCTTCGAAGCTTGCTCCCCAGGGGATGAAGAGGATGAGTATGACGATATTTTGGATGCCGATCCTGACGTTGCTCCGGATGCCAGTGAGGCTGTGGCCCCTAAAGGGCATACTTGTCATATCACCGGGGAAACAACAGTGTTTGAAAAGGGCGAGACAAGTCAAGCTCCCCCGAATGTCACCGAGGAAGCTGCCGAGGCCGCTGGGGCCGTTCCCAACCCTGATTCTTAAGGGTTATCAGTATGCTTTTGTTTTTTTGTTTTTTTTTAACTTGTAACTCGGTTGGAGTCTTTAATGAATGAGCCTTTCGTTTTTATTCAATGGCCTTTTTTGGACGATCTCTTGTCTCAAGTTTTTCCTCGACCGTAGCAACCTATGGCTTATCTGAGCCGCTTGTTGGTTTAGCTCGGATTTGAGCGAATATCTTGGTCGAGGCCAAGGTAGTCCGACTTATCAAGGGCGAAGACGTGGGTGTGCCTTCGATAAAAAGGGGGGTTTGATCCTGAGAAAGGGGGTTTGTTAACTTTCCCATCGCCATTTTTCTTATTCTTTGCGGTGCGGAGGGAGCAAATCCTCGCTTCTTGCGAGCGGCCACTGAAGTAACGACACATGGCGAGGCTTTATGGCAGTGGCACCAGAGCCGATGGCTCAGACGATCGGGGCACTCGCCCGAAGTAGTTTAAATACCAATAGGTGGTAGGCCATCGTTAACCACTTCCTCTGTCAATCTTTTGTTGGTTTATCTAAACTTGTGATAGCAAGATGGCTTCCGAGGATGGATGGAGGTCAGCCGGAGCACCAGTCAATGGTGTCAACGCCCGTTGGGGAACCCGTAGGGGCCGCACTAAGGCGATCATCGATGGGGAAGTCCTGGCCTTATCGCTTGTGAGCCACGAGCAACTTCAAAAGGCGGCCGAGCAATACATGGTTGCCTCTATCAGGGAGATCCTGCACCTTCATGAGACTAACGATCGGTTGGAAAGGAAGGTGGCATCCCTTCAACAGCAGTTGGACGAGCCGGCTCTACGACGAGGGGAGGGCTCAGCAGCTCCCAGAGAGAATGACGAGCCCCCGTGAGGGCCGATGTATTTTTCTTTCCTTTCGTAGCCCTTTTTATGATGAATGAAAAGAACAGCTTCTGTAGCTTTCATGTTTGCTGCTGTTTTGAGATGCTTGTTTTCATCGTGCAAGTCTTATAAGCGATCCACTCCCTTGGAGGATTTTTGGCCATCTTGGCAAGATTCAAGGTATAGCGCTCATGCTTTAGCCGAGGTACAAAGAGTGCTTCGTTATCGATAAGATAAAGGCAGCTATCTCTATCCAGATCGGGGTGTGGGATAACACTTAGTCGTGCTGGACTGAAGATAGATACTTCGGTTTGTTCCGAAGTATGGAAGTAGCTTTGGCCTTGGAGGGGAGCATAAGGCAATGTCTCGGTTCATGCCTGGATACGACAGGCAGTTGGGCCGGAGCAGAGGATATTGAAGCGTCCTTATCGAGGAGTACTTGGCCTTTGCGCCTCTTTATTGCTTATCAGTGCCTTGTCTTTACCAAGGCAAGTCGACCTTCGTTTTGCCGAAGTAGATAGTATGGCTCTGTAGCCAGCAAAAGGTTGCCTCGGTGCTTTCCAAGGGGCTTTTATTATATCGATTTTTTCCAATGTGGGTCGTTTTAGCATATGACGCAAGCACTTATCCGCCATTGGGGGTCGTCACTTTCATGGGATGATCTCCCAGGTCTGCCATATCCGTAAGACCGGCAGGCAATTTTCAGCATTTAAGACCCATGATCCGCGATCAGAAAAATCTTTTGGCGTGCGTCATGGTCGGGCGACGTGTTTGGCACGCAACGAGGGGCACTGTCTTCATCCCAGGAGGCCACGTGGTGGTGTGGATTAGGCATTTTGAATCTCGGGCTTTCTGCCTTGATAGTTGCTCCCGATCCATTCTGCCTATAAAGAGGGGAGGAAGGGCCGTGTTAGGCCATCCCCAAAACTTTCTTCTCTGTGTTCGTAAAAATTTTTTTATGATGGCTGTGTCCCGGAGGCTGAGAGTGGGAGGACTGATTTTTCTTTTTGTAAGTCGTCCCTGGACAGCAGGGGTGATGAAGGAGCCACTGAAGAGCAGCTCGTCCTCAAGGGATGAGTTTCGGAGATCATATGGAGAGCGCATAGGAGGGCCGTAGAGATCACACGGAGAGCGCACATATGTGCTTCCTGTGTGTCCTTTGTGGCCTGCTATGGGGGACGCAGGGAAGGAAGTGCCTAGGCACCCCCGTAACACGCACGGAGCCTTCCTTCTCCATCGGGCTAGATTCTCGTCTCTTCTCTGAGGGGAATCCTTGCCACGGGAAGGGGGAGCTGAGAGTAGCGTGGGGCTAATGGTCCCCTAGCTCTCTCAATCGGGCAGTGGCCTGCAACCCAGCATTCCACCAGGGGGAGTGGTTAGTTTGCCTGATTCCTCAGAATCAGCATCCACGGGTTATGCCTCCTTTTGGATCTCTTAATTCATCCGGAGGGACCGTGGGAGGCCGGCTTTGTCACTTATTAGGGCGAGCTAACTGGTTTGTCTGATTTGTCTGATTTCTTGGGTCAGATGCCGAAGTATCATCGTTAACCGAAGCTGACTGGAGCAGTTCGGCCGAGCTATTTACTCGTTTTCATTTTCTGTGCTTTGATGCACTTGTAACTCATCTCAGGAGGTTGTAACTTTTCTTTTGATGAGGAAATAAAGAAAATTTTCATTCTTCTTTCTTTAGCTTCTGCCTCTTTTGTGCTGGGGAGTTGTTACTCCTATATTGCGCCTTTTATTGCAGCATATTTTGGCAGCGCTATCGCGGCTTAGTCCTTGCTAAGGCCAAGATACGAAGATATTGCTCACTCCGACCGAGGCTTATAAGCTGCCTGAATCCGGAGAAGTTTTGGAGATCATTCGGTTTGGCCGGGGCTTGCAAGCTACCCAAATCCGAACGAAATTTTGGGGACCGCTTGGTCCGGCTGTGATATGCTATTCCGACTCATAGCTCGGCTCAACCGAGGCACGGAGATTTAGCTCAGGCTTGGTCGTCGCCGAGGATTATAATATTTTATTCGACATTTGGTGTAGACTATCAGAGAGGATAAGGGTCACCGACTGACGCATGGGGTGCCCGAAGTTTACGATTTGGTTACGTTCAAGGAAGGCGTGCCAACGCGTTACATTTCTTTGCACCTTTTCGAGGGTGCCCGATTCAAGGGTGCCTACAGATTTTCGAGGGCATTTATCTCAGAGGGGTTTGACAAACCGAGGGAACCTGGTCCCTAGAGAAGGAGGGAAGTTCCCGAGCACCTCGTTGATGCTAAACGATCCTCCTCGGGAGGGGGCGACCCCTCGCCTCCCGCAAGTGCCCACCGGAGTGGTGACATGTGCTGAGTTTCCACAGGTCGAGATTAATGACTCGACCAATCGAAACACTCGCTAGGAGTGGTTTAAATATGGACTAGAGGGATGCCTGTGCCAGTCATCCTTTCAGTCAGTTTTCCCAGCGGCTCTTGAGTGTGGATATGGCCTCCGGCGGCGAAAGACGATCAACTCGAGGGCCGAATGGTGGTGCCGACGGCTGCAGGGACTCCCGAGAGAGTCGCATCACAGTGATCGTTGATGGAGTGGCCTTGGCGTCGGCGTTCGCGAGCCATGAGCAGCTACAAAGGGTGGCCGAGCGATATCTGGCCGTCTTGACGAGGGAGGTCGAGTCCCTCCGCCGTGTTATCAGCTAGCAAGAAGGGGAAATAGCATCCCTTCGCCAAAAGATTGCTGAGTTAGTTCAGCATGGGGAGAGTTCGGCGGCTCTCGGAGAAGATGTGAAGCCTCTGTGAAGGCTATTTTTATCTTTTCTTTTCCTCTTTTCTCTATGATAAGCAGAAAGGGGGGCTTTTTGGCAACTTTTGTTTTCGCTGCCATCCCCAAGTTGTTTGTCCCTGTCGAACAACGTTTTGTGTTTTGGAGACTAACTAGGTCGGCCAGGGCTTGTAAGCGGCCCGAATCCGAACATAGTTTAGGAGAATACTTAGGTTGGCCGGGGCTTGTAAGCTGCCCGAATCCGAGCTAAGTTTAGAAGAATACTTAGGTCGGCCGGGGCTTATATGCTGCCCGAATCTGAGCTAAGTTTAGAAGAACGTTTAGGTCGGTCGGGGCTTGTAAGCGGCCCGAATCCAAACATAGTTTAGGAGAATACTTAGGTCGGCTGGGGCTTGTAAGCTACCCGAATCCGAGCTAAGTTTAGAAGAACGTTTAGGTCGGCCGGGGATTGTAAGCAGCCCGATTCCGAACATAGTTTAGGAGAATACTTAGGTTGGCCGGGGCTTGTAAGCTGCCAGAATCCGAGCTAAGTTTAGAAGAATACTTAGGTCGGCCGGGGCTTGTAAGCTGCCCGAATCCGAGCTAAGTTTGGAAGAACGTTTAGGTCGGCCGGGGCTTGTAAGCGGCCCGAATCCGAACATAGTTTAGGAGAATACTTAGGTCGGTCGGGGCTTGTAAGCTGCCCGAATCCGAGCTAAGTTTAGAAGAATGTTTAGGTCGGCCAGGGCTTGTAAGAGGCCCGAATCTGAACATAGTTTAGGAGAATACTTAGGTCGGCTGGGGCTTGTAAGCTGCCCGAATCCGAGCTAAGTTTAGAAGAATACTTAGGTCGGCCGGGGCTTGTAAGCTGCCCGAATCTGAGCTAAGTTTAGAAGAACGTTTAGGTCGGCCGGGCTTGTAAGCGGCCCAAATCCGAACATAGTTTAGGAGAATACTTAGGTCGGCCGGGGCTTGTAAGCTGCCCGAATCTGAGCTAAGTTTAGAAGAATGTTAGGTCGGCCGGGGCTTGTAAGTAGCTCAAATCCGAACATAGTTTAGGAGAATACTTAGGTCGGCCGAGGCTTGTAAGCTGCCCAAATCCGAGCTAAATTTAGAAGAACGTTTAGGTCAGTCGGGGCTTGTAAGCGGCCCAAATCTGAACATAGTTTAGGAGAATACTTAGGTCGGCCTGGGCTTGTAAGCTGCCCGAATCTGAGCTAAGTTTAGAAGAACGTTTAGGTCGGCCGGGGCTTGTAAGCGGCTCGAATCTGAATATTGTTTAGGAGAATACTTAGGTCGGCCGGGACTTGTAAGCTGCCCGAATCCGAGGTAAGTTTAGAAGAATACTTAGGTCGGCTGGGGCTTGTAAGCTGCCCGAATCTGAGCTAAGTTTAGAAGAACGTTTAGGTCCGCCGGGGCTTGTAAGCGGCGCGAATTCGAACATAGTTTAGGAGAATACTTAGGCGGTCGGGGCTTGTAAGCTGCCCGAATCCGAGCTAAGTTTAGAAGAACATTTAGGTCGGCCGGGGCTTGTAAGCGGCCAGAATCCGAACATAGTTTAGGAGAATACTTAGGTCGGCCGGGGCTTGTAAGCTGCCCGAATCCGAGCTAAGTTTAGAAGAACATTTAGGTCGGTCGGGGCTTGTAAGCGGCCCGAATCCAAACATAGTTTAGGAGAATACTTAGGTCTGCCGGGGCTTGTAAGCTGCCCGAATCTGAGCTTAGTTTAGAAGAACGTTTAGGTCGGCCGGGGCTTGTAAGCGGCCCGAATCTGAACATAGTTTAGGAGAATACTTAGGTTGGCCGGAGCTTGTAAGCTGCCCGAATTCGAGCTAAGTCTTGGGCATTGTTCGGTTCTTGACCATGCTGGGAGCGCTTGGTCATACCAAGCTTTTACCAAGCGGGACTCGACTTAGCCGAGGTTCAGAGTTTCAATTCAAAGCTCGGGGAAATGGCTTGGTTGTGCCGATAGTGAGCTAGAGGTATCCAGTTCTCATCGCAATTTTTCCAAAGAGTCGACCATGTCGTAAATAACAGGAATAAGATGCCAGAGTTATAAACGGGGCAGGTCAAAGAGGCATACCCTATTGATAGTATACGCGGAGATTGTCCGAGCTCCACGTCCGGGGAATGAATTTTTCGATTAGATCCTAGAGCTTGTAGGTGCCAGGTCCGATGACTTCTGCTACTTGGTAGGAGCCTTCCTAGTTCGGCGAGAGCTTTCCTTGCTCCAGCGGCTTGGAGACGGATGCTTTCCGGAGAACAAGTTTGCCAGGTGAGAAGGATTTGTTGGGAATTGTATCCTAAAGCCAATCATTTGATGATTGTGCTGATGTAAATTGTATATAAATTGATATATTAATAAAAGTTATTTGGCAGTTTATTCATTACAAGAACATCTTCTTAATACTCCTGAAAGTAATGAAGCCCTTAGGATCTTCCTCACGATAAAGGAGGATTTATCTTAGAAGGTCCTTAAAAGAGTTCGCGACCAAATGATATACTATGACAGGGCCATAGTACTATCAATTATAGGACGTTGTATATCATATTTGTTGGTTATCCTCTTAACCAAGGAGTGTAGAGACACTGGTATGACATACAGGTGAAAGTGTAGGAGTACATTTCACCGAACGTGACTCATTTCCGGATACTCTGCTGTCAAGAGTTAATCCGAGAAGATATAGGTATAAGTATCCTTCAGACCTGAAGATCACAACCAGTGGCTTACAAGCAACTCATTGTACTTAGGTGCCGGACCACCTGGATTTCTAATCCAGCTACGAAAGGTTACTGGGTGCAGTCAAGTACTTGTGGTAGTCAGTTGTGGATCAAGATGGAATTTGACCTATCCCATTAAAAGGAGAAATGCTTGTGTTTCAATTTAGCAAGACCTTGGCCAAGGCACTTCATGTGAAAGTCACATGATCACTAAAGTTGAAATCACTTTATGGATTTGCTATTTAGAGTTGACAGGCTCTTAAGCCATCCTTAGCATTTGTGGTCAAGAGATGAATTATACGGTAACTGTTTCTTAGGGTTCTTGGAGTTTGCTCGGCAACTCTTCGACCTATCCGGACGTCGGGTTCCATTGCTAGATGGGCACATCGATTAGTATAGAAAGTTGTTTCTATGCTACCGGCTTAGGTTCGAACCTAGAGAGTCACACGCATAGAAGTTTCCTAGGATGATCTATTTGCTGATCAACGATTGAGAATCGTATATGATTTAATTAATCAATTTGATTGATTGAATTATCTCAATTGGGTTAAGTACAATTGAATAAGATTCAATTTGGTTTAAGTCTATTAGAAGGACAAGTCAATTTCAAATATTGATTTGAAATTAGACTTGATTTGAATTTAAATAGATTCAGGACTAGCCAAATTTGATTTGGGCTTGGACCATGATCTATGTGGGTTAAGTCAAATAAATTCAGATCAGAACCCAAACCTCTCGAATATGGATCTCATATGATGAGATGGCTAAAATCTCATCTCATGAGATAGAATTTAATGCATGACATTTATTTACCGAACGTCGGATTTATCCCTCGTCTCTTTGGTTTTCTCCGAACGACGGAACTAAACCAAACGCCGCGACTCCTTGGTTTTCTCCGAACGTCGGAATTAAACCAAGCGCCGCGCCTTCGGCGTCTCTTCGCTTTTGCCAAACGACGGATTCTTAAATGTCAGAATTAAATGTCAAGGCTAAATCGAGACTATAAATAGAGGGCATTCCCTCACCAGAGAACACAGAACAAAAAATAGAACAACAATACACGATTGTCGTGGATTGTAATTCTAAATTGTCATGGATTGTAATTCTAAAATGTTAGAATAGAAAATCCTGGTGATTCTGGTGTTAGCGGAAGCCTGGTGGATCTTGGAGGAAGATTCAAGTGAGAGGATTCAAGATCAGCAAAGCTATTTTTCCGCGAGCTAGCACTCCCAGAAATCTGATCATTCGGGGCTTCGCGTGGACGATACTAGAGGCCGGACGATTGAACGGCTGCAGAGCAATAAGGATTTACCTACTGTTCTTAAGGTAAGTGATTTGATCCCTAGATCTTAAGGCAGGCTTCAAGATAATAGTGTGACTAGTCATCTTGAAGATCAAGATATGATCTTGATGTTTTTATATGCATATTTTAGATCAAACGACCCTGAATATATAGGCAAAGATATGATCTTGATGCATATTAGATAGATTAATATGTAATCTTTTAATTTCCGCAATGATAATAGTTATCAATTTTTAAAAATATGCATGCCTCGAAGACTATTTCTCCCTACAGGATTTCCCTTTAACTCTGGAGGCGTGATAATGGGCCACTCTCTGCTGGTATGCGGCCATTCTGATTCGAGCTTTTTCCCTGACCTCTTCTACCAAGTCGAGATTGGTGCGGAGCTGCTCGTCGTTGTCTTCTTTTGAGTAGCTTTCAACTCGAGGAGAGGGAATGCCTATCTCCACTGGGATGACGGCTTCCATGCCAAAAGCCATCCGGAATGGGGTCTCACTGGTGGGGATCCTCCGGGTGGTGCGGTAGGCCCATAGAACATGGTGAAGTTCATCTGCCCATCTGCCTCGGGCTCTGGCGAGCCGAGCTTTAATCCCTTGAAGCAGGGTTCGATTTGTTACCTCGGCTTCTTCGTTGGCTTGCGGATGTCCTACTGAGGTGAGGCGATGGCTAATGTCGTGATCTTCGCAGAACTCCCAGAACTTGGGATTATTGAACTGCTTGCTGTTGTCAGTGATGATGGTATGAGGGAGGCCGAAGCGACAGATGATGAATTTCCACACGAAATCCTTGGCCTAAGCTTTGGTGATTTGGGCGACTGCCTCAGCCTCGACCCACTTAGTGAAGTAATCAATGGCGATGAATAAAAACTTCCTCTGTCCGATGGCGAGGGGAAAAGTGCCAAGAATATCCATCCCCCACTTAGCAAAGGGCCAAGCGGAGGAAATGGGGATCAGACTGGCAGAAGGGAGCCTCTAAATGTTGGAGTGCCTCTGGCAAGGGTCACAGGCTCGGACGAGATCGTCGGCATCCTTTTGCATGGTTGGCCAGTAATATCCCTGGCGAAGCACCTTGTGGCATAGAGATCGACTTCCTAGATGACTGCCACAAATTCCTTCATGCACCTCCCAAAGTGCATAGTCAGCCTCAGATGGGCGGCGGCATCTGAGAAGCGGCATGGAGAAGGATCGCTTATAGAGCTGGTCATCGATTAGCACATAGTGGGTAGCTTGCAACTTCAACTTTCTTGCTTCCCTGCGGTCAGCTGGGAGCGACCCTTCTTTAAGATACTTCAATATAGGGTCAAACCAGGATGGTTCGACCTCAATCTGCATCACTTGGTCTGCCTCCGCGATGCTGGGCTTTTACAGAATTTCCAAGGGGAACTTCCACTCGGAGTCCATCGACTCCGCAGTTTCTAGCCGGGATAATAGATCGGCACGAGCATTTTCTGATCTGGAAATCTGGATAACTTCGAATTCGGTGAAGTAAGAGAGTAAGTTCCGAGCCTCTTGAGATACCAAATCATGTTTGGCTCTCGAGCCTCGAACTCGCCCCGCACGTGACTGGCTACCAACTGAGAGTCGGTAAAGGCATTCAGTTTCTTCACTTTTAGGTCACGGGCGATTCAGAGTCCGGCGAGCAGAGCTTCATATTCAGCTTCGTTGTTGGAGGCTGGGAAGGAGAATCGAACGCCGTACTCAAAGGTTATCCCCTCTGGGCTGGTGAGGACTAGACTAGCATTGGAGCCATTGGCGTTGGAGGATCCGTCGACGTGGAGCAGCCACAGGGCATTTGGTCTTGGATGTTCAGAGGAGTCCGGGGTGGAGCCATCTTCTGGGATAGTGCATTCAAGAAGGAAGTCGGCTAGGACTTGCGCTTTTACGGCAGGGCGAGGCTGATACCGGATGTCATGCTCGCTCAATTCAACGACCCATTTTACCATTCTTCCTGATGTTTCCGGGCGGTGGACCACCGCCTTGATTGGCTAGTCGGTGAGGACCGTCACAGAATGCGCCTGAAAATATGGTCGCAACCTCCGAACCGACGTTTTTAGGGCCAGCACCAGCTTTTCAATCTGGGTGTATCTCGTTTCGGTGTCCTGGAGCAGTTTGCTGACATAGTAGATCGGCTTTTGAGTCTTCTTCTCATCTCTGACCAAAACCGAGCTAATTGCGCCTTCCGAAACTGCCAGATATAGTAACAGCATTTTTCCCGGATTGGGGCTGCTGAGGAGAGGCAGAGAGCCGAGATACTTATTGAGGTCTTCGAATGATTTTTGGCACTCATGAGTCCATTGAAAGTTCTTGGCGGATCGGAGAGCTTTGAAGAAAGGGAGGCTCCTCTCGGCCTATCGAGCCACGAAGCGGTTGAGGGCTGCAATCCTCCCTGTCAGGCACTGGACTTCTTTGACAGACGAAGGTGGTGTCATTTGCTGAAGGGCTTGAATCTTCTATGGGTTGGCTTCGATGCCTCGCTGAGAAACCATAAAGCCCAGAAATTTTCCTAAGGTGATGCCGAAAGCACACTTTGCCGGATTGAGCTTCATCCGATACTTTCGGAGTGTCGTGAAGCTTTCTGAGAGGTCTTCAATATGCTGGGAAGCTTCTTTGCTTTTAACCAGCATGTCATCAATGTATACTTCCATGTTCCGACCAATCTGCTCCTTGAAGACCTTGTTTACCAGCCTTTGGTAGGTGGCGCCCGCATTCTTTAGACCAAATGGCATGACTCGGTAGCAATAGGTACCTCGGTCGATTATGAAGGCTGTTTTTCTTCATCTTCGGGTGCCATCCAAATTTGGTTATAGCCTGAGTAGGCGTCCATGAAGGTCAGCATCTGATGGCCGGAGGTGGCATCCATGAGCTGATCGATCCGGGGGAGAGGAAAATTGTCTTTCGGGCATGCTTTATTAAGGTCGGTGAAGTCGATGCAGATTCTCCACTTGCCATTTGACTTTTTTACCATGACGACATTGGATAGTCAGCTCGGATAATTTACCTCCCAAATGAAGTTCGCCTTAATAAGTTTATCCACCTCTTCTTCAATTGCTCTCTGCCGATCAGGGGCGAAGCTTCTCTTCTTCTGCTTCACAGGTCGGGACATCTTGTCCACATTAAGACGATGGACAAGGACGTCTGGACTGATCCCATACATGTCTGAGGCTGACCAGGCAAAGACATCAGCATTCCTTTGGAGAAAATTGATCAGCTCTTGCCAAATCTCCTCCTTCAGCAACGATCTGATCCTTATAGTTCGGTCAGGCCGAGCTTCGTCCAAGGGCACTTCCTCCAGCTCTTCGGCTGGTTCTCCTGCTGCTCGGCAAAATCCTCTCGAGCGTCTAGTCCATCAACCTCGGGCAGTCTGGATTGCAGGCTAGTGACGAAACACTGCCGAGCTATTGCTTGGCTTCCCCGAACTTCACCTACCCCTCGCTCGGTAGGGAACTTCATAACAAGATGCGGGATGGAGATGGCGGCTCTGAGAGACATTGGGCCGGGTCTTCCCAGGATAGCATTGTAGGGCGACCGAAGCTTGGTCACCAGGAAATCTGCATACACAGTGGCCATGCGGGGCCAGGTCCCCGCATGGACCATCAAGGTGACGATCCCCTCCGGGACAACAACATCGCTAGTGAACCCCATTAGGGTGGAGTCCACGGCTCGGAGATTCTCTATAAGAAGCTTCATCTTCACAAACACATCGAGATACAAAACATTGACGGAGCTTCCACTATCAATCCAGCTTACATCATAGTTGTTCAAATTTAGAGATACAACTAATGCATCATCATGTGGGAACTGTATCCCTTGGAAGTCATCATTGGAGAAAGAAAGCTCGTCGGGGCATGCCTTCTTCGGTGCCGGACCTTCTTCATCGTCCCTCCTCCTGAAGGACCACCGACCGCCTCAATCACATTAATGTGGCCAGCAACTGAAGGATTTGGAGGGGGAGGAGGTTACTGCTGGGGCTCAGGCTGGCAATCGCCCCCGTTCCTTGGCTTGGGGGCTCCTCTGAACCGATCCAGTCTATCCCACTGGATGAGCCTTTCAATCTCATTCTTAAGTTGCTAGCACTCTTCGGTATCGTGGCCATAGTCGCAGTGGTAGCGGCAATATTTGGCGGGATCTCTCCGGGCCGCATTCCCTCGGAGTGGAGGAGGTCGAGGGAGCTGATGCTCGATCTCCATGAGGATCTCCGCTCTTGGGGCGGTGAGCGGAGTGAACCGATGGAACCTCCTAGGCGGGCTCCGAGAGCGGTTCCTCGGCGGCGGCTGGGGAATCCTTTGGCGGTGAGGCGGACTTGGCCGGCGGGCAGGTCGGTGCCTATCGGAGCCCTTGGGCTCCTTCTTCTTCGTTAGCTCGGCTCGGGCGGCTCTCCGTGACTCCTCGACTCTAGCATATTTGTCGGCCAGGGCCATCATGTCGGAGAGGTTTGGAGGGTAACTGACCTCCAGCGCCAGGTAGAAGTCACTCTCCTTCAATACTCCGCCCGCTAGGGCAGACATGGCCACCTCATGATTAAGGTGGTCCACTTCTAGCAAGGCCGTATTAAAATGGCCGAGATACTTCTTCAGGGACTCTCCCTCTCTCTGCTTAACTTCGGAGAGGGAGTCAGATCTTCATCGGTGGCGGCGGCTACTGATGAACTGGCTGATGAATAGGCGGCTCAGCTCGTCAAAAGAATTAACGGAACCTGGTTTCAAAGCATTGAACTAGGTTCGGGCAGATCCCCTGAGGGTGGAAGGGAAAGCGCGGCAGAGGACCGCGTCTGATGCTCCGTGGAACATCATTATTGATCAGAAGTTGCTGAGATGATCGTCGGGGTCGGAGGAGCCATGATAAGGCTCGATGGCAGGCAGCTTGACGTGGGAGGGAATCACTTCTCCATGATCTTCTTAGAGAAGGGGGCGTTCTGTTCCATTTTATTCTGAAGTGGATGGGCTTGCTTGGCGGCGTCAAGCTTTTGACGCATTTTTTGGAGTTGGCGGCGGATCTCCTCGTCAGGAAGTACAGGAGGGGTAGGACGAGGAGGATACTGAGATGGTGTCGAACCATGGCGAGAATACACCGGGGAGAGAGATCGGGCCCGCCGAGATCTGGGGAGATCTTTGCCGCGGGCTCGCTGGGGAGCTGGCTCAGCTTCCCTAGGATGGCGAGGGGGGTCCGCAACCCCGTGCGGACTGGAAGAAGAGATCGCCGGATGAGCGGGGGCCGCATCCTCCTCAGGAGGGTGAGGAGCATGAGCGGCCGGACGAGGGGCTTCGGAGCACCCCTGAATCAGGTGGGCCAGAGCCTGAACCTATTGGGCCAGTAAGGAGAACTAGTCTTGAGTCACCGGGGCCACCGACGGTGATGGAGTCTCGACCGTGGCGGTGGCGGTGCGACATTGCTCACTGGATCAGGCCTTTGAGAGGCGACCTGATTTCGAACTTCGGAGGTGGCCTTTCTTCGGTTGGCCATGGGAGGAATCCTTTTGCAGACTGATATCCTTGTCTCCTTTATCACAAGTTTTTAGGGACTTGAGGGCTTTTCCTCTAGCGCCAATTTGTTGCTGCTGAAATCCGTCCTCCAACTCGGGCGCGACGGGGCTTCGAGATGGGCTTCCTCCTGGGCGGACCTACAAGACAGTCCTCACGCGGAAGACCCTCTGACGCTCAAGTCAGTGGAGATCGATAGGCAACAGAAATGAGGAGAAGGCTCTCGCCGAAGAGTTCCTCTAGAGGGTTCGAGCGGAACGCTAATGGCGGAAGCAAAGGCAGAGAAAGAGAGAGAGAGAGAGCTAGTGAGCAAGTGTGCACATGGGGGATCCTGTACTTGAGGGGTCTAAAGCTGTGGTATTTATAGAAGATCACCTGGTTGTTTGGGAGCGTCGTTGGTCCAAAAGCCGTTGAGATCCGAATCTGTTTGTTATAAGATCGGTAGGATTCGTATCCGGTTAGTTAGAGGATCGACGGCTGGGAGAGCTTGTTGATGTCTTGAGATTTGGTGGGGGCATAGGCCCCAGGGGCCTATGCCACTCTCAGATATGATTCCAGTTTTGAATCTTAAGGATTTAAGCTTTCCCACATCGGATTCCACAGAGGTATGGGGATCACTCGGGCTAGGCCGAGTGATAGGAAGGAAACAACTAGAAAAGCCAGATGGTGGGATGGTTCGGTTACAGCCAAGGGACGACAGCTCGGCCGGAGCCAAGAGACGGTAGACGATGGTTCAGCCAGAGGGGCCAAGAGACGGTAGCTCGGCTGGGACCGAGAAACGAGAGCTCGGCTAGGATCGAGAGACAAAAGCTCGGATGGTGCCGAGAGATGATAGCTCGGCTAGGACCGAGAGGCAAAAGCTCGAATGGGGCCAAGAGATGAAAGCTCGGCTAGGACCGAGAGGCAAAAGCTCGGATGGGGCCGAGAGATGAAAGCTCGGCTGGAACCGAGAGGTGATAGCTCGGCTAGGGGCGATAGATAAAAGCTCGGATGGGGTGTGAAACGCGGTCCGTGCCTTGAGAATCCCTGGCTCGGTGAGGAGCTAAGGCACCCCGACCTATCGAGGCTGACTCATCCCTGGCGGATGTCGCACAGCGAGCAAAAATCAGGGCTAGCCTTAGCTACGTACATGATTATTGACGCATAGTAATTTTACCCCTCAATAAGAATCAAACGTTGCTTTTTAAAAATATTTTGATTTCAAAACTGATATGAAGCTTTATATATATATATATATATATATATATATATATATATATATATATATATATATATATATATATATATATATATATATATATATATATATATATAGAGAGAGAGAGAGAGAGAGAGAGAGAGAGAGAGACGGCTCTTGTACCCATCCGTATGGACCATTAAGAAAAGAAAAGCCAGCGACAAGGACTCCGTACGTTAACAAAAAGCACAGAGGAAAAATCCGCTTGGGCTAATTAATCAAACAACAAGTTGATGTCACGTGAAAGTACATGGTCACAAGTTGATGAGAATTTCATTTCATTTGATTGGACAAGAACTCTTATTATTAAAAGGCCATTCCATCACAGAGGTGGCTTGAGTTTTGCAATAAAAAGTGCGGCTGAAGGAGAAAATTATCTTAGATGAGAATTTCATTTCATTTGATGGGACAAGAACTCTTATTATTAAAAGGCCATTCCATCACAGAGGTGGCTTGAGTTTTTGCAATAAAGAGTGCGGCTGAAGGAGAAAATTATCTTAGAAGTAAGAATTTAAAGTCCATAAATTTAGAAAGAAATATTGTGAAGCCATTAATTAGTTTGTTCCAAACAGATGTTGACCACTTTTCAGAGTAATCAGAGTTAAGACTATAGTATGTTAATTGAAGCAACTGTAGATTTAAAATTTTTCTTAACAATAACTAACGAAATATATGTCTGATCGTCTTCGCTTGGTGATGCCTCGTCTTATAGCTGCAGAACAAGGGGCGTTTATTAGAGGGCGCAATTTTGGACAACGTTCTTATTGCTTAGAAGTTTATGTATGATCTTCAGAGAGCCCCAGCTAGACAGTGCCTTATGACGGTCAAGTTGGATATGAAGAGAGCCTATGATAGACTTAGTTGGACATTTCTCCACCACTCCCTGCAGGAGTTTGGTTTTAATGATCAATTTATCGATTGGATTATGGCTTGCATTCAGAGGCCTTCTTTCTTGTTGATCATTAATGAAAATCTGACTGACTTTTTTCACTCATCGGTAGGGCTGCATCAGGGATGTCCTTTATCCCCTCTGCTGTTTATTTTGGCTGCCGATGATCTTTCCCATTCCCTCTACCAGTCTCAGGCTGACCATAGTATTGCTCCTTATATGACCTACCCTGGGGGTGCTGTGATCTCTCATTTATTCTTCGCTGATGATTGTATTTGTTGGGGTTGGCTACCTCAGCCAATGCTTCTTCTTTTGCTGATATAATCCAGCGTTATTGTCAGGCTTCGGGCTAGAAGGTCAATGTATCCAAGTCTTCTATCTGCTTCAGCCCGAAGACCTCCAGAGCTTCTAGGGATGTCATTGTCCAACTGTTGGGTATCCTGACTCAGATTGATCATCTCTAGTACTTGGGGGTTCCTATGACTGGCCGACATCCCCGATGTGCTGACTTTGCTGACCTTGAGCTACGGGTTCGTCAGTGTATTGAGGGATGGCAGGTTACGGGTTTATCTATGATGGCCAGGGTTACTATTATCCGATCAGTCCTTTCCTCCCTTCCTATGTATTTTCTTTCCATGCTGCCATCTCGATCTCCTGTCTTAGGAGGATTGAGAGATGTTTTAGGGACTTCCTTTGGGCCTCAATGCAGGATGGGCATGGCATTCACCTTATGTCTTGGGAGAGGGTTTGTATGCTGATCCAGGAGGGCGGGCTGGGATCCAGTCTTTGACTGTCAGAAGGGGGCCCTTTTGGCCAAGCATGCCTCGCGATTCATTCTGGAGCCGCGGAGTCTATGGAGCTCCTTTATGTGAGCGAGATATGGTGTTTGGTCTTCCACCTCACATACTCAGCCTTCTTGTCGGTATTCTTCCTTCTGGAAGGAGGTTTGTCGATACGGTAGCTCCATTATGAAAACACGTCGTGGATGATTGGAGACGGCTCTTCCATTGATGTTTTTCAGGATACCTAGATTTCTGACATCCCTCTATCTCGTTGGCCCTCCTTTATTAGTATTGATGTCCCTACTACTATGAGAGTGAAGGAGTTGATCTCTCCTAACCCTTCCTCTTGGAGTGCTCCGCTGGTGTCCCAATTTTTTGGAGAAGAGCTTTCTCGTCGGATTCTGTCCATTCCGCTTATATCGGGTATTTTCTCATATTGTAGACTTTGGCGAAGATCCTGCTTTCCTAAGGCCCCCACTAAGGATCTTGTGAAGATCTTTAGGCCTTAGTCTCAGGAGCCGGTGGATGCTGCTTGGATTTGGAAGCTTCCCATTCTCCCCAGAGTTCAGCTCTTTTTATGGAAGCTTCTATGGGAATGTCTGCCTACTTGTGCTATGCTTGTGAGGAGGGGATTGCCTATCCAGCCTATATGTCCTCTATGTGGGTTGGAGGAGGAGTCTATTGGTCATGCCATCTTCTCTTGTCCTAGAGTGGGGCAGATCTAGTAGTCTGTTGGTTATTATTATAGATTGGATCATATGGGCTCTTAGTGTTCCCTTTTCTTAAATGACCTCCGGAAGGCCCCTCAGTACAATTGTGCCCTATGGGCTTCTACGGCTTACCAGATCTGGTTGTCTAGGAACCAGATGATTTTTTCTGATGACAGTATATCTTTTTACAGGATCATAAGGAAAATCCGATCCCTGGCGTCGGACTGTGCCCGTGGCTTCTATTCTTGTGGTTTTGACTCTTCTGGCCCCTGGGGCTCCCCTGCTGCTTCGGCAGCGAACCGGCATACGGTTTATATATCTTGGGAGCCCCTCCCTCTAGGGTTTATCAAAATCAACTTTGACGGAAGCGTCCGGGGTAGATTAGCGGGATCAGCTTATGTCATCTGTGGGCCAGGGCAACCTACTGGCGGCTAGAGGATTTGGAAGTCTGGACTCCTCTGTCCCAATGGCTGAGCTCTATGCTGCTTGGGTTGGCATCTCCTTCGCCATTTGGTCTCTTCATGCCCACAACCTTGTTATTGAGGGAGACTCCTTGACTGTTATTCGATGGTTGCGGAGGGATTATGGCTCCCTTGCCCCTGCCATTCCGCTCTTACATGATATTTGGGCCATTTTGAGGGTGACCCAAGGAGTTCAAATTCGCCATACCTATCGTAAAGTTAATTCTGCGGGCGCTTGGGTGGCTTCCTTTGTGGCTCACCACTCTAAGTTTTGAAGGTGGAGGCATGGTAATCCTGCCCTTTTGTTTTACAGCAGTTATGTATTCGGATGTTCAAGGGCTGACTCGTACCCGTGTTGTATGATCGCTCGATTATAACCAAAAAAAAACTAATGGTGTATATGTGAGACCAATGGTTACATAATAATTTCTAAAATTTTACTAGACAATATAATATAAACTTGCGTATACTATGTCCGAGCTCTTCCTGCTAACCCACAACTCAATTAAAGCCAAACATCTAAGAGGTAGCATGTAGAACCAAAAAATAATACAACACACACACACACACACACACACACACACACAGATATATATATATATATATATATATATATATATATATATATATATATATATATATATATATATATATAATATATATATATATATATATATATATATATATATATATATATATATATATAAGTAAAATTAGTTCTATTCAAATATAATCAGATTTAAAATCCGATTATCTATCCCATCCTTAGATCGATATAGATTTCGAAATCACCTTTCTTTTTCAATATTTTCACCTTTGGGATTCATAAACAATGTAAATTTAAAGGTAAAAAAGGCGACTGAATTTAGGCTTAGCTACATTCGAATAAAGCCAAGTCTATATTTGATTATCTTCTCTAATTCTAAATTATGTGGGTTCAAGAATAGAGAAAAATGACCGAATGTCTATATTTGAATGTATCAAGTCTACTTGTATATATATATATATTGAGAGAGAGAGAGGAGGTAAATTTCGCTAAAAAGTATAGGGAAGCAAAAAAAAAAAGATAAAAAAATGATAAGTAATGCTAAACTTAAAGCTTATGATGATTTATATGATAGAATAGATACAAAAGAATGTGAAAAAACTATATATAAACTAGCAAATTAAAGAAAAAAAGATCTTGACTATATTAAATGTGTTAAGATGAAGATGAAAAAGTCTTAGTAAAAGAAGAAGAGATAAAAGAATGATGGAAAAGCTATTTTAAAAAATTATTAAATAAAAATAATTTAAAAAATTTAAGGGTAGAAGGACATGATAACTTAGGAGAAACAAATAAAAATAATTTTTTGTATATTTAGAATGCTTTAGGTTAAAATGTTTTAAGTAAAATAAAAAATATAAAGGCATTAGAGCCAGATGCGATTCCTATTAAGGTTTGGAAAGGCTTAGAAAAAATTGGAGTCATATAATTAACCAATTAATTTAACAGAATTATCGCAACTAAAAGATCGAATACCGGATGATTAGAGAAAAAGTATATTAATACCCATATATAAAAATAAAGTAGATATTTAAAACTATGCAAATTATAGAGGGATTAAGTTGATAAGTCATACAATGAAATTATGGAAGAGAGTAATAGAAAATCGAATAAGAACTGAAACTTTGGTGTCAAATAATCAATTTGGATTTATGCTTGAAAGATTGACCATAAAAGCTATTTATCTATTAAGGAGATGACGGAGAGGTATAGGAAAAACAAAAAAGATCTTTATATGATCTTTATTGATTTAGAGAAAGCATATGATAGAGTATATAGAGAAATAAATAATGGGTTTTAGAGAAAAAAAAAGGTGTTACCAAAAGTACATAATAAATCATATGTATGATAGAGCAATAATAAGAGAAACTAGTTAGTTTTCAATTAATGTATATTTACATCAAGGATCTCCCTTAAATCCGTATCTTTTTTTTACACTAGTTATGGATAAATTAATCAAAGATATTTAAGATAATATTCATAATGTATATTATTTGCAAATGATAAAGTATGATTGATGAAAACTAAATCTGAAGTAGCTGCTAAACTAGAGATTTAAAAATAGGCTTTAGAATTTAAAGGTTTAAAATTAGTAGAACTAAAACTAAATATAGAAAATATAATTTTAGTGAAAGTAGAAATACAAATGAAGAGACCATGAAGATTTCAAGCCAAGAGATAACAAAGAGTAAAAAATTTAGGTATTTAGGAGTGTTGACCCAATTGATGATTTTGATGATTACAC